>JAHHFK020002984.1:0-524892 GCA_024533555.2 Aedes koreicus | reverse complement strand
CATCCCAAGCCTTCTTCATTCGTGCACTTTCTTCTTCTTCTTATTTACTGTTTTTGGTGGGACTTAAACCCTAAGGGTCATTCGTCCCGAAAATTCGTGCACCTATGTCACTCTTTGTTTCACTGTCTGACGCTATCTGGCTGCCAAGACATTGAAAACAATCGACATTCTCCACTGTTTGCCCCGCTACCGAAAAGTTGTTCGTGTTAACATCCAACAATTCTTGTTGACATTTGTGGTCAGACCTGCCGCAGATGAGTTTTTGGCGAGGTCGTTGAGCTTACTCTGCATATCAGAGCGCCGTTCCGCTAACAGAGCAACGTCATCAGGGAAATCGAAGTCGTTGAGGTGCTGCCAAAGCAGCCCATGGATCGGGGCAAAGGTCAATAGCATCTCCCATGGTCTCGTCGATTACGATGAGGAACAGTAGCGGCGATAGTATACATCCTTGCCTTACACCTGGGCCAGCTCAATTATGCAGGCTTCTGCACGTGAAGGCCTCGTACTGAGCCTCGATGAGGTTTTCTCCGGGGGGACTCCTTGGCCTCCTAAGGCACCCCACATTTTTTCGTGATCGAGTCTGTCGAAAGTATTTTCGTATTCAATGAATACCAAATAGAGAGACTTTTGGATCGTCGTCGATCTGCTCCAGGATAATTCGGACCGTGACAATATGGTCCACACAAGTTGTTCCGGCACGGAATCCTGCCAGCTGCCGCCGGAGAGTCACGTCGAACTTGTCCTGTTTCCGATTCAGGATAACTGTGCACAGAACTTTGAGAACAATACACAATAACATGATGCCTCACTAATTGTTGCTCACAGTCAGATCCCCTTCTAAGGGACCTTTACTATGACGCCCTGCATTCAGCTGAACGGCAAACTCGAGGTTTCCCAGATATTACCGAGTAGTTTATGCAAAATTTATGGGGATAGCATATGGCGTCAGCTTTGAGCATCTTTGCTGAGTAACTACCCAGTCGCGTCTTTCACTGGCATCTTCAGGTTCATCCTTGCTCCACTCAGGTGCCGTGATATATCGTAGATGGACCGGACATCGCCATTAGTAGCGACTTTCTCCCCTTTGTCTACCAGAGAGTACAAACACGCTCGCTTGTCCCGTCCGCAGCAACGTTTCACTTTCTTCTCTTAAGCCGAATACCGTTACGGGACTCGTATTTGACTGCTTTGGTTCTCGTCCGCTCTTTGGCGGCTTTGGTTAGCAACGACGCGATCTAATCATCAAACTCCGACGATCACACCAGACGCCAGACGCAATAATTCCTATGATCAAATCCAGACGCCAGACGCAATTATCGATTAGCCTAAACAATCGCTTTCACTATCGTCACGCCGATATGTTGACCACCCAGCCTAAATCTCAACCGTTCGTGAATCTCAACATAAACACCCGCATTGTTCCCACAGACTTATAATAGAATCAAGAACTTTCCTTTCAAGCGTAAGACAGAATTATAGTTAGTCTTAAGTGATCAGTGAATAAAGAAAGAGCTAAGGCTCAAAAAGAATTTTTGTTAGATTACCTAAAAAGGAAATCTTTAATCAGTGATCCATTTTTTTCAGCTCACTTAGCTTATTTTTGCTTCTGTCGATAAAGACATTCTTGATGGTCGTCCACTGCTCTAACACGCTGTCACCAACCGGAATATCCGCTCTCAAATTCTTCAAATAACGATCTTTTCGCAACAACATCTTCTGGTCGGTGTGTATTGAAACGCCGTCGGAAAAGAAGTCGGACCTAATACACTTGAACCTATTACACTTGACCTATTACACTTGAACATTAGTCAATCGAAGACAGATTATCCAAACTAAATGAAGCTATTCCACTTGTGAATAAAAAAAAGATCTTCTAATGCGCTGATTGAACCCTTAATCTAAAATTCAAGGAATAATTGGATGGCTTTGAAAACTTTATGGCTTCAAGATATGGTTTTGAACATGGTCACTAACAAGAAATTAATATCTCATTAATTTTATTTTTAAAGCAATACTGAGAATTTTTTAGTAGATCTTATTACGTTACAATGGGATATATTTGACAATTACATCGTTAACGTAATTATTGTTCAATATAAACGCCACCTGGCGAGTAAATTATGAAGTAAATGAGTAAACATCTCTAAAGAATAACTTTATCGGAAACCGCATGTCAATATATTGAGTTAAACACAAAATATCTTTAGTACAACACAGTAAACAAAATCTTTGAAAGCATGAACGCAATATCGCAAAGCACACCAAAATACGAATGTAATAACTAAAGAAACGAGAATCACACAAAAATGGTAGATAATGTCACATCAATGCACTTTTTTCCGTCAGTTTTGTGTACATTCGGTTTTCAAACAGCATTGCAATTGTTCCTCTGCTTTGATGTTATATTCATTTTTTAGTTTTTACTGTGTAAGACCCTAGCACTTTGGACGTTGGGATAATATTAGTTAAATTATGTAGTTCTTCTTTTATCCACGAGCCGTAATTCACAATTTCTCATTGAAATATACGCTTGGTTTAACATCTGTTTGTCTGTACAATCACATTAAAGCTTGCACACGCAATATTTATTTAATTTCACGATTGCTCATGTCTAAAAAAATAACAGTGCTTAATACGATCTCAGCCGATGTAACTTGTCGCTTATCTGGATTTCGCCAACCCTTACCAGGCACAGACAATATACATAACCTAATGAAAATTGCGCCTATGGTGAAACGACCACGGACAAAATTAAAATAAAAGCTCTTGTAACCGCATCATAAACGATGAGGAAAATAAGGGAGGGCGATTATGCCGTACTGGTTATTATTCTTCTGGTAAATTCGCATAATCAAGTAAAGGCCTCCGAAAATTGTGTGATAATGATGTGGCAGGCAGGTATAATCACACGGTAACACGAAACCGTCGGCATATGGAAGGTGAATCAAAAGTTTGATTCACTCTGTTTGCCACGTAATGGCAGGAACGTGTCCCAATTACGAATATACTAAAAGTTTGTACACCCTCCTGGAGCCGTGTGCCAAACAGAATCGAATACTTGCTTACTTTAATTGCGATGAGAGAAGGGTGAAACGAGAATGAATAGAATATTTTCAAAGTTGTGGTTGCTTAAGGAATAGAAGTTTTCCTTTTCGCTGGCTCGAATAGGTTCCGTTATTATGGGACCGCCAACTTTTGGAATGTTGTCGTGTTTGTCATCGTTGTGACAAGTTTCATGTTGGAGTATATCACTCGAAGGATGCTGTAAGGGTTACTAGTTAAAGTAATGAAAACTACAAATTTGTGGTTGCTCTTGAAGTTTTTGCGGCCGTGATTCATTTTTGTTCCATTCAACAAAGGAGCAGCAAAAACCGTAGAAGCTTTTGAAAGCATAAATAAGTTAGGCCCGATCAAAAATACGCTTGAATTTACAAGTCTATTGATTTTTTTTTTTGCTCAACAATATCCGGTGTAAGTAATTGACAGCGATTCTTAGATCCTTAAGCAACTTCAGTTTGGTTGAAACAGCACGTCATTGACAAAATTGAACAACCAAATAGCTCTCTTAGATATGAGATCTATATATGACAAAAAAAAAATCTCAAAACTTCAATTAGTATTCAAACTTGAATTATACATATGGTGCTCTTTTAAAATGGTGATTGAGACATTCCAATTTGGAGTTAAAAATGGAAGAAAATCGTTGTTAATGATTTTGCTAATGTATTCTATACAATTTAAAAGCAAGTAGAACATTATCATTCATATGAATTTGAAATTTTTTGACACCTAGCACCAATCACTTTTAAGTTGATCTTAACATGGATGTTTTGACTATCTAACTATCCAACTGAATGGCTTGTTCAAACTAAGTAGTTACGATATGTTACGATATATATATCGACGAGAAAAATGTCGTAAAATTCCACTTCCAGAACCGTCCACCAGCAGTGTTGCAGCAACTCAATGAGCCACACTCAATGTGTGGATTTTTCAGTGTCATGTGCCCATACACAATGGGGGAATGTGATCCAAAAAATAATCTGATATAAACGGGGTTGATTGCTGCTCCTGAAAACTATCATATTATACACACACAAAATTGAAGAATCGGTTGGAGTTGGTTTCATTTACCGTAAATGAATAATTATGCCCATTTAACCCTTTTTTTCACTCTAAAAAGGCTGTTTTTTTTTTAATTGACAAATAAGTTTCAAAATGTTTTCCAAACTGTTATGTTTTGATGTAGAATTGGCCGACATATTGAATATATCGAATATCAGCAAAACTTTTGAGTGTCGAGTCCGAATGCATGCATTTCTGTCCCTTCGTAATGTACGGTATATTTTGGAAGCAGCATCGATGAGTGTGCTTTCTGTTTGAATTGAATTAAATTTTACTTGAATGGCAATATGTAATGTGGTGTGATATGATAGGAAGCCATCACCAGTGCAGGACTTGCCATAGCGTACAGGTCCTCCTAATGGCAAGATCAAACTGTACATACCTGTAATCCTTACTATTCTGAAGGGCCAAAAACGGGGGTGTGGACCCTAAGCAGAAGCACTTACACGAAATCCACTGAAAGGATAGAGAGTCTCCTTCCAACGAAACGCTCTTATTACAGGAAATGAACAGTAAGCAATACGCATTAGAATTTCCGTCTGGTGGTTTGTTAAATATAGGGGTAGTAAACTCACTGTAGACTGTCAGAAGATAATTAGACCTTCGCTTATCTCGATCTAACAATTTCCATCAAGGAAGGCATAATTGTCATCCATGACTTGGGCCAGATAACCACGAATCCCTCATCCAGCTACACTTCTTCTGGCACCCTGTATTCCCCCCTTACCATTTGGATTGTATGCATGCAATGTACGTAATAGAATATAATACCTATATGTATTGACATAATATATCTGACAGCCACTGGATTGTTACTGCAAAATAAAAATTGGATATGTATTAATATCTAAATAGCCATGGAAAAGCTGAAAAGCAGAGTAGATCAGTCTTTTCAACTAAGATAAAATTTCAATGAAAAGATATTTGATTTGTTTCATTTTTTTATAGGTCGAAGAGAGCAGTTTTAGTGGCCGAAGAGTCTGGTTCGATGGTTTCTGAAATAAATGTAATATCTTTTCATAATTTATGTGTATGTATGTAAGAAGCCACCTTCCTAGCGTGGGCCTTGCCCTGCATGCGGTGCCACTTAACAGAAAGATCATGCTTTGTTACCGTTCTAAATTCAACATATTGCTGTATGAAGGGCCAAAAAGGGAATGGCAGACCCGTAAGCAGAGGTACTTACGCGAAACCTGCGGAAATAAAAGTATCTCCTTCCAGCAATATGATCCGATAAAACGAATAACAAAATACGCAATTCATTTAAGCTTTCCACTAGATGGTTTGTTAGAGAAAGGCGCCTCAAATTCACTACAACTGTTGGAGTGGAATGTACCAATCATAAATGATAGACACATCCCCTCCTAGACTCCAGTTGGCCGTCCACTCCATTGTCCAATTGTAACTTCAATGATGCCCTGATGCACCCTCCCATCCCAGTATTTAAATGTTTTAAATCAATGAAATATGATTAGTTCATGCAATATGTATAATTTATAAAGAATATATAAGGAAATAAGTATATATCGAGTGTGTGTAATTTGATGCGGTAAAAGGGGTAGATTGAACTGTATATTGTCGTTGATACTGTACTCCTTGAATATCGACATTTCTTAAATGATGATTTCAGATTGAACGTTTCATTCAGCAGAGGTGGTAATAATTGTCTGTTTTGCTCCATAATTAGAGTTTAATCAAAAATATCCTAAATTGTGCAAGATTCTGAATTAGTTACAAGGGGTTTCAGCGAACCAAACTATAATTTTCTGGAATAATGATACCCCCTTCACTCCCAAAACAAATATTTTAAAGATTGAATATTAGTTATCATGCTGGAAGTGGTCAGGTTTGATTCCCAATCTGGTCACAGATTTTCTCGTTAAAAACCAATTCACGATTAATTTTACTTACCACACATCCTAATGCAAACATGGTGCAAGCTGTAATTTAAAACTGTGGAAGTGCATTGAGAACACTAAGTTAAGAACATGTAAATAGATCATTGTTTTAAGCAATAAGCTTGAAAACGCCAAGGAAGGAAAGATGTTAGAGATGTTGACTTATCGGCGTTTCTTCTAATGTAAAATTAAGGCATAAATCAAACGGGGTAAAATTTTTGAAGTTTTACCTCATCTACAACTGGAAATGCGTCTTAATTTTAAATTTGTTGAAATGTTTACCGTTTGGAATTATATGTTGTTTATACAGCAACCGGCAGAAATAAAAGCACACTATACGTAACTTTACATTTATTTATTTATTTCGTCAACCGCTGGTAGATTACATATTAATACTTGATTCTATCCTCTTAGAGATCGCCTAGAAATAAAATAATGTCTTATGACAAGTTCCGGTAATTTTTTTACCGGAATACTGTAAAATTTCACCGAAATCCGGTTAATCGGATTACCGAACGTTCAGCTGTTGAAAGTTCGGTAAAAAATTACCGAATACTGTAAAATTTTCTAAGTGTGTACGTAAGATTGCCAAAAATAGAAAAGTTCACTTCACGCTCGTTTTTTGTTTCAGAGCCGGTTTGCTTTTTTTTTGTTCGTGATGGAATGAGACCATTATATTTGCTAAATTATGAAATAATCCAGTATCATTTGCTTCTCGATCTAATCGTAGATCAGGTCTGCATAAACAATTAAAGCCGTTCGTAAAAATACTCTAATTGAGTCAGTCTCGGTTTGTCAACGAATCGACTGCTATAATATGTCAAGATAGATCGGAGACGACTTCTACTTCTGGACTTCTACACAATCTCTAGCCTTAACTTTGGAAATCACAAAACTTCTGCATACATTTCTGCGTACCAATTTTTGTTAACTTCCGATTTGAAGTGTAATGACAGTCTACTAAACGTAGTAGTCACGAATGGATCAGTGTTTAAGCTTTGTGTGTTGCTATGCTCCGACAACAAAAATAAAAGCACTCGGATTGTCTTTTGTCTTTCGGATCCGCAAGACATCAAATATTGTGATTGAGGATGCATTGGATACATTATGGTAAGTGATTCAAATAATAACATTTGTTCACTCACTATATTCCGATAGGAGGGGCTAGTGAAGTTGAATGAACTAGTGACTGACAAAAGTACGTGGGGTAGCCAGACTTTTGACACGAGAGAACAGCCATTGTGTTGTTTTCCGAAGGTTATCAGGGATTTCAACTCACAAACAACAAACTGACAAACGACAAACTGACAAACTCGTTTCAACATACAATTTCAGTAGATTTTATCAAATTGCCAATGGAATGTTCCAATGTACCCAAAAATGTACCAATAAATCAAATACAGTTTGTTAGTTTTCGTTTATTGAATTTAGTGAAAAAAAGCTCACAAGGGCACATCTTTAATAATATGTTCTATGCAACAAAACTCAATTTTGGATTATTTTTAAAGTATCTACGCTTTTAACAAACAGTTCATTTCACTCAGAATTGAGTCTTTTCAAAATACTCGAAATTGTATACTTTGTAAATAACTCAATTATGACTGGTTTTACTTTGCTGTCATGATGAGTGATAATGACTTAATTTTGGATAGTTTGGTTTCTCTGTTTAGGTTGCTCAGTATCGTTTAGGAGGTAAACAAGGACAGATTGCTGTAAAAAAATACATTATTTAGATTCATGATTGAAAATTATCGGCAATAAATAGTAGGCAGCCTTTGATGTACAATTTACTAAATATAGCTAGGAAAAGTGGCACCAGAAACTAGGCTAAGGGAAAGAAAACATAGAAATTACACAGAAATGTGAGTAGAATCGAACACTATGTAGAATAGCAATAAAATTGAAATAAATTTGTTACTATGAAGTTACACAGTAAGGCATATATCCGAATTTGTTCCCCGCCCACGCTTCCACCAACAAGTATGATTCTACAGACATAGGTAATCCTTGCGCTGATGGTGGGTACACTCTCATCATCATCATCATCATCATCATCATCACTTTTGATTTGAAGTGTAATGATTTTTAAATTCTAGAGCTTTAATTGTAAATACAACTGCGCTGAACTTAAATCTTCAGCTGAAAGTCCAATCAACCCAGGGCCGAATACAAATTGCAGAATTCCTCAGAGTCTAACCACAACGTGTTAATCACCAAAACGGCAAAAAATTTCATCTCGCTAATGAGAGGCAAAATACCACGTCACATTTCGCGGTCGGAGAGGTGATCTAATTTATTCCACGAATGAAATTCCTCCTGCAGTTCATCTATCCACACCGCGCTGATCCACGTGTATAACGACGGTCCTAAAATGCTAACTGTCATCTCTGAAGCAACGTGGACCTATCTATACCTTCAGCTACAGTATCGCAAAGGACAGCAGTACGGAACACGTAAGCCGGTGCTAAAAAGTGAAGTGTCATCTAATTGAATCAAAACAGCTCTTCAAGAGTATTTGACGCCCACCGGCGCCGTGTCTCTTAGAGTGCCAGTGCCAGAATTCTGGTTTTCCTCAGCTCAGTCCCTTTTAAAAGCACTTTTCTCTGCGAGGTGTAAACGTGCTTATTCAAGCAATTTCTCCTCAATGAATTAGAGTGTGAAGGCTTCATTTTCATTAGTTTTCCGTACCTGGGTGTTCACTTGGGAACGTGCTTTTGTTCCATGGATTGTTTTTCGATCCTTCAATTCTTTCTCCTGCTTGACGCAATGTTTTACGGATTCGTTTCATTTTTCTCGTTTGGTTTTTTTCATGAACCGTCAACGAACGCCGTTTGATTATTGAATCGATGAAACGCATTCGGCATTGGTTGAATGTGCCGGAACGTTAGGTAGTTTGACTCCATCTATATGTCATCTTGAGATGCAAATGAAAAATGAAGGAAAAGCATACTCAGAGTCAGGCCGTTGGCCAGAATCATCATCCGAGGCACAGCTGGAGCTGGAATTATAACCACAAAGCACAACAAGTATTACGTGTCGGGGCACTATCAGATAGCCACATGTTTTAATCACCTTTCACCATCTCGTTCTGGCCCCGAGAGGTAAGTAGAAGCCTTTGAAAGCATCCCAGCTGTAAGACGCTCAACTGTGAGTACAAATGGTTCGAAATCCTTCTGAAACAGAAACGTCATCATTATCACTTGCTACTATAAAGCTGAACAAGTGGTGGATCTTTCCTTTCCGGAACCCGACCGCGGTGAAATGCAAATGTACATCTATGTACACATATGTGTCACACTCTCGACCCAGATTTTCCCGTCCTGCTGACCGGTGCGGGGCAAGTGGGCGGAAAAAAGTGGGCACACATGTGCAACTTTTGTGCGATACGACGGTCGTTTAAGCTGATGAATGGAACAATTATTGCCAGGCAAAAGCGGGTTTGTGCTGTTTGCGATGATACCGCAAGTGGATTAGAAAACGAGTGAGCATTTATGTGTTTAGCAGAGTTGAATCATGGACCTGGTTTTCGAGTGATTTATGTGGTGGTGGACCCGGTTTGGTGTTTAACCACTATACCTCTCACGCCGAAGTCATAAGTTCAAATAACCTTATTGGTCGGGTGTGTCAAGAACGATCAAAATGTGTTAAAACTATAGTATCACAGAAAAAAGTATGTTTTGCTACAATGTTCAAAGAATAATCAAAATTAAATCGGCATAAACAGGAGTAATGCTATTTTACGTGAGAAAGTTCCACTGAAATGTCGTATCTTTGCGCGTACTTTTGACGATGAAGCTTACGGTTCTTTCTCAATAATTTGTATGATTTTCCGCTTTTTCTGTTCTGATAGCTTGCACGGACGACCTTTCCTAGCTTTATTTCCGAAGTTTTCGCTGTTTTTATGACGTTTGATAATATCCTGAACAGTTGTTCAGGGCCTACCAGCACTTTTAGCTATCTCAGCAATAGGTTTATTCAACTTGAATCAATTTAATATGATTTTTCTCTCTTCCATTGTAGTTTCTTTGCCTTTTCTACCAATTTTCTTCGGATGACGATATAAATTATAAAAACAACCGACCCCAACGTCCAGTAAGCAATAATGAATAACAAATGACAGTTTCAACTATATGCAGTGTTTCCAGATTGTTTGAAATGCGAAAAACAAGAAAGTTCATTCATATGACGAATACTTTTGTCCACGCTAAAATGTGAAATTCGACTATCGCCTTCTAGTTTCTGATATAAATGGAGTTGTTTGCAATAAAAAGTGTGCATATAGGATAAAGAAAATGTGGCAGAATATTTTTCATAAGAATAATTCAATTGATAACATATATGATTTCCATAAAGTAACTCATATACTCTAAATTAATGCATGACCAATACTTAAGGTGCCGCCACACGGCGGCTATTTCTAGTATATAGTGAGCTATTTGCTAGAGAACTATGTAATAGTTCAAAGGAACAACTAAACTATGTAGTGATAGCTCATAGTTAAGTGATAGTGTTACGCTATGATATAGAGCCGAATCCGTGTTTGTGTGTACACTCTAGCGATAGTTTCTATGTTATAGTAGTAGGCTATGAACTATTCCATCCGGACGGAATAGTTCATAGTTTGTTGGTCGAAGTTTTTTAACAGTTCGTCTGAATTTTTTGCTAGTTTTTGTTCGGGCGGTATTTTTGAAGCAAAAATGAACCAGGAAAATAAATTCCGCTTGATTGAGCTGTGAGAGCAACATCCGGTGTTGTGGGACCCAACTAATCCCGATCACCTGAGGAAGTGTATACTTCAAAGTGAGTGTATTATTCTGCTTTGCAATTACTTATCTGAAGAAAATCTAGACCAAGGGATTTTGATACCTATCTAAGTACTAAATATTTTCAAGATGATAACGTTGAAAGGCAGATTACGATTCTACCAGTTCCGATGTTCAATCATTATTTTGATCCTTAATTCCAACCTACAATCACCCGTTTTGAAACTTGAAAAACCGAGTGAATTGAAACCAAAACCAGCAGTCCGCAATTTGAAGCATGAAAAGTCATAATATGATGAGATGGCGCTTCTCTCGAACTGCGTCGAAATTGTGTTCAAACGCACTGAACTTAAAAAAAAAAACCAAAAAGTCGGGCAACTATTCTGGGTAAATCTACTAACTCGTTGCTGGAGACGTGATGGGCTTGAATAACAAATTGCCGTTATTGCATTGTATAACAAATATGCGATGGCTTTAAGGAACTTGAATAACAAATTTGAGCAGGCCTGATGATGATGATGATGATGATGATGATGATGATGATGATGATGATGATGATGATGATGATGATGATGATGATGATGATGATGATGATGATGATGATGTAATACTACCATCTTTTGTAGCAAGGTAACTTTCCATAGCAGTGGAATAATCTGAGAAACTATTTGATCAGGATTCTATTGTTGTTTGTGAGGAGTGATGGGAAAAAGAGACGGACCCGTAAGTAGAGGCAGTTACGCGAAACCCGCGAATATAGGGAAGAGAATCTCCTTCCAAAAGCAAGTTCACACAGACAGCACTAGAATCAAGCCAATAGATGGGGTCGAAGAGCCTGCCCTCGTTCCGCAAAATGTCAATAATAGGGAGGAGGCAGTCCCATGCTCCCTATCCAAATCGTTTTACTTGGGTGCCTTGGTGGTCCCTCCCTTTCCCCTTTATATATTATTTAATGTAATGTTATATTTATAATATTTTTTTTTGTGGTCATTTGATTGCTTACCTTGTGTTAGTAAATTTGGCTTTTCAAAAAACAAATTTGAGCAGGCCTCCCGAAAAAAAAATTCTCATAGATTTACAATTAAATGTATTGTAACCATACAATAGAATCAATAGTGTGTACGATTAATATTATTGTTCATGACAATAAGATGACAATAGAAGATATTGTTTCTACAATAGAATTTAATGTTAATTGAAACATCGACAATAGAATCAGGGGGTTGTTATGTATCTTAACTATAGAAAAAATAATTTCCGACCAGTACTATAGAAAAAATAAAGAACCATTGAATGCAAAGTTTCGAAGTGATAATCGATGAACTGTCCAAACAGGACTAATTCCTAGAGGCCTCAGCATATGGTGGAGCATTTTATGCTAATACACAGCTAATTCCGTTTTAGATTTGTGCTTTGCTGTGTGAAGAAATAACAGAACACTGCGAGTGGTTTCGCTAGAAAACTCTAAGTAAGTGGGCATACTGTAGCCATAGTATTCAGCTTGAGATTCTGGCTGCATAGCAAGCATGCTCGAGAAAGATTCCCAAGCATTTTATGCAATTTTCTTTACACCAGTGAAACGAGCCGGCAGATAAAAGAGATCCACCCTCTTCGTCCGTCCCTGGTCCCATGACACACGTCTAATGAGCGAAGTGTAAACACCTGGAATCGTTAACCCAGCAGCAGGGCTAATTGTGAAGCCGTTCTCAGTGACAGAAGCGTATGCAATGCACTACAAGAAAGTACCTAGATAAATAAGGGCTAAAAAGGATATTCATGCAGCTTTGAAATGTTTTGAATTTTGACAATGAGCTAATTTAGGTTTTCAAAATGGCTGAAGAGCTCAAGCCAGTAAGTTTCAGTGTTTGCTCGAAAAATAATGAAACGTAACAGTTTCCATGTGATTTCTGTGGGACCGAACTGATCGTTCGTGTCAATGGAAATGCTGTTTCTAGAAGGACATTGAAGCTTATATCAGTTGGTTTTGTCTGGTTTGACTAGAATTTTACCTTTTTTTAACTAATCGCTCACTTTACACGCAATGCTCTGCGACCATTTGTACCATAAATTCACTAATTTTTTTTAAAAAAAGACCGTCCGTTTCGTAGTTGCTACTCCGTTACTGAACAGAACTAGTGGAATTGTACAGAGAACCACATAGATGGAGCTTGGGAGTAGCTTTACATCTTCAATGTACAAGTTCACTAGTTCATTCTATTTATAGATCAGTACCGGCGCCGGCCACGTCCTCACGGTCTTTGGGGAGGGGAGAAGGATGATTAGTTTGACAATCGTTTGGTTCGAGACCCTGTTTACCTCTGCGTTTCACAATTGTCAAGGGAAGGATAGTTTTGTGTTAGTGAGGCAGGTTATTTTTAGATCATGGATTCACTGTGGAAAGTTACGCGATCAATGAAAGCACAGTAGACTACTTTTTATTTTAAATCTAGTGGTGATAGAAAGAGGTAAGTGACAAATGACAAGGAAGGGGACGGGCCTGGGATTGAACTCCCGACCATCTGCTCAGTATGCAGAACGGGTAACCACTGAGCTACCCAGCCACGTCTGTACCATAAATTCAATAATATTTGACTCAAATTCACGTTTCACGTTAAACATGAAAGACTTTTGGGAAAATCGATAAAACCCAATTATTACTGTAGTTATGTATTAAAGTTCAAAACACACATCTATTGATGTCACCGATAAGTTGATTGTTTTCATCTAGGATGAGCCTTTCTATTTCTATATTATGTTTTTCATAGTTGTAGGCAGAATGATAAGTGATATTTTCCAACCACCTTCCATTTTCACCCTCACCCCATCACAAGTGCATTATGCATTCCGTTAGAAAAGTGTAATCATTTTTACACACATTGTCGGTTGTCGCATCGGGCGTCATTTGCCACATCCTGTGCAATGAGCAATAACACTATTAAAACAAATACCATTACGCTAGTGAACTTTGATCTTTACTCACGGAGAAACAGACCCCTAAGAGCATCTCCAGGGAGCGGACTATATAGTAACATATATCAGTATTTTTGCCGCAACGGCCCCCCTCAGCACATGCTTTTAAAAACAGCAGTGAGCTGCATTTCACTTTCTTTCAATCTGCTAGCTGGCACCACTAGGACAGGAAAGCTTCTTGGGATCCCGTCGACAAGACACTTTCCACTTCATCCTATTCTTCGTCCTCCCCTAGAAGTCGAGCTTCTAATGAAATTCCTGGCTGCTCAGCAAAAAAGTGAGGACGACAATGATGTTGGTAGTGTAGCAGGATGTGCCATTGCTTCTATTAAGAGTTGCATTAGCAGCATCATACTGCCGCACCTCATTCCGACTTACGACGGGATCCTGGTGAGCACGTTTTAATTTTTAATTTTGTTTACGCCGTATCTCTGCACACTAGTGACTCTTCTCATGAGGCACTCGTTTTCCAGGCTTTAGTCAGTCCACATAATGGATGGTGCATGCTTGTATTTAACGGCCACACGATATCGTCATTATTTAAAAGAAGGTTGTGTGTGTGTGAAACTCGGGCTCAGACGGCAAAGCCACTGCTACGAATCAACACCATGCCGGAGGTGGCTGGGTTCGATTCATCGTATAGTCAAGGAATTTTTCGTGAAGGAGAATTTTTCGACTCTCTAGGCAATTGTTATGAGCAGGCACTTAGCTTATTGTGATAAGCAATTAGCTTGAAATGCCAAGACAAAAGAAGAAGATTGATATCTAAAATAGGGGACATTTCAACACTGCAACAACCTTGGGATTATTTTCCTAAGTGGGTAGGAACATTGTTCGATTGGAATTACATGTCTCATCCAATTGCAAATGTGTTAGAACTGTGTTAGGATTCTCGGACATTTATTATCTTTGTAATGGGCTTTTTTATTTAAGAATGGTTCGTGAAAATCTGCAAATGTTAATAACAGAGAATGGTTTCAATAATTTGTCCTCATTATCTTCTGATTGGAGTTGTGGGAACAGTTGTTTGTTAAAATATTGTCATATGTTTTTATTGCTTATCCTTTGACAGAATCACGTGTTTCATCAACTATTTGCTGGCTTCCTCAGTAAAGTGCTAAATCATAACTGAAGGATTCATCGCAATGGTTTGCAAACTTTTAGAAATTTCATTAGCTCTCGATCCAGTAATACCCTAGTAGCACACTTGTTGCAAACCAGTTGAGGTGACTGCTTTGTGGCTCACTTCAGTCACAGCCAAGTCGCTGTAACCATTTTTTACCGTTGTGTGCGGCTTGGGTACTGAAATATGGATACTAATCAATGACTTCAAAACTCCAAGAAAAGGTAAAAGAGTCTGTTTTTGTAAGGTTTACAATGGACTGACTCAAGTAATTGTTATTGCATATGGTTCATCAATTGCGCAACATTTGATGAGTTTTAGTTGATTGTTCAATTTTTAAAAGTGTTTTTGTTTGCGGTTCTTAGGCCGATTCGGTCCATTGTTAAAAAAAAGAAAATTGTTGAGGTTGCGGAAGATGATGACCGTAATCTTCATATTTCAACAAGCTTAGATGAAAAAGAACACTTCTTCTGGATAAAGAATTTTAATCTACTTTTTTTTTAAATGTTGTCACTGGTTAAAGTTTGTTGAGCGCTTTCAAAGATGCAGCTCTTTTCTTCTGATGACGGTTTTATTTTTCCGTTTCGTAGCCGTAGAGGACTACTGGTCGAATAAATGTCTTGTAGATGTTCAACTTTGCTGTGCGGTAGAACGTAGCGTCCTTCGGAGTCCAAAGTAAGCACGGTTTCCAGCCGTAATGGGTCTTTGTATCTATCTGCTGATGTCCTTATTGGTGGTCACCAATGGTCATAGATATACGATATTATCAAGACCTCGATATTATCACCATCTATCTGAACTCATGATCGGAGGGTAACATTGTGTCACCATGAGCTTCTTGCTTAATGTGTTTTATTTTGAAAGCATTAATGATGAGTCAGAACATACAAGCCTCATCCTTAATTGTGATATACGCTTTCGCCATCGTTACATAGTTTCGCGTTACGATATTAATGTCGTCGACGAAGTCAAAAAGTTGGATGGAATTCCTCAAAGTTGTACAACTCGTGTCTATCTCCGCGCTTCGCATCATACCTCCCAAAGCAATGTCAAAAAGCAAACTCAAAAGCCCATCACCTTATCGTAACACTCTTCAAGGTTCAAATGGACTCGAAAATTTATTCGAAACTCGAAACGTCACAGATCCGAAATATGCTATACAGGTGGCGGCAGAAAATAATGAGAAAATTTGTTCTATTTCTTTCAAATCCCATTTTCAACTGATTCAAGCAATAATATCTAAATTTTCGAGTGCAGTTATCTTTATAAAGTCCGTTTAAACAAAGTTATTCAATGTGTCCTCCATTTTTATTAATAACATCCTCGAGCCGACGCCGGAAGCCAGAGCATGCCTTTCGGACGTAGTCCTCCGACATTGACTGCCATGTGCGTGTTATGGTTGACTTCAAGGTTTTCACATTAGGGTGTGATGTTTTGCAGGCTCGTGCTTCAACATATGCCCAAATCGAAAAATCCAACGGATTAAGATCTGGACTGCTAGGGGGCCACAAATCCTTCGGCCAAAACTTCATGTTATCGTTCAACCATTGTTGGGTTCGATTGGACGGCGCTCCATCCTGCTGTAGGAAAACGTTTTGGTCCTCGGAGAAGTTGGCCTTCACCCAGGGAAGCACTTGGTCCTTTAAAATACCGATATATACTTCGGTATTGATTTTAACTCCAGCATCAATGAAAACAGGCGGCATTTTCAAACTGTTGGACGCCACCAAGCCAAACATCATGACACCAGCCGGATGTTTGGTTTGAAATTTGAATTTCACTTTTTCCGGAACGTTCTCCATTTTCTGCGGTGAAATGAACCGGTCCGTGCGGCTGCTGGCCACAGCATCGATGCTGAAGAGCTTTTCGTCGGAGAACAGGATTATTATTTTTCCTTCTTCAACAAGGAAAGAAATCTCTTGGAACGAGTCACTCGTAGTTCCTTGACCCGGTCCGTAATCAAGTGGCGTTTTACTCTGGCTCTGGACGATGCAGGCAGGTCTTCTTTGATGATTCTCCGCATGGATTTCTCCGAAATATTGGCTTCCTTTGCAAGTTTTCTTATGGAACGCATCGGGTTGCGAGCAATTTTTGCACGGACCAATTTGATCACGTTCGGCGTGCGTGCAAAGCGCGGACGTCCGCTTCCCGGCTTCCACTGCTTAGGACCATCCTGCAGGGACTTTTTTATGCGGTAAACTGTTGCCAAATGGCACCCTACCACCTTGGCAATCTCTTTCGGCTTCTTCTGGGCGATCAACAAACTGGTGATCACTTCTTTCGCGAACATTTTAACGAATTTGCAATAAAACAAGTAGAATGTTTGGATGCAGCACTTGAAAGTAAAGATAAACAAATACACTTTCGACAGAAATTAGTCACTAGCTACACGAATTAACCCAATACTCAAGTTTGAACATTTTCGCATTATTTTCTGCCGCACCCTGTAGCTGGCCACCATAGATTGTTTCGTATACTGATCGTTGAACAGATCATGTGTGGGTAAATTTGCCTGATCTAGTAACAAAAAGCATATTTTGTTACAGCAGAGTTTATTTCACGTATACGAGATACTAGATATTTCATTGGTGTTGCTCAAATGGTTTGTCAATACCATTCAAAACAATTATTGGAGTTGATTGAGACCTGTTCTCTTTGTAAGCTTGCATCTAAGTAAACTTAATCATGACGTTGCATATTTAATATTTTTCAGTGTATGTGATGTTTATCATGAAGTAATTTTGACGTTCAGTGCAACATAACAAATTAGTTACACTCTTGTTCCAATGAAGCGTTCGGATACTTAAGGTTTTCAAAATGCGTTTTTTGAGCCACATGCGCAACATAATGTGAACGCAGCATAATGAGAACGCAACATAAAGTCAATGAATAACGCTACCCGAACTAATTAGTATAAATAAAATAGCTACCAACGTAAAGCTGAAATATTTTTTTTTTTCTTAAACTCAATTAACAGTTGTGAGATTACTAGTTGTGCATAGTGAACATAAGCTGTTATGTTTTTGAATTCATTCTGTCAACTTTTTACATAGAAACAAAATCAATGATTTCACGAGAAACCCGTAGACCCTATATTAAGGGCAAAAAAAAATCACAATGAAGTCGTTTAAAAGTTGTTCAATATAAATTTGTTACATGAAATTTTGTGTTGAGTTAAGCGAATAAAACTTCAAATGAAATGCTTAAAGTAACAATAAAAATTAAATTTATCAAGATTGGATTTAACGTCATTTTTTAACGTCATTTTTTGTCATAAACAATGCAATTAATTGCACTATAAGTTCTAAACAAACACATGATTAGAGCGGTTTGATATTTTCCACCTATGCTAAGATAACTTCACTTAGAAACAATTGTATCTAAAGGTATTGAAATAACACATTTTATTTTATTTTATAATACCATTGGAATTTTTTGTGTGTGACCTAGACCAAAATAACGGATAATAAAATTGCAAGCAATCTAGCCTTCGAATGCATGGAAAAGTTAGTAATAGTAGGATTTTAATTTATTTTTCTGAGAGTTTCAACTCTCAACGAAATCCCCACTCAATTGTTTGTCAGTTTTTAAAGTAACAAACCATGGTGTAGGTTTTGAATTATTTTAATTCTTTGTTCCAATGGATTGAACATTTTTGTTGAAGGCGTATAAGACATTGTTGTTTTACTTATAATGCCAGTCAAGCATCATCTTTTCAGTTCATTATGCATATCCTTTGAACAAATAAGCAACTATTAGTTTAGTTTAATATTACACTTATTAATAGTACAGTAGTTTTAAATTCTGAGTAAATCAGGCATACGTAAACAAAGAGAACTCACTATGAAACTTCTTATGTCGCTATTGTCCAAATATCTATAATTTAAAGATGTAAAAAAATATTTACTTCCTAAGATATAATATTTTTCCTGCCGTATTTATTTTTTTTTTTTTTTCCATACCATACACACACTCAATACACAAAAAAAGAATATAATAAAACACACATTCCCCCGCCTTAACCAAACCACCACCTACACCTACTCAAAAACAACAAAAAAAGAAACTCACTAACACAAATAAAAATTTACCAAACATTTTCTTTTCCAGTCCGAACCAATGCTTTATTCAAGGGGTTATCCCACGCCGTATACATTTCTCGTTGCAAAATAGAATTTTTTTATAAATTAATTATTTTTTTACACAAGCAAAAGAGAAAAAATTTCACAGACCCAAATTTTCATGTTTATATACAGTTATCTTAGTACTAAGGTAAAGGGGAAAGAACCGATTACCCCCGCCCGCCTCGAGGTTTATAGAAATAAAATTTTTTGATGGGAAAAATTCCAGTTAAAATTTTGAACAAAGCATAATGGTTGTTTTATACAGTTAGTCACAAAATTGATCGTACACGCAGGTGATATTACATTTTATAGTGGTCTCAAAGTGTTGCTAACAATCTTTTTTGTTTTGGTTAAGTGTTTTTGTTATGAAAACTATTTTGCAACATAGTTAATCAAAAATTTTAATGAAAAGTATTTGTTTGTTAGAAATAATCACCTAACAGCGAAAAATGTGCTTAATTTAATGTCACAAAATTGATCGTACACCAATTTTGGCACGATTTACTGTGAACCCATTATGCGTGTTAGCTGTCAGTGCTAAAGTAAACAATAACAACAGTTCGTTCTTACTTCGGTTTACGCGTTGTTACATTAAAATAGTTTGAGAAAACCGTGAAATGGAAGGAAAAAGAAAGCAAACTGACCTTTCAATAAGGAAATTGATTATCTCGTTGCGCTGTAAAGGCAAATCCTTACGTGCAATAGGAGAAATCGTCGGACGATCCCATTCCACCGTACAGCATATCATCGACAACTGGAAATACGAGGGAACCTTAAAGGATAAACCTGGACGGGGAAGAAAGCGGATCCTATCAGAGAGTGATGAACGACTCATAGTCCGCAAAGTACGTAACAACCCGAAAGTAAGTGTACCGAAATTGACGGCGGAAGTGTCGAAAGACATCAACCGATCAGTTTCAACTGAAACTGTTCGCCGTGTTCTCCGGAAATCCAACCTACACGGTCGTGTTGCCCGTAGGAAGCCGTTCATCTCAGCGGTGAACCAGAATAAAAGACTTGAGTTCGCCAAAGCTTACGTAAATAAACCGCCGGAGTTTTGGAACCAAGTTATTTTCACTGATGAGACGAAGATTAATTGTTTTGGATCTGACGGTCGGCAAATTGTTTGGCGAGAGCCGAATACAGAGTTCAAATTTAAAAATTTAAAACCGACAGTGAAACATGGTGGTGGCAGTGTTCTGTTGTGGGGTTGCATGGCTGCTTCGGGCACTGGAAATTTGGAGTTTATCGATCGGATTATGGACAAAATGTTGTACATGGATATTCTCAAACGTAACCTAAATCAAAGTGCACAAAAATTAGGATTGTCGTCCGGATATTGGTTCCAACAGGACAATGATCCGAAACACACCGCCCATGTTGTTCGGGAATGGCTGTTATACAATGTTCCTAAGCAGTTGAAGACGCCACCACAGTCACCAGATATGAATCCCATTGAAAATCTATGGGATGAGATCAAGCGACGATTGAAGGACACCAACACATCAAACAAAAATGAATTAAAAAAGAAAATAAAAGAAACATGGGAAAAAATCCCAGCTTCTTGTACCAAGAAACTAGTGGATTCAATGCCCCATCGCTTGCAAGCCGTTATCGACGCTAAGGGAGGCCACACAAAGTACTAAATGTGGAATTCTAATCCATTTTGTGATGTTATTCGCTTTTAATCAGAGAAAATGTTATTTGTACGGTCAATTTTGTGAATTTGAAATGCGACTTTTTTTGTTGTTATTGATAAGCAAATGAGAAAATCCTGAAATTTTGATGCAATGTTTACTAATATGATTGATGAAATACATAACCATGAAACTACATATGTTTTCTATTGTCGTCGTGCAGTAAAATCTTTGCTCTGATGTTACCTCTGCATAAGGATGGTTCTGTTGACAAATTGAATGGAAGAAAAATGGGAATGAGCACAAAAACATTACTCTCTGCAAATCTGCAATACATTCATCAGAAAGATCTTTCGCCTTGGGCTTAGACCCATGCGCATCATTAGGTTTACTAGATGATTTTCCATAAAAAAAACATCAATTGTTTCATGACATCGCCCATGCTGCATCATATATTAGATGTAAACAAAAGTTAATTTACGAATAAATTTACATAGTGAAAATTGTCTAGAAGCACATCTGTATGGAATTCCTGATGGTTGCATGAAATTCGGATGTATTTACCTTAGATATTGGTTAGTATCCAAATGTTTGCTTGTGAATGTTATTTTGAATCAAAATTGAAAAATAACAACCTTTTTTCCCCCCCCCCCCCCCCCCCCCCCCCCAAAAACACCACTACTAGCAATTATTATAAATTACTATACAACAATTAAAAGAAAAAATTCAACAAAAAAAATCTGTTATTGACCCCTTTTTCCAAAAAAAAGGAAAAAAAGGTGCCGCCACACGGTGCTTGAAATCTATTCATAAAACTTTTTCCACTTCTCTCCCACATGAGCTCTAACCAACAAACATCGGTATCGAATAATTTAATGTTCAAACAAATTTGGAGAAGTTGCAATTCAGCTATTTCCTTCTAGAAAGCTGAATAACTTCTCCAAATTTGTTTGAACCAACGGTTATTCGACACCGATTTTTGTTGGGTAGTTCACTATGATATAGCCGTTATAGATATCTATTTCATAGTTCTATGAGATTCGAGAAACGGCTTTGGAAAAATATGAGCTATGAAATAATAGAAGCTATGTAGTAGAAATCTTTGCCGCAGCACTATCACTTAACTTTTTTCGGTGTACACACGATTGATTTTCTTTGTGGTCGCATATATTCAGTTGCAAGTTTATAAAAAATAAATTTGGGAAGTAATCATGGGCACATTCGGTAGTTATGGACAGAGAATGAAAAATTGCTGCAGTTGCTGCCCACATCATATTGAAAAGGCGGATAAAACGAAAAACTCGCAAAGTCTGGACAAAATCGTGGATTGCTCGTCTTGAAGAGCTGGGTTATGAAGATCCGGATCACTAATTCAGGGAAATTCTTTGGAGAAGTTCAGAGGAGTTCTTCAGAGACGATAATGCAAGTTCTTTAGAGAAATTCGGGGAGATTCTTTGGAGAAGCTCAGGGAAGTTCTTCAGAGAAATATAGGGAAGTTCTTCAGAGAAAATCGGGAAATTTCTTCAGAGGAGCTCAGGGAAGTTCTTTAAAGAACTTCAGATAATTCTATAGAGAAGTTTGGGAAACTTCTTCAAAGAATTTCAGAAAATTAGTGCTTCAGAGAAACTTAAGGTCAGTTCTTCAGAGGAATTTCAGGGAAATTCTTGAAAGAATCTCAGAGAAGTTCTTCAGACAATTTCAGGGAAGTTCTTCAGAGAACTTCAGAGAATTTTTCAGAAGGGTTCAGGGAAATTCTTCAGAGGAATTTCAGGGAAGTTTTTCAGAGAAACTACAGGGAAGTTTTTCAGAGGATCTTCAGGAAAGTTCTTCACAGAAATGCAGGGAAGTTCTTCACAGAAATTCAGGGAAGTACTTTATAGAAGTTCAAGAAAGTTCTTCAGAGTAACTTCAGGGAAGTTCTTCACAAAAATTCAGGGTAGTTTTTTATAGAAGTTCAGGAAAGTTCTTCAGAGAATTTCGGGGAAGTTCTTCAGAGAAATTCGGGAAAAATATTCAGGGAATTTCAAGAAAGTAATTTCAGGGAAGTGCTTCAGTGGAATTTCAGGGAGGTTTTCCAAAGAAATTCAGGGAAGTTCTTTATAGAAGTTCAAAGAAGTTCTTCAGAGAACTTTGGGGGAATACGGCACAGAACTTCGGGGAAGTTCTTCAGAGAACTTCAGGAAAGTTCTTCAGAGATCTTCGGGGAAGTTCTTCAAAGAAGTTCTTCTGAGAAGGTCAGGGAAGTTCTTCTGAAAAGTTCAGGGAAGTTCTTAAAAGAAGTTCAGGAAATCGGCTAAATTCATTGCTCTGAGGTCTCAAATTATTTGTACCGGTTCTTAAAGCAGCAAAATTGAAATGACAGCTTTATTAAAAATTTGTATGTTATTCAAAAGAGGATTGGCTTTTGATTTCACGTGATTTTGAAGAAAAATGGTCCAATTGTGTAAGCGCGTTAGACGGAAAGCACGTTAGTATAAATGCCCCTGCAAAGAGCGTCAGTGATTATTTAAATTATAAAAAGCAGTTCAGCATCGTTCTGATGGGTATGGTGGATGCTGAATACAAGTTTACGTATGTCAACATACGAGCGAAAGGAAGGATCAGTGATGGTGCGGTATTTGCCGATTGCTGTTGGGGAATCTGATGCAGGATCTTTAGCTCCTGAGATGCCTGTTCCGGCTCCGAAGGTGGGCAATTTGTATGGCTCATCTGACGCGAGGACAATCAGCTGCTCTTGAGACATTCTGAAAATTATTTTCTCTTCATAGGACTGCTCAAATTTGTTGTTCAAGTTTCTTAAAGCCATCGAATATTCGTTATACAAGGCAGTCTTCAGCTCAAAATGTCTCCAGCAACGATTTGATCGATTTACCGGGAATTGTAACCCGATTTTTTTTGTTTTAAGCTTCGTGTGTTCGGACAAGATTTCGAAGCAGTTCGAGAGAAGCGCCATCTCATCATATGATGACTTTTTACGCTTCAAATTGGTTTCGATCCAGTCGGATTTTCAAGTTTCAAAGGGGGTGATTGTACGTTGGAGTCAGGGATCAAAATCTAAGGTTGAACATCGAATGTGGTAGAATCGTAATCTGCCTCTCATCATTATCATCTTGAAAATACTTAGTACTTAGCTAGGTATCAATAATAGACTGGTCTAGACTTTCTTAGGATGAGGAACTGCCGAGCAGAATAATACGCTCACATTGAAGTAAACACTGGTGATCGGGATTAGTTGGGTCCCACAACACCGGATGCTGCTCCCACAGCTCAATCAAGTAGAATTTATTTTCCTGGTCCATTTTTGCTTGAAAAATACCTTGAAAACACAAACTAGCAAAAAATTCAAATGAACTGACAAAAAACTTCGACCAACGAACTATGAGCTATTCCGTATGGATGGAATAGTTCATAGCCTACTACTATAACATAGAAACTATCGCTAAAGTGTACACACGACAATGGGCACGGTTCTATATCATATCGTCAAACTATCACTTGCACGTCATAACTATGAGCTATCACTATATAGTTTAGTTGTTCCTATGAATTATTACATAGTTTTCTAGCATATAGCTCACTAAATACTAGAAATAGCCGCCGTGGGGCGACACCTTAACCATATATTCACATCGATACTGAAATCCATGTACGCTACAGTAAAATTTTTAATGATCGCCCCCCTATGCAAATCCAAAACCAATTGTTTTCACTTAAAAATAAATTAAATAAAAAGAGCAACATTTGGTTAATTTCCGTCAAGTATGAAAAAAGTTACAATAGTTTGAAAATGTTGTAATAATTATCGACTCACCTTTTATATCATAAAGTTGCTCCATATACCACACTTTCAGGATCGGTTCAGAATAAATTGAGGTAAAAAGTTTATCTGTTAAAAAGGGTATGTTCGGTGATGTTGTTTTCAAACAAAATTAAATAAACCAAAACCAAATCATAATTTTTAATAATTTGAGGCGACAGGTTTCACTTGTCGAACATTCAGCAAATTATGTTTGTTTTTTTTCTTGACTATCGAGATTTTCAGCCTCAGGGCTAGTTCATCTCCCATCGAAGTTACTCAAATTTCCTTTTTGAGTATTTTCGTAACTTGTTCGGGGGTGAGTTTCGAACTCGTGACTTTGACGTGAGAGGTATGGATGCTAACAACTCAGCAAATTATGTGTCAAGCTTGATTTTAATAAGTTTTCCTAATCAACGTTAACTGCTTAGAACCATACAAAACAAAGCATGCTAAATGCTTATGTTATCAATAGTTTTTGAAACAATTACTGCTAAATTTCTCAATTTGATTTATTAAAGGGTGTATTCGATAAAAATGGCACATAGAAAATCTTCTGTAACTTTTGAATCGTATGAGTAAAAAACCTAGAAATTTGAGTAGATATTATCCATAGTGTATTATTTACATCTGCCAAGTTTCATAGTTATACATTCAGTAGTTCCAGTCATGTCATCGAAACAAGAAATTGTCCGTGAGAAAATTTTGTGCACTCACAATCAAAATCCAGGGGCGTCCCACCGGTGGATTGCTAAAAGGCTTGGAATTGCAAATACAACTGTGTCTCGTGTAATAAGAACCTTCAAGGAGCGTCTGAGTGTCCAAAGGAAGGAAGGGAGTGGTCGTAAAAGTGGTCCAATGGACATTAAAATGGCCAGGAAAGTCGTACAACAATTCAAGAACCGTCCAAACATGTCAATTCGAGATGTCGCTAAAAAGTCTAAGGTGTCAGTCGGTTTTGTGCAGAAAATCATGAAGCGTGCTGGGTTACATGTTAACAAAGTGCAAAAAGCCCCAAACCGGAATGAAAAACAAAACATCACTGCGAAAACCCGCGCCCGGAAACTTTACACGAAGCTGCTCACCAAATCCGGTTGCATCGTCATGGATGACGAAACATACGTCAAGGCCGACTTCCGTCAACTTTCTGGGCAAGAATATTTCGTTGCCAAGTCGAAGTTCGATGTTCCGGAGGATGTTCGAAAGAAGAAACTATCGAAATTTGCAAAGAAGTTTCTAATCTGGCAGGCGATTTGCGGATGTGGTGAAATAAGTGCTCCCTTCATCACTTCCGGAACAATAAACGGTGCGATTTACACGGAATAGTGCCTTAAGAAGCGTCTCTTGTCATTCATTAAGAAACACAAAGGATCAACTCTCGAAACGTATTGGAGTGGTACCGAGCCAACGGAGTCAATTTTGTGCCAAAGGATATGAACCCACCAAATTCACCGGAACTTCGTCCAATTGAAAAATTCTGGGCAATTATGAAAACGGAACTTCGCAAACATCCCAAAACTATAAAAACAGAGCTAGAATTGAAGAAAATTTGGGTAAAAACAACAAAACCACTGGGAAAATCGGTTGTACAAAATTTGATGGGTGGAGTGAAAAGGAAGGTGCGGGCATTCGGGATGGGAGACGAAATTGAATAAAACAAATGTTGTAAATCAAAACTCATTAGTAGTTCTTCATTCCCTGAAAATTTCAAGAAAATCCGATAATCAGTTTAATGTTGATGAGTATATATGTGTGTGCCATTTTTATCGAATACACCCTTTACAACTAAATTGACCTTGTGTCTTATAGGCACTTTGATAAATAAGTTGAAACACAAATCAAATCGATTTAAAGTTGACAACTATGCGTTTACGTTGAGCCAACACTTTTCGTATCCTCGGATTTTAATATTATTTTCTCATATTAAACATCGATATACTATTTTGAATACTATGAATGTTTAAGGTGAATCGCTGCTCCATGTTATTTTTCCTATCTTTTATCTCGCTCTCGCAAACTTACCTTGCTATTTAAAATTGATAAATCTCGATTGTTAGTGAATGAACATCGAATCGAACTCTATCAGATTGATCATATCAAGTAAGCATACAAACTGATGTGATTAAATTTTCAATATTTAGTACAGATTCTGAGTGGTATCAATTCTAAATGTTGAGGTAATGGCTGCCGCCAAGAACGCTTCAGCATAAGTCCTTAAGAAGGTTTCTCTTAACAATAAGCTTGTTTTATTTCTACCAAATGGTTTTAAGTGCTGAACCGAATGCGTGATAATGTTTTCACCATCGTAAAAATGTGGTTCCCGTTTCACCTGTTCATACAATGCCTTGGTTTTCTTCACTTGCTCGTAAGCTATAATTTATATCATAAAGGCCGTTCACACTAAAATCCGGACTTACAGAAATTATTTTAGAAAAACAACAGCATGTTTTTGATTCATATTATTTATTTCGTTTTATAGATAAATGTGATACTTAACACAACTGGAAATAGATTTATATGGATTTATTTCCATAAGCTGTTGTGCGCACTTTCTTATTCTCACCTCTCATCAATCTTTGCACAAAAATCTGAGATTTCAGCCCTCAGGAACATATTGCTTGCCAGATCAGATATTTTTCAGGGAATTTTGTGTTATACTTCCGCTTCAGATGTTCAGGGGCATCTTTCCGGCTAGTTGCAGTGTAAAATTCCGTTACCGAAAGATATTTGAATTTTTTGAAGCAGTGTGTTTCGTCATCCATGACAACACAATGGAATTTTGTGAGAAGTTATTCATAAAGCTTTCTGGAGCGTGTTTTGACCGATTTTTGTTGCTTTGCGTTACGATCTGGGTATGATCACAATCCAGCCTCAGACATCACTTTTTGCACAAAACCGGTTGACATTTGCACTTTTTTCGCAACTGTCCGTGTTAACACCTCCGCCTTTGCCTGAAAAGCAGCAAGGACGCATTTCTCCTTACTCGTGTTGCTTTGTCCATGTTCACCACCACTTCCAGCTTTCCTTTCGACAGTTTAACGTTTAATCACATCTGAACCAGTTAATTTTGGCACATTTCACGATTTTACGATGAATCAGTAGAATTGGGATTTTCTAAATATTTGTGCAAGATAGATTTCCTGCGTGCTTGTTCAGACGGCGCCATCTTGAATACAGAATGCGCTTTTGAAAACAATAAGCCTGTGCACGCTATAAAAAAATGACTTTTACTGTGAGCCATGTTTTCAAGCGTCCTGTGAAGAGTGAGTGAGACAACAACAAAACATGGTTCACAGTAAAAGTCAAAAAGACAAAACAATTATAGCAGCGTGCACAGGCTCATATATATGATTCACGTTTGTCTATATATTGGTTATGTACATAACAAGTTTCATTCCATTTCGTAGAGATTTGACTAAGAAACAGGATAAACACTTTGTCCGGATTTTGGTGTGAACGGCCTTTAGAAGGGTGCGAGATGCCAATATCCTTAGTTTGACAGTTGCACTATGACGAAGCAGTGGTGTATTTGTGATTTGTCCCACGCGCAAATGTCGCAAAAAGACGTTTTAATCGCCGTGGGAGTGTCCCGGTGGATCGAGAGAAAGGGCCACAGGTCGTCTGATGCCATCTTGGATTCCGAGGGTCAGCGCTGCCATCAAAAGGAAGATTCAGGCGAATCCAGTGTGTTAAATAAGGAAAATTGCGAAGGAACACGGGATCAGCGACTTTTCGGCACGTATGATCGCAAAAGAAAATTGCGCGGCGAAGTCGAGGGCACGGGAAAAAACTTACATGATTACCAACCGCATCCGGGAGCTACAAGTCGAGCGATGTAAGAAAATCTTGAACTTCCTCAAGCGAAAAAATCGGTAATCCCTTTCACCGACGAGAGCATGTTTACCGTCGATTCCGTATCAAATTCCAGAAGCGATCGCAATTTTAATTCTCTACCGATAAAAAACGTGGCAAACGAGCATAAAAACGTGTATCTGACCAAGCATCCTCCCAACGAACATCGATGCTGAATAACTGTTTATTCAAACAAATTTGGAGAAGTTATTCAGCTTTCTAGAAGAAAAAGCTGAACAACTTTTCCAAATTTGTTTGAATAAACAGTTATTCAGCTTCGATGTTTGTTGGGCTTAATACCGGCCTTAATCCGCTGGATTACTCAGTATAGCGCGTCATTAAGGAAGACCTGTTATAAACGCCAGGCTACATTATTAGGACCTGTCGTGTGGAGGCCGTAATTGCAACAAGAGGAAACTCGATAGATGATTAACATAGTATAAGACTCTCAGAAATATCCGCCTTTTGAATACATAAAAAAATACCGAGTCCGAAATTTTTTTTTTTTAATTTGACATTGCTCAATGGTGCAAACATTATCACGCATACTCGAAAAAAAAATTAAACACAATTTTAGCATGTCTGTAAAAATTGATGAAATTTTGACTGAAACTAGCGAAAGTGTAATGTTTATGTTGACAAAATCTGTCAAGTGGTTATTGAATTGACACTGGAACAAGAGCAGATCCGTCAATAAATTATGTGCGCAGTCGTGATCAAATATTTCATGAAACATCAACAAAACCCAATTTGCCTTTCAATGGTAACTTGAGGAGTAACATGCTTTCCAGATCAGCTTCTTATTAAAGTTTTTAGTTATTAGTAGACCAACATGTGTTAAGAAGCATTAATTTATCTTTAAAAGGACTTATTTTCGTTAAAATACTGCAGCACAGCTACACAATAAATGTTCCGGACTTTCGCTCTCTAGATTTAAAAAAAACGACATCTATCACCATGAAGTTTTCCGATAAGTCTTAAGTTGAACTTACTAGGAAAGTATCCTGTGACTGTGGAAAGTATCCTGTGTAAGTACAAAAATCCTTTTTAGAGAGATTTTGTAACCTTTGTTTAATTAAAGCATGTGGCTTTACGAAACGTTTGACAATTTAAAAATCTACTATCATCTAACCCCTGTAAATGATGTCAAAAATCTAAACAGCAACGCCAACAATTTCTACCATTCATCAAAACGTAGAAAGCCACTGCGAATTCATTGTTCATTCAATGTCCCATTCTCAAACAAACGCCAACTGCGCCCTGCCTATTCATTCTGTGTTGCAACCAGTTTCAAAATAGCACCCAATTGAATTTCGTCGAATAATTAGCTTTTTGCCGAAAACCCAGCAAAGCCGTCTCGAATCGGACTATGTTTCGTGTTTTGTTATGAACGGCCTATGTTTAGAAGCTATCATCATCTGCCCGGCACACGGCTCGACGCGCGGTGCTATAGTGGCATACGTATCCTAGCATTTCCCTTCCGGGCATCCGGCAGCACAGAATGAGTGAAGAAGCGTACAATAATAAGCCAATTAACATTTCGCGAGCAAAAATCATCATTTCGCTGAATTGTTATTTTTAGCAGTATAACAATTAGACCGAGTCTTTTCTCTTTGTGTTCACTCGTGTCGCGTCGTATTCTATTTCATTCGCCATTCTGTCCGATCTGTAATGGCAGGAGTGGTGTTTGTTCGTAGGTTACCCACATTTTGGTTTTGTGCTATCATGAACTATCAGTCGGAGGCGGCGAGGGTAGGAGGTACTCTGTATTGCTGCTGCCCACCTACCTACCCAATTAGGGAGATTCTAATTCCACAAAATAATTAAATCTTCATTTATTTTCGTATGGGAAATGCGCATTACGCACTACATCAATTTACATTACCAGAAAGAAAATTTATCATTCAGAAGAACCGTCGTATTAGTATCATATTTCAAAAGATTACTCTTAAATAAATCTATACAACTCATCTAACACCCCTTTGCTATTCGTTATCAGAATCTAGTTAGCTTCGCAGCTGTAAATCTTCAAGAGAACACGTTTCTCCAAAGTTCTTAACAATCTTGAACACTGCAGATTTAGTGCAGTTCACGCTTGCCAATTCTCAAAACACCAACTGTAAGGAAAACCATTTGTGCAGAATTTGCCTGAGAGTTGATAAGCTAATCCAACCCCTCGTTCGAAATTTCTCACTTTTTTCGATTTTTCAGGTGTGTTGCCAAACTTACACACTGTGCGAGAATTCACAATTTTTCGTTAAGTTTTAACCCTAAACCTTTGATAAATAGGTGTCCACTTTCTTTAATGAACAGTCCTTAACTCATTCCTGTAAAAATAGAAACAATACAATACCGGTTCTACGAGTTTTAAATTCATTCAATTGAGGTAGCTTTGCATCGAAGCAGTAAACTGCAGAATGAATAAATGATCTATTTATGAAATACATGATACCGATTCTGAAATCTTTGAGAATCACAAAAAATACACACCGATGCTGAGCCCGTCCGCTTTTTACCTCTACCCCTGGTGCCGCCAGTGACATGGATGATATGGTACACCTTGGCCTTCCGTCAGAAAAGTTCACTTAAGGAAACACCTCCTGCAAGTCATCAAACAGATGAGCACAAGGCTTTTCTCATCTGTTTTTTTATTATTCCTTTTGTTCAAAGAAGATGAGCCAGAGCGCTTTAGTTCAACAAAAATGGGAAAAGTTTGTAATTTGTCTGCCAAATTTTCAGGGTAGTTTGTGTTGGCAAAATGTTCGACAGTAAACAAGGAGCAACTTCGCCACTCGATGATGGGATCTGTCAGTTGGGTGAAGTCGGTAACTGCTGTGCTTAATTAAGAGTGATGAGAAAAATTCTGTCGAAAGTGGAACGTACGTTCTTGTTAGTTTTTTTGGCTATAAAATTGCAACTTTCCAATGAGCAGATGAAGTTTTCCACGGCTATAATACGGCTTGTTCGGAATCTTTGGCTTTTTTTATGCCATTAATATAAAGTGCTCACTAATAGCCTCTAATCTATAGCATTTCACCGGAATGTAGAGCATCAGAAGCAGTAAATACCAAACGCGGATAAGAAGGGTGTTTTACTGAGATGACTGAGGAAAAATGCAACCGTTATTGCATGATAGTCTAAATCAATGGAATGAGGGGCAAAAACAAATTAGTCTCAAAGACGTTTTGGAAAGCTTCCAAGAGGGGGCAATAGGATATATTGTAATCTTTTTTAATATCGGAATGGCTTTCATAAATTTTATTAGCTATTCAATTTGGTGAAATCAATTCCTTGCAAACCATTTAACAACACCGCTCATAGATAGGATTGAGGATCTCGTTAAGAAAATACCTCACTCCATTGCCTTTAGAAGAAAACTACTCTGATTTGTCAAAGGGTCGGATCCGATTTAATGAAGATAAAATCAAACATCGGTTGCTTGAAACTCTTAACACGGTCACATAATCCTACTAGTTTGGGAAAGTGTTATCCTTGTTGAGTTGCATAAGAATACAAATAATTCCGTCAAACTGACATTAAAGTCTAAGTTTTAAAAAAATGACTCGTTTGTTTGGAAAATCATAGCAAAACAATAGTAATATTATTGAACGGTTGTGCTGTCAAGTAGAGCTTTCTGATTATAAATATTTTGGGACGATTGCAAACAAAACTCACCTTATGTTAACGACTGTTCCAGAAAGTATAAGCACACCTTATTTTAACGGTCACTTTGAATATAATGAAATATTTCAACATGTTTTGGCTGCGTCCTTTTGTTTGCACATTTTTGAATGACATAGCATCAAAAAAGTGCTCAGTTTTGTGTTACCTATCAAACATCTAGTCCGTACATCACAACGGAGACGATGAACACTCAGAAAGACGTTAAGGAATGTTTCCAGAAGCGATTATTGCCGATGATCAGGCAGCACGAAGGTCAAGTAGTGTTTTGGCCTGTTTTGGCGTCATGTCATTACGCAAAGAACACTTTAGAATGGTACAAAAGTCAAAATGTAAGTTTCGTGCCGAAAGACATGAATCCGCCGAACTACCCGGAGGCACGGCCAATCGAGACTTTTTGGGCTTTAACCAAAGCAAAGCTTTGAAAATTCATAAAACCAGCGGACGACATCCAAAAATTTAAAAAAAAGATTGGCCAAAAGTGGTCAAAATGGTGGGAAGTACCACTGTGCAGAAGCTAATGGGTCATGTTCGAGGAAAAGTTAGGAGTCTTGGCTATGATTAAATATTTTGATTAAACGAGAGTAAAATATTTTGAAAGTGTGCTAATACTTTCTGGAACAGTCTATATAACTTCTTGATCAAAATTTTACTTTACACGATGGTTTCAAAAATAAATCATGAATAAGATAGTGGAGATAAGGACTTTTAAAGAAAAGCATTGAACTAGACACACAAAGAACAGACAATCTGGCTCGAACATATTTTTTCCTAATTTACTGTGTATTTTTTTCAGAACCAACCCGTTGGAACATCAGCGCTGCCTAGTCTAGGTTTCACCAAACTAAAGTTGACAGACTGCTAACGACTACCAAATCTCAAGGCGCGCAGGTGGCGCCATCAACATACGATTCACCAAAACTAATGGAAACGAGCTGTAATTTTAAAACGGCAGTTACAGACATTTACACACGGAGGCCACTCCAGCTTGGATGTCTGTTCTCTGCGCAAGACATATCGAAGTCATGCTCTTCGCTAACAGAATACAGAAAAACCATCGCCCTACTTCTCGTTACTTAGCTTTTCGTTGGCTTGTAGCCGTCTTTCTGTAGAATGGCATCCTTATTTTTGGTACAAATTGGTCGAAATAGGCTCACTAGCGTTAAATAACTAGCTTGTTTTAGAAATGTAAAACCACCAGCACACTTGGCGAGTGACCTCAACAGCAACCTTACTGTTGTTTTGAATCGGATCAAATCGGATTTCAAGCGTTATTGAAAATTACCATATTTTCTCAATTAAAAACCACCATCACACTATCTGAACGGCTCCAGCAATATCCTTACTGTTGGTATAAATTGGTTCAAAGCGGTTCAAATCGGAAATCGATACTAATAGCTATTTTCTTCAATAGACGTTGATTTTTTACTGAAACTAGTTACGCAAACTGTTAACTAGTGTAATGTTTACATTGGCAAAATTTCATCAAAATCTGTCAAGTGGTTAGCGAGACGGCATCAGAAAACTAGCAGATCAGCCAAAAAATTCCATCATTCGACAAATGCCCTACGATCAATTTCAAACTACTTCTATTCAATTTTCACAGCCTGCCGTGCTCTAACGGAACTATCAATACTTTTTCTTCACATCTTTGTTCTAGCAAAAATTACTGTTCACTCCTGGAGTCTCATGGTGATGAGAAATTATTTCCTTCTTAAACAACTTCCTCCCAGATGCCATTGGTTTGCAATTGATTTTTCTTTCGAATCACTATCATACCGAGCATTAGGATGCTCTATTTCCACCGTGAATGGCAGTCATAACTGGAATTATGAATGCTAGTTTCTATAACCACGGGCATGATCAAGAGGAGAATATCCCAGCTAAATGAATCACTCCTCGAAACATACCACCCAATGAGTAACCCCTCAAATATTCTGTCAACATAACACAGTGAATCAAAACAAAAACAATGATTCTAGTACCGTAAATCGAACTAATGAGGATATCTATGAACAATCAATAGGAAACTAGCTATTAAAAATCGGCTTAGAATACTTGGTTTTTGTTTTAATTCGCTGTGTTATGTTGACAGAATAATTGAGGGGTGGTTCGTTGTAGTTTTGTTTTGGGTTTTAATCTTTAAGCTTAGAAACGAGCATGGGACCGATGTGCTGGTACTTCTTGAGCAAAAAACTATATCCATTTGAATCCTGGTGAGTAAGAGCTTTTTAGTGGAATACCTGTAACTAGAAAATGAGAAGAAAGATTATCAATTTCCATTTAATTCCAACTACCTTTATTGCTTATCTTGACAGATACGCGTATTTCGTCGACAATGTGAAAAAAAAAAAAAAAAAAAAAAAAAAAAAAACGGTTCAGTCAAGTATACACACAGAGTTTTAATTACCGAAGTCGGTAAAATTTTACTGGGTTTTCAAACAGCTGAGAATTCAGTAATCAACCGAGCAGTATTTTGATTTGCTGAAAACTCCGTAAAAGCACAAACCGTGAACTGTCAAACACAACTACTGACTTTTTCGGTAATTTATTTGTTTACCTTCAGTTTGCTGGGTTTTTCGGTATTCTTTTTCTTTTTTTTTTTTCTTTGGAAAAGTCAGCCGTTTTTCGGTTTTACTGAAAATAAAATAAGTTTTCCTAATGTTTAATGTTTATTTAATGTTCATGTTTAATGATGAAGGATAAGACGAACATGATTCATTTAATTTAACTTTCTTAGAAATTGTTCTCCTGTAGTGGTAAGGGTGCTGACTCCCAACATCGTTGCTTGTAAAAAAAAACGTAGAACTAGTTTGTCAGTTGGGTTAATCCCAGCTTTGAAAACTACAATTGCTTGGCAGAACAACTCAAAACTGTAGAAAAAGTATCTATTGGTGGGGACGGTTATGCCGTTCCACGAAATAGCTGCCTCAGAGTTATCCTCTGGAAAATTTCCTCTCATATAAAGTATGGGGTAGTCGTTCATGTTGGTTGGGAATGGTTCATCGTACTGAAAAAATAAGGAATATAGCTAAAACAAACAAAAAAATTAATGAAAAAGTTTACTTACTAAATAATTCCTGAACCCCTACATCGATTTCCAAAAGTTGCTCGATGATTGTATTCATTTTGTTCTCTTGCACTTGTTAATTCTTCCTTTTTTTTTCAAATTATTCTACGCACGAGCACGGTATGCAAACCAGAAAACAACGCAAAGGAATGACAAGTCAAGATTTTCAGAGTACTGATGAGTTCAGCAATTTGGATTTTTTTTTCAACTGACAGTTCAGTACAACACAAAAATACTGAAATTTCGGTATTATTTTTACTGAAACTTTGTGATGTCCCGTAAAACGTTTATTTTACGGAAAATTCAGTACTCTTTTTTCGTGGTTCACTGAACAACTGTATTTTTTTTATGGAAAGCCGATTGTTCAGTAATATAGGTGTTTTACGGTGCAAAAACTGTAAAAAAAAATACTGAACAGGGAAGCTGTGATTAAGTGTTTATAATATTATTGCATCACTTTCAAGAAGCTGAACCATTTTTATCATTGGGTTTATTTTGATAATTTTTTTTTGTGTGACTGCCTCAGCCTATATTTTTTACACTGCGTGAGTTTCATTGTGAAATTTCTTTAATTTCACAAATGCAGTCAAAGGAACAGGCAGTGCATGAGAAAATTGTGTACACTCACCTCAATAACCAAAGCAATCGGAAAGATATTGGAAACCCGAAAATTGACTCGTTCTCGTGTTATAAAACTTTTTGGAGAACGTTTAACTGTGCTTTGTGCAACTGTGCAACTTTAAGGATCATAAGTGAGAGGTTGTTATTTTCAAACGTCTTTCGGGGTAAAGCAGAAAAACAGCAACGGATAAAAAAAAACTTTATGCAAAAAGACGATAAATGGGCAGGACTACATACGTTCATTCAAGATTTAGAAAGCACCAAACGGCAATGAACGGCAAAATTGAACAGCCTAAAGGGTGTATTCGATAAAAATGGCACACCGAGAAACTTCTGCAACTTTAGAACCGTATGAGAAGAAACCTGAAAATTATCATGTATTGTTTATCATTTATCAAGTTTCATAGTAATTCATACAGTAGTTCCAGTCATGTCATCGAAACAAGAAATAGTCCGTGAAAAATATGTGTGCACTAACAATCAAAATCCAGAACCATCCCACCGACGGATCGCTAAAAAACTTAGAATTTGCAAATACAACTGTGTCTCGTGTGATAAGAACCTTCAAGAAGCGTCTGAGTGTAAAAATGGTCCGATGGACAGTAAAATGGCCAGAAAATTTTTGCAACATTTCAAGAACCGTCCAAACATGCCAATTCGAGATGTCTCTAAAAAGTCCAAGGTGTCGGTCGGATTTGACTTTGGGAGATGGTTTACAAATTATACACAATTACAACATCTTTATATTGCATTGATGTAAAAATATCAAATTTGGCGCTTCACCTCAGCCAAAAAGGTTGGTAGAATTCCTTAATTACCTTGCTGGCAGCATTGTTCGGAATGTTTAGTATTTTAGAAATCCTGCTTCTCTTTGGAAAGCGCTTCATCAAAACTCAATAACTTCCCCACAAACATCCATGCTGGATAACTGTTTGCTCAAACAAATTTGGAGAAGTTGTTTAGCCTTTTCTTGCAGAAAACTCAATAACTTCATCAAATTCTTTTGAAGAAGCAGTTATTCGACACTGATGTTTTTAGGGTTTCGGTTGGGCTTAACTCAGGACGCTTGGGCAGATTGGCAGGTTTTGTTACCATATTATCTGTATTTACTTCATACAACTCCATCACGATTTCAGTATAGTGATACGATGCCAAATCGAGACAAAACATAGGGCTATCATTGTGGTTTCTAACGAAAGGCAGCAATCGTTTATGCGAGTACTCCTCCTGGTACATTTCTTAACTGGGCCAATGGTGATGAAAGATTTATTTCTTCTGCCACATGAACCAATTGCTTGCCAAGGAAATTTTGACAGTTTTTTTGTGCTGAAGGTTTTGCATTTCTGGCCATAGCAGCATATCCAGACCTGGAAATTGATTTAAATCTTCTAAGAAGTGAGTTTCATCGTCCATAATGGCATATGAATATTTCGTCAAATGTACTCGTTTTACATTTTGTGAACACGGGATTTTGCCATCAAGTTCTGTTGGCTAAGGTGTTTCTTGAGTTTGTACGACTTCAATCCGGAACGTAGCTTTGACTTCTGGACGAATCCTGAGGACAATCTTATTTTTCGAGCCAACCTTCGAATAGAGAGGTTTGAGTTCCTCTCTAACAGTATTTTATTTGTAGCACTTATAATATTTGTGTCACCTCTTGGTATCCTTTTGATAGACAACACAGAAAAAAATAATGAATTTTAGCAGGCGTGTAAAATTTCCCTTCGTTTAATTGTAAGCCAAAGGAAGCATAAACAACGGAATTGTTTGCAACCTTTCATACGCCATACAACAATGTTGGCAATCTTCTATACAACAGACTACATTCAGGCGTTATCTGACTTAAATTTACATTCCCTTTATGTGCATTAGATAACGCATAAAATTAAATGTTTTGTGAAACGTTTAAAAAATGTACTTTGAACTGTGGATTTGGACAAATCAAACTTTTTCGTGAGTTGACTTATCGAAAGCTAAGGATCTTCATTGTTGCAGTACAGGATCCGTTCGCGCGTGGTTTTTTCATTACACAGAAAAAAAATAATTAATTTTAACAAGCGCGTAAATGTTCCCCTCGTTTAATTCCAAGCCAAAAGAGGCGTAAACAACGAAATTGTTTGCAATCTTGCATGTACCATACAACAATGTTTGAAATTTTTCATGCAACAGGCTAGATTCAGGCGTTATCTGGCTAAAATTTACATGAAATATCCCATTATTTTCTGCAAAATCTAGCATTCCCTTTATGTGCATTAGATAACGCAGAAAATTCAATGTTTCTTTTTATCTGTGTAATTGTTATGTTTGTATTATCCGTGCGTGGGATAACGATTATGATGTAGAAGGAGATGTTTCGCTCATCACCATGAGACACCAAGAGTGGGGAGTAATGTTTGCTAGAATGAAAGATCACGCCTATTGAGGTGGCGGATTCGTCCGTGCCTTGATCTACCCCGCAGTGGGAAGTTAGGCAATGATAACGTGGTTAGAGTACTACTTTACCCATGCCCTTTCGCTCAATTTTCAATACTTATATTCTATGTCCAACCTACCGTACACTGACGGAACTTTCAACACTTTCTCTTCATATCTTTCATTCTAGCAATCATTACTGTCCACTCTTGGTGCTTCATGGTGATGAGCGAAACATCTCCTTCTACATGATCATAGTATTTTTAAGTACAGACACCCAGCTCTGTTTAGGAGAAATATTTGACTCATGGCTGTAATATCTCAAAACTTACAAAATTTTGAAATGACATGGTATGGAAATGAGGAACGTAGTCCTAGGGTAAAAATCGACCTGTTTCTCCAGCTACCACTTGTACGCTCGTCAAAAATTAAACACAAAAAGCAAAATAAGGCTTTGATACATATTCTATGATCTTTCGGATAAAAAATTATTCAATTATTTATTTTATTTACATGGCATAACGTCACAAAACTATAACATAGCCTGATACACAATAACTCTCTATAATGCCCGATTCATGGCTGCTCCTCTCCAATCCCTTGGGCACCTTGTACCCCCTAGGTCTTGCTCCACCTGGTCTGACCATCTTGCTCGTTGCGCCCCACGTCGTCTTGTACCAACCGGATTCCCGTCGAACACCATTTTTGCAGGATAGTTGCCCGGCATTCTCGCAACATGTCCTGCCCAGCGTTTCAAATGATTCAAAATTGTTTTTTTCCTCTAAAAAAAAAAACTAAAAGTATACGGGCTTCAATAGATGGTAAAATTTGGTAATGATTCTAAACTTGGTCTTGATCCTTCGCGTTATTATGATGATTGCTTTTTTCTGTCTTCATTCTTTTTATTTTGAGCATTAATAATAAGCGGGAAAGTTTTTAAAGTGTACTATATAAACACAGAAACGAAGCTTCATCATTGCCAGACATTTCAAATCAAAACAACTGATTTAAAATTGAGACCAAATGCCTCTATTTAGCGGTGGTCATCTCAAATCAGCGCACTGGTAGTCATTCACGAAATCCCAGTCACACTCATTGACTGCATGGTTTGCTCGTTCGGTAAACAACAGAGCTGTTGAGGTTACTTCCACTGTGTGGGACAGCCAAACGAGCGGACAAATGATGGCAACACAACTAATCACAAAAGCAAACTCCGAATTGACTCGTAACACTGTTCAAGGTACACATGTTCAATCATCGAAACAATCCGAGTCCTGCAAGTCGGGGTAAAGACTCTTCGATTTGATTCATTATGTATCACGTCAAACCAATCTCAACAACAGTGGTTCGTGCACGTGCATTTCACGTCGCCGCTTGACTTCATCATGTTTTGATCTGAAATTGACTGCTAGGGTGCGAATGCGTTGGACATGTGTGACCTTATAGCCACAAAAATACATCATTTTACTGTGAACTGTGAGAACTCAAAGAAAGTTCATTTTCATTTCATTTCAAGCATACTGCTTTCACAATTATCACTTTTTGCTTGCTATCAACGGAGTTCTCTAAATGCACTTTAAGAGTTATTAATTGAGTACTTCCGATGCCGCGTACCGTTTTCAAATAAGTTTGATTGTGTAACCAGTATAATCATACCCTATGTCAAGTGAGGGTATTTTTCTATAGGAAAAACTCCTAGTCTGGACTGGGAATCGAACCTAAACTCGTCCAGCATGGTATTGCATGGTAGCTGCGCCTTTACCGTCTGAGCCAAATGAGTAAAGTTCATGTTACCACCAATTAATTTCGCAATCCCCCCAATAACAAAACAGCGCATTCGAAAGAGTCAATCAGAAGTTGATGATAAATTATTACAACATTTCGAGCAAATAACCACTCCGGTTTCCTTTTACTCAGAGAGCATGTACCTACAAATGGTGCATTCGGTAAACAGTTTTATTAAATTTAATGAAACCATTCATTTACACGGTGGAACAGGAAATTCGCACACGCAGGCAAAAGATTTATTGCAGCATCAGAACTAGTTTGCACGGATCGCATCCACATTGCACAGTGGTACAAGATGAGACTCTAACAAGGTAACAGCCCACTGTTTTAGTTTGGAGTTTTTGAGTGTTCAGGCATTCAGTGACTTTATATTTGAAAAAAATCTTGATTGATTTCTATTAACAGATTTATATAAAATTGTAACCAAAGAAATTTCAAAAATATTTTCTTGTTAAAGAAAATTCCAGCTACATTGTGCATTACAACCATACGTATGCTGAATATGCATATGCTGGGCTACAGCGTTTGTCTTGGTAAATTTCGATTAAGAAACGATTGAGCTAGACCCTTTAAACAAAACTCTAAAGCGCTCGGACTTTTGCCTTTTTCCAACCTATCCTACCACACTGTGAACCGTGCCATTGTGCGATGGAAATATTCGCTTTTTCGCAATACTCAATATGGAATAACTCTCATACACATAGTATATACCTATAGAGCACAAACCGATTCAATTTGTTTGCATAGCACACTCCACAGCATCCGTCAGTAATGTTGGTTTTGATTCGGCTGGGTTTATTGAGCGATTCAGCTGGCGCACCGCCTGAAGATACTGCTGCTCCTACCGCAAATGCGGCTTGGTATTGTTTCTGACGTTTTGTATATGAACCTGAATGAGTGAATTCACATGTGAAATTGTTCGAAACGATGTTGTATACCGACAATAATAAGTATTTACTATAAAAGAAGAATTTATGGAAACTGGTGCTTTGGAAATTGGACTTTATGGAAAGACCAGCAAGGAGTGTAAGGTTGCGATTTGAATAAATTGAGTGATTTTATTTAAAACAATAAAAGAAACTTTGCTTGTTCCAGGTTCCACTCGTTTCATTAATAGTAAATTTTCAGTCCTGAGAAAAAAGTAGCAAAATGCAAAACGGATTATGAAATCTAAGGCCTGTACTCGAAAAAAATGCACCATTTTTATCCGTGTGTAACTTTTCTGTCCGTGGGTTAAAATTATTGAAAATCTGAGTATAACTAGTTTGAAGTGAATTGTTTACATATGCAAAATGTCATAACAATCGGTTCAGTGGTTCTTGAGATGTCATCGAAACCAGAAGAAAATCGCCGGAGAATTTTGCACGCCGTCATGGAAAATCCGACTGCGACCATGAGATGGATCGGAAGACAACTGGGAATCACCCATACAAATGTGTCTGTGGTGGTAAAATCGTTTAAGGAGTCCCAGACGACCGAGCGGCGCCTAAAAGTGGAAGAACTGATGTGTGTGGTTATGGATGACGAAACCTACATCAAGGCAGACGCAAAGCAGATACCGGGGCTGGAGTTCTACGTTACCAAATCACGGTTTGATGTTCCGGAAGACATAAGGAAGAAGAAAGTGGACAAATTCGCCAAAATATACTTGCTCTGGCAGGCCATATGCCAATGTGGTAAACTGAATAAACCGTACATCACAACGGGTACCATCAACAGCGAAATTTACCGCACCGAGTGCCTCCAGAAGCGTCTGTTGCCCTTCTTACGGTCCCACGAAGGCGAGACATTATTTTGGCCGGACCTGGCATCATGCCATTACGCGCGATCGACGTTGGATTGGTACAGAGACAATAACGTTGTTTTTGTACCAACAACCGCCAACCCCCCAAATTCACCAGGGATTCGTCCGGTGGAAAGATGTTGGGCCATAATGAAGGTCAAAGTACGAAAATCGTCCAAGGTGTTTAAGAACGAGCTAGAGTTGAAGAAAGAATGGATGAAAGTGACCAAAAAGGTCGGCTCCAAAATTGCACAACATGTAATGAGGGGTCTTAAGGGAAAGGTGCGGGCTTTAAGCGATGTAAAATAAATTGAATTAAGTAATTATGCTGAAACATAATCCATATGTATTAATTCATTCCCTGAAAGTTTCAAGAAAATCCGACTTAAAATAAATTTTTGGCGAACACTTTTGTCTGGTGCATTTTTTTTTTTCGAGTAGAGGCCTTAATACATGAAATACTAAAAGTGATTTATGTTGACTCAACCTTTAACGACAATTCAAAGAGGCATTTTTTGTTTTATTCGATTATTTTCCGTCGGCCTATTTCCTCACGTGGTGACAACCAACGACGCCAGGAAGACGACTCCACCACCTGGACCCTACATATCGCACTCATCAACACATGAGCCGAAACCAACGGCTTTACATCCCATTCGAAAGGAAGGCGTGACCAAAGATTTTTTCGTCTCAGAAAAATCCCACCGACCTCGACTGGAATTGAGCCCAAACCCACTGGAGCAGTCACGCTTACAACTACACAACTGGCGACGGTTAATGAGGCATTTTTAGTTCAACCTAATTGAAGTCTCCGTAATTTCCGAAAGTTAAGGGGTTGGTATCAAACAAGCAAGTACAGTAAGGACTGTTCATTAAAGAAAGTGGACACCTGTTTATCAATGGTTTAGGGTTAAAACTTAACGAAAAATTATGAATGCGAAAAGCAGCATACCAATTTTTCAAGAGAAATTTGACGAAGAGAGTCTCCCGATGTTACTTAGGACCTAATGCATTGTTCAGCTTGAATTGGCAAAAAGCGTGAATCTGCAGTGTTTAAGATTTTCAAGGAGTTTGGAGTGTTCGCTTGAAGATTTACCGAAATCTAGACGTAAACAAGGAGCATCGGAGCGGACAGCAGGAGCATCGGAGCTGGCAGTGGTACGCCTTTTTAAATCGCATAAACCTTGTTCCGATCGTGAAATTTCCAAAAAAATGGACATTAGCGTCGGAATTGTGCAGAATATCAAAAAACGTAACAATATCAGAACCTACAAGAAGCAGAAAGCACCCAAAAAGGACGGATTCAGAGAAAGCTTCTTCGGAAATACGGTCACGGGACTTGTATGGCGTTCTCCTCCAAAAGCCGAACAGGTGACGAGGAGTACGTCAAATTGGATACCAGTATACTTCCGGGGCCGCAATTTTTCATCGCTGAGCAGAAGACAGATGTGCCTGATGTTGTGCGGTACATCCGAACCGAAAAAATTGGGAAAAGGGTTTTGGTGTGGCAAGCCATTTACTCCTCTGGCTTGAAGAGTTCTTCATATTTCACAACGGACGCAATCAACGGTGAAAATTACAGAAAAAAATGCATCATAAAACGGCTTCTACCCATCTACCAAAAGCATACGGATCCTCCATTGTATTGGCCGGATCTGGCATCTGCTCACTACGCTTCTGCTACGTTGGAGATGCTCAAGAAGAAAAAAGTCAATTTTGTCGAAAAATGTCAAAATCCCCCAAACTGCCCTGAACTGCGTCCTATCGAAAAATACTGGGCAATAAATAAGCGGCATCTTAAAAAGATGGAAGAGAAGCAAGCTCTGTTGACTGCGTCAAGAAAATTTGGTCAGCAGTACAACGAAAAGTTACGAAGAAAGCTGTGCAGAATCTAATGCGAGGTATCAAGAGAAAAGTCTGAGCGTTCTTCAGAAATGAGAAGTAAATATTCAAACTCACGTGAATTCGGTCATATGTATGTTGATTTTGATTTATATAAAGGAAACTTATGAATTTGTTTAAAAATAAATATTTTCCTCTAAGAAACAGGTGTCCACTTTTTTTTAATAAACAGTCCTTGGAAACGTCAACAGCAGAATACGGAACGGAACAATCGGCGAAGATCCACAGCGACAAAACAGGACTAGTGATTGGAAACTAGGTATGTGGAAATGCAGATCCCTCAATTTCGTCGGAAGCATCCACATACTGCTCGATGTTTGGCGTCGTAGCGCTGCGGGAAGTGTGTTGAAAAGGATCTATGATGCGTACGTTTAGTGGTAACCATAATCATTATCATCATTACCATCTACCAGAACTGTGACATGACACGTGAGCTCGGATCAACTGGGAATTGGGCTTAATTTGCGTTGGAGTGTGATGATACAGCATTTATGAACACTCAGAGTGAGGAAATTCCTAGAGCACCACTTTTCGATGCTGTTGATCAGGTGCTAGACGTGAGCAATCAACGTGCTAGTCGTAACTGATAACTTACGAATAGCACACTGATTACGAAGCATAAATAAAAAAAGCCACATAAATTTTGACGTCGTGTGCACAGAACGCAGACAGGTGTCCCAATATCAAGCTAACCTCGTCAATGAAGATAGAGAACAGCAGGGGTCCCAAGTTGCTGCTTTTAGGTACGCCCGACATGTTAGTGAAGCAGTACGATTGAACTTAGCTGATCTTCACACAGAGTCTCCTATCCGATAGGTAAGAGTTAAACCAACAAATTAAGTTATACGATACGTCAATCTTGCCAATCTTGCCAATCGACCTGAGATCCAGCTTCCATATTCCAGAGGCATGAGGAAACGATAGGTGCAAAGCGGGTTGAGACCGATCTGTTGGGATGAAATTTATATTGGCCAGGAGAAATATAGTGTCTGAAGCTAGTAAACAACAAGTCGTCGGCGATGATCTCGAAAACTTGTGATATGATTCCTCGATAATTTTCGGCATTTTGTTTATCTCTTTTATTGAAAATCGGAAACATTAACGAAGATTTCCAACGCGGTAAATCCCTGGCGTAAGGAATTTTTTTTTAGTTCCTTGATTAGCGAGATTTTCAGCCTTGGGCTGGTTCATCTTCCATCGTATACTTAAATACCCTTTAAGTATCCCAAGTAGCACAACTTGTTTCAATAGAGCATAAAAATCTCTCTTGAAACAAATTAGGGATAGTTTTATGTGGCTATGTACCGAAAAATCATACACAACAGCAACGCAAAAAGCGCAAGGGTGAAGCCTATTTGCAACTTGACATTGTTTCTAAAGAATCTCAATAGCATTTTTTTAAACTTTCAAATTTTGTACACGGTGTTCAATAAGTTCGAATACAAGTTTTCATCATTGCGTAGGTATGCGCCATGTACATATTCTGCATTGGTATTGGTGTCAGCTTTAGCTTCATTCATACGCTACCGAATGTGCGTGGTGTTGACATTCTGTTAGTTGTTGTTTGTTTGTTACGCGCGATGAAAGAGTATCGGGACTTCGTAATTAAGCGTTTTTTGAACGGTGAGCGACCCGGCGATATATTCCGGCTGCTGAAATCGCATGGGGTCAAGCGGAACTTTGTCTACACGACCATCAGGCGATAGACGTCCTCGACCAATGACCGTGCGAGATCCGGTCGGCCGCGTTCAGCGAGGACGCCACGGGTCATCAAGATCGTGAGGGAGCGAATTCGGCGCAAAAAGAACCGCTCAATCCGGAAAACGGCTGCAGATCTCAACGTTTCCATTGGAACCGCTCACACCATACTCACCAAGGACCTTGGTTTCAGGCCTTACAAAAAACGTAAGGTCCATGGCGTTTCGGAGGCTACCAGCAAAAAGCGGTTGGATCGAGCTAAGAGGATCCTCTCTCGGCACGCTGGTCAGGAGTTTGTTTTTTCGGACGAGAAACTGTTCGTGCTGCAGCAGCCGCACAATGTGCAAAATGACCGGGTGTGGGCGCCATCGAGGGACAGCATTCCTGAATCCAATATAAACATCCCTCGGTTCCAAAGTGCCGCGTCGGTGATGGTTTGGGGGGCAGTATGCAAACGTGGTAAGCTACCCTTGGTGTTTATTGAAAAAAACGTCAAAATCAACGCGGCGTACTACAAAACTGAGGTTTTGGAAAAGGTTGTTGCCCCCAGTCTCCGAAGCCTCTACGGCGATGAGCACTACGTGTTCCAGCAGGACGGTGCACCAGCCCATACGGCAAATGTGGTTCAAGCCTGGTGTCGGGACAATTTAACCGACTTTCTGGACAAAACTTTGTGGCCTCCCAGCTCCCCGGACTTGAATCCTCTCGACTTTTTTGTTTGGTCCTATATGATGGCGAAGCTGAACGAATACAAGGTCAGCACTTTGGATCATTTCAAGACGGTAATTCTCAAAATCTGGGACGAAATGCCCATGCAGTCCGTGCGTGCCGCCTGCGACGCGTTCGAGAAACGTTTGAAGCTCGTTAAGGAGTACAAAGGGGGGGTCATTCCAAGAGAAATGTTGTAAACGTTCCTTGTAAACATAGCTTTCAATAACATAAATCCAAAAAATAAAAAAACATGTTTTCATTTTTTTAACAAATTTTGAAAGTGTATCCGAACTTATTGAACACCGTGTAAATCACGTTGCAAAAAAGTAAAATGATACCGATGTTTAAATGAATGCGAGGATAACTTTTTTTTAATGGATATCGTTATCAACCAAACATTCTTGATCAAAATATTGAGAAGTAAAATGATCTGAATATCGTGTTGGAATAATTTTATTTTTTAAACGCTTTCAGATTTATGGAACAATATTCTGTTCTACTACGAAAATTACAAACGCCCCTGAATAAATCCTCGAGAATAGAGCATTGCTTCAGAACTTGAAAATGAAAAATTTGTGCAAAATTATGTTTTCATTTGGAAGAATCAAATTTCTGATTCATTCGTAGAATAGTAAATCGTTACAAGTTTATGTTAGGTTCAAACTGTGGAAGAATGAGTGAAATTTTAAAATATTATTTTGTTTTGAAAAGTTTTGGCATATGGTGTCTACGAACAAACCAAATACACTACCCGCTAAAAAAATTATAAATCCATTCTTAACACGTAAAGTGCTTATAAAATATTTATCTTTGCAAACATCTTTAAATTATAGATATTTGAACAATAGCCAAATTAGTAATTTGATAGTGAGTTTTCTTTGTTAACGTTACACCTAATTTACTCAGAATTAAAAACTACTGAATTCCACATAGTTAAATATTAATTAATTTAATATTAAATTAAACTAATAGCGGCTTATTTATTCAAAGAATATACGAAAATCCACAAGCCAGAAAAATTCAATCGTATGATTGCTTAAAGGAGCTAAAAAAGTCGTTTCCTGTTCTGAACCATAAGCTTTATAAATTATTTTAAAAAGACGAAAACTTCGTCTCATCATTAAAGTTGATCGTAAAAACCAATCTTGATAAATTTAATTTTCATTGTTACTTTAGGCATTTAATTTGAAGCTTTATTCGCTTAACTCATCACAAAATTTCATGTAACAAATTTATATTGAACAAATTAAAAAAAAAACTCCATTATGATTATTTTTTCCCCTTAAAATTGGGTCTACGGGGTTCTTATGAAATCATTAATTTTGGATTATTGTAAAAAGTTGACAGATTTTATTCAAAAACATAACAGCTTATGTTCACTACGCACAACTCGTAATCTCACAACTGTTTATTTTGTTTGGGAAGAAAATTTATTAGCTTTACGTTGGTAGATTTGGAGCTTTATTTATATTAATTAGTTCGGGCAGCCGAAAATGAAAATATTATGCACTCGCTATTTGAGTGATCCTTGTTTAAAAGTTATATAGTAATAGCCACTACTATAAAATCATATCTTACATAGGTTGCCTAATGAACACTTCAAGCCATTTTCTTTGTTAGGCCTATACAATAACAACAACCTTTCATTCATATAAAAAAATATGTGGTTGGTAGTGTGAATTTTTTTTCGGATATATTTCAATCATCACCACTGTTGTGGTAAAGTGCAATAGAACGTTGCAAGAACGTAACGTTATTCATTGGCTTTATGTTACGTTCTCATTATGTTGCGCATGTGGCTCAAAAATGGATTTTGAAAACTTTAAGTATCAGAACGCTTCATTGGAACAAGAGTGTAACTAATTTGTTATGTTGCACTGTAGGTCTAAATTACTTCATAATAAACATCACATACACTGGAAAATATTAAGTATGCAACGTCATGATTAAGTTTACTATGATGCAAGTTTACAAAGCCAAACAGGTCTCGACTTACTCCAATGTTTGTTTTGAATGGTCCTGGCAAACCATTTGAGCAACACCAATGAAATATCTAGTATCTCGTATACGTTAAATAAACTCTGCTGTAACACAATATGCTTTTTGTTACTGCAGATTAACTAAAATGAAACATGAAAACTAAGTGTTGAATATTAAAGATGTTTTGTGTGCTACTTGGGATTTTCGTAACTCGTCCTTGTTTTTTATACAGACAGTTCAATAATGAACAATCAAGTGAGAGCAGGAGTAACTGACCCAGCAATTTACATCTCGATTCCTATCGCCAGCAATTTACATCTGCCAACTGTTTTACAGCTGAAATTCAAGCAATTTTGGAAAGCTCGGCTACAATGCGCAAAAGTAAATATAGATATACAAAAATTTGCATTGTATCAAACAATCCCACAGCTCCGGATGCTTTAAAGTCAGCAACATCTGATCCATGACTTCACACTCCTGCCCTTGCTCTTGGATTTATTTTTCCTCGGTTCGGGACGCAACCCACTGCGACCATTAAAGGCTGACTAAAAGTAAATTGGTACGGCGCTCACGCGCCGCTTACACGCCTTAGGGCCAATTTCTTCACCTCCGCTTAACTCCTAAGCGGTGCTTACCCATACGCTTAAACATGGTTTAAGCTCTAAGCGGAGGTGAAGAAATTGGCCCTTAGTGTTGGGAATCGAAGACCTTTGACAGTGGTTTCAACAACTGGAACTCGACAGAAGAAAAAATATTGTGAACAAACACCTGGAAAATCCGGAGTGGTCCAGTTCCGAGCAAGCTAAAGTGCTGAAGATGCCGAAAGCAACAGTTTGTCGAGCGCTCAAAACCTACAAGGAAACCCTGAGTGTGGAAAAGAATCAGCGGATCTACGAAAAATCTGGAACCAGGGATCGTCAGCTGCGTAGCAAGGTGTTGAGGTGCCTTATAACCAACCCCGGTCTTTTGATCCGAGATGTGGCCAGAAGTTACAACGCCAACTTTCAAACGGTGCGGAACATCCTTGCCAGGGAAGGATACAAGTCGTACAAAGCCAGTAAACACAATCCGAACCGGCACATGAAGCAGAATTCCGTGGCCAAAAAGCGTGCAAGGATCTTGTACGACTGTTTTTTATGAAACAGCAGCTTCGCGGTCAAAAGTTTTACTTCGTAACTGAACGAGGTGATGTGCCGGGAGGATTTAGGTTCGTGTTTGCCGACAAGTTCGCGAAAAAGGCCATGATATGGCAAGCGATTTACAGTTGTGGCCTGAAAACGGAACCATTCGTCACAACCTCGACGATGAAATCCCAAGTTTACATCGAAGAATGACTGAAAAAGCGTATATTGCCGTTTATCCGCAAGCATAGGGGCAAAGTCTTCTTTTAGCCCGATTTGGCCAGCTGCCACTACTTCACGCTGGTTCTACAGCGGTATGCTGCTAACAAGATCGATTTTGTACCCAAGCTAATGAAACCTCCGAATTGCCCGGAATTTCGACCAATCGAAAAATACTGGGCAATTTCAAAGCAGCGAGTTCAAAGAAGCGGCGGAGCAGTCTTGGACATCATTTAAGTTTTAATAAAAGTGCTGTAAAGCAACCATTAATGGACTTCTTTAAACGTATTGAATAACGAATTACAGGTCTCTCTGTGAGCACCAATTTACTTTTAGACAGCCTTTAATATTTGATCTTCTGTAGTTTATCCCATTAATTTAGTTTTATTAGTTTTATTGAAAGTTTCGCTATTTAAACCCTTTAAAGAACGGAACCTCTTCAAAGGCATGCCCCTTTCTCAGTCCAAACCAGATTGATAAGAAAGCTAACAATGACGCCAGTGTTTACCGTGCATCAGTACCTTTTTTCTATACACTTCAAACAATAAAACATCAAATGGAAAATAGGAATTCTCTTTAATGAAGACTCGTTTTTTTCCTTTTTTCATTTAATGCTCATCCTCAGTGGATCAACCCGAGGTTTTGTCACTTTGAACAATATATGTAATATGGACTATGCTCTGTTCCTTTGACTACCAAAAAAATAGATTCCCCTACTTAAAAGTAATCCTAACCATGGTTCGGTGGTAGATCTGAAACACTGTAAGGCATTTTCCACGGGTGCTCTTGCTGCTGTGAAACTAAGAGAAAAAGAAAATAAAAGTGATTGATTTCAGATAAACTAATTGACTCTTGCTAACATCCAAAAGGGAACTATATATAGCCTAAACATATAGCTATTTGGAGCCACGTCATAAAGCAAAAATATTTCGCAAGTTTTGTTCACTTCAATCAAAAGTACATTAACAATGAGTACCATTTTCATGACTGGTCTTACATTTAAAAAAAAGTTCTAGGACATACCGCCATCTCGACTTTTAAAAAAAAATCTAGTATAATAACCGAAATGAGAACTTTAAGATACGTACTTCTGGCTTGTGAATGAGCTGATCAATTTCTTTTAAGCAATTATATTCTAATTTGAACAAACAGCTATCGGTTATTTTACTAACTTAGACAAGCTTTAAATTCATTGCTTTGAAATTTGTTACCAAAACAAACAAGTGAAACGAAATTTCAATTCAACTCGCCCCCGTAATAGGATTAGTAGCGAAGTTTTCCAGTTTTCTTCCGAAAAGGCAACGATGGCGAGGACTAGGGACGATTTACCCACGCAGAAAGCCTACCGAATAACAAGCACAAATAGTCCTTAGTGGTGATTCTTCCCCGACTCCGAAGAGTAAAACCTTAAGCGGAACATGCGATGGCGAATCTTTATGTTGACAATGCCGTTGAACGTACCACTGTCTATTAACCTACTTCTAAAATTTCAAATTTATTTAAATAAAGTATCATTTCAATTTTTCATCTCTTGCCCATTCTCGCACCGCACTGACTCTGTGGCTGTAAAATGGAATCTTGCAACGAGATTCAAGTTCAACTACGAAGCGACTGACAGATGATGTGGTTTGAAGAGAAGGGGGGAAGGGGGTCTTTATAAACAAATTATGCTCGCAGCGTGCCGTGCTATCTTTCGTTTGGCTCTTGTCCATTGTACACTGAGCAGTACTCGTCGGATGGCTACCCGGAGGCACTTGGACTCGTTAAGCAGCTTACATCACCATCGAAGTCGTCGTCGTCGTCATCAGTAGGAACTGCAGCAGCACTTGAAAATTTCCAAGGAAAAACGACAGGATACATCATTGGGTTGTGCAAGAACATCGCAATGTGAACTTCATCATCGAGTGCCCTTTAGTTAATTTGATTTGCCCTTCATTTCTACTGCGAAGGAAAAAGACTGTGTGCAACTAAAGTGGAGTAGCTGGTGGTAAAATGCGACCCTCAGGAAATTTATCGATTTTATCCACTATTTTAGTAAGCTCATAAGACAAATCTGTTCGAATGTTCTTAGGAAAATCGTTCAGCAAAATTAATTTAAAAATGAAAAAATGTTTTTTTCAAAAAAACTCCCAAAGAGCGTTTTTCAAAACATGCGGATGAAATGGCACAATGCACGAGGTACAAGGCGCTCTCCAGAACTTCATTTTTTATTTTTTTTTTGGTTATAAAACAGTACGATACATTTTGCCCCAAAGCAAACCCAAGAACTTCAGACATTTCAAACTATAATTTTTAATCGAAAATTATGTAGTACTCCGAGCAGACAGTAAAGCTCTCTTCGTAGTATGTAGATTCAAATATAATTTACGTGTAATTTCGTCATTTAATCCCATAAAAACTTTAAAGATTGATCGAAATTCGCTAAGACAAACTTTTAAATTTACAAATGACTTGAACGTAAAATTGGTAAATGTTTGGATTAAAAACAACTGGAAACCATAACTACACCATGAAAAGTTAAGCATAATGTCTCCTTTTACAAAATATCAGGACGGATCCTATCACCCCAGAGGCGCAATTTAAACCTAGTTCTCCTACTGTGGCAACGTGATACCACAAATGCAAGTGGCAGATGTTCATCTATGGCACGTGAAAGACCCCTATGAATGAAAGTATGGTGAGTGGGGATGGGAAGAGAGACTATGAAGTGATACAAATAATGAACGTAAGATACTTAAAAACAGCTGGTGTCCTTTGCAAATAGCAATAACCGTTAATGCTTGCATTGGAGTTGGTTTTCTGCAAACGTTTTGATGATTTAACAATACATCATGCGTCTCCATGCGTAAATTAATTTACTGGAGCCCCTCTATTTTAACAATTTCACTTCCGTAGTACATATACACTGCGCGAAAGAAGTATAAGGACAAACAACATTTTTGTGTGTATTTTGTTGTCTTTTGCCGGTTTACATTCGGTGTCATTTGATTTTTTCACACCTTGCATATTATCTGGCCCTTGTTTGCTTTCCAGTTCGAACTATATATAGGGATAGTGGATTGCCGTAAGTCTTTTTATTAGTGTAAGAATAATACGAGTATATTTCTTCTTGAAATATCACATACATAATGCATCAGTTGGAAGCATTAATCACGTTTTTTTTAACTGTTGCAATATTTTTAGAGAAAACTAAAAAAACCGGAGTCCAAGCTCATCATGTAAATTGCTTAACTGTTCGAGAAATTGCTAGAAGAATATGCCGAAGTAATTTTTTTTTTTTTTAATTGGGTAAAGAAAGAAATAAAGCACAAGGCTGTCAACCAAAAACTTCCTACAGCTGAAATCAAACGGAAATTGTACATTCCTGTAGCCAATTACAGCAATTACACTAGTCGGCAAAATAGAAGCTTTTTTCGCTCCCATCGGCATTTCTTATTAAATTTTACAGATTTTTCCTCACTGAATCCAAAAATGAGCTCAGAGTTGCTATAACACGTCCAATTTCTGCCAAAAAAAAACAGGTAATTTTCTTCGTTATCTAATGCACATAAATGAAATGCTAGATTTGACATGAGTTCGTGGGATATATTTTAAACCAGATAACGCCTGAATCCAGTTTGTTGTATGCAAGATTGCGAACGATTTCGATTTGCTTTATCTTAAAATTGAACGAGGGGACATTTTACGCGTCTGTAAAAATTAATTAGTTTTTCTGTGCACAACAACACGTATATATACTGACGGATCATTGATAGAGGAGTCAGCAGGCTTTGGTATATTTAATGAAATTCATAGTGCCACACGAAAACTTCAAGATCCTTGTTCCGTATACGTCGCTGAATTAGCGGCAATACACTTTACGCTAGAAATTGTTGCCTCACTTACACCGGATCAGTACTTCATTTTCACGGATTGTCTCAGTTCTATAGGGGCTATTCGCTCCTTGAGGCCGGTAAAACACTCCTCGTATTTTCTCATGAAAATACAGGAGCTTCTAAGTGCTTTATCTTCGCGTTATTTTATCATCACCTTTGTATGGGTCCCATCTCATTATTCAGTTCTGAGCAATGAGAAAGCGGACTCACTTGCAAAGGTGGGCGCTACGGAAGGCGTTATTTAAGATCGACAAATTGTCTTCAATGAATTTTTTCCTATTTTTCGTCAACATTCACTCGTCAGCTAGCAGAGACGTGGCTGGGTAGCTCAGTGGTTACCCGTTCTGCTTACTGAACAGATGGTCGGGAGTGCAATCCCAGGCCCGTCCCCTTCCTTGCCATTTGTCACTTGCCTCTTTCTATCACCACTAGATTTAAAATTAAAAAAAGCAGTCAACTGCCCTTTCATTGATCGCATCACTCACCACAGTGAAACCATGATCTAAAATTAACCTGACCTACTAACACAAAACTATCCTTCCCTTGACAATCATGGAGACGCAGAGGTAAACACGATCTCTAAGCAATGATTGTCAAACTAATCATCCTTCCTCCCTCCCCGAAGACCGTGAGGACGTGGCCGGCGCCGGTACTGATCTATAAATAGAATGAACTAGTGAACTTGTACATTGAAGATGTAAAGCTTCTCCCAAGCTCCATCTATGTAGTTCTTTGTGCAATTACACTGGTTCTGATCAGTAACGGAGTAGCAACTACGAAACGCACAGTCAGCTGGCAGCATAAATGGTGTAAAGGAGATTTGGGGCGATGGTAACATTCTATCATCCCAAAGGTGTCGAAGAAATCTTGGTTTAGAGGGATGGATGTGGGTCGAGACTTCATTCGTGTGATGTCTCTCCTCATGTCCAATCATTATTCTTTGAACGCTCATTTATACCGTGTTGGGCTGAGCGACAGCAATCTCTGTGAATGTGGACAAGGTTACCAGGACGCAGATCACGTAATTTGGTCTTGTGCTGAGCATCGCGGAGTCAGATCTGAGCTTTATGATACCTTTCGGGCTCGAGGTAGACAACCCAATGTACTGGTCCGAGATATTTTGGCTGTACGTGATCTGGGGTTTATGAAACTCATATGTGTGTTTTTGACTATCATTAGCCTTAGATTGTAGTTAGTTTAACATGTATCACTTTCACTTTTTTTTAAAACACTATTAAAAAAACTTTTTGAGCGTATTAGTAGAACTATTGTGATTGGGAAACTAGGAGGATTTAAAATTAACACTTCATATGATCACTTTAACAAAATAAAAATAAAATATTGAAGCACTTTTTCAAAATTATCACTAGTAAACGCGAGCAAATTCCTTTAAATTCCACTAGAGGAAGCTTCTCTTTTGAAAGATAGGCCTATTTCGTCTGCCTGAATTTAAAGGAATTTGCTCGTGTTTACTAGTGATAATTTTGAAAAAGTGCTTCAATATTTTATTTTTATTTTGTTAAAGTGATCATATGAAGTGTTAATTTTAAATTAACATGCATGTTTACTATTAGTTGTTTTTTTATCTGTGTTTTTTTTCTTCCTAAAAATTTTTCAAGTCAAAAGAAAACCATAAGTTGTATAGTTATAAGTTTTTTGAAAAAATTAGAATTTAAAATAAATGTGTTATGTAAACCATACTTAGAATTCCCACCCACCTTCCCATCCGTTAAATTGTTATTCTTATTAACCTCGAGACGGCCGCGAGTAATAGGTTCTATCTCCCTAAATTTAGTTTTAAGGTAACTGATGTATATAAATATGAAAACTTTGCTCTGTAAAGTTGATTCGATTGAGCCTGCACAAAAAAATGTTTTAAAAAAAAGCAACACGTATATTTTAAAAAAATAGGTTTACCGCTAGCCATATTTTGTTTTGACTCTACCCTTTGAATGTTGGCCTTGGATTTTATGGAATGAACTTTCCTGAATTCATTTTTGCTCACATATTTTGTCTTAAACGTATGATTGAAGAGTAAAACCGGTTTTTATTCGCAAAATAAAGAATTTTCATGAAAATTCTGAACAGCTGTTGTGAAAAGTTGGATTCAGAATCCACACTTTGAATGTTGGGCGTGGATTTTAATAATTTTCCGTCTTGGCTGATAATTTTCAGTCATTCAGTCAGTCAGTCAGTCAGTCAGTCAGTCAGTCAGTCAGTCAGTCAGTCAGTCAGTCAGTCAGTCAGTCAGTCAGTCAGTCAGTCAGTCAGTCAGTCAGTCAGTCAGTCAGTCAGTCAGTCAGTCAGTCAGTCAGTCAGTCAGTCAGTCAGTCAGTCAGTCAGTCAGTCAGTCAGTCAGTCAGTCAGTCAGTCAGTCAGTCAGTCAGTCAGTCAGTCAGTCAGTCAGTCAGTCAGTCAGTCAGTCAGTCAGTCAGTCAGTCAGTCAGTCAGTCAGTCAGTCAGTCAGTCAGTCAGTCAGTCAGTCTGTCACTTATTTAGTTTCCAAAGGTGTTTATCGCATCCAGCACTAAGTCCGCTAATATTGCTGGGCTCCATTTGCCGGTCAAGTGTTTTTTCAGTCAGTGCGCTTGATGAAATTGTTTCATCAAATTTGTGTTCATCAGCGACGGTTCCTATATTTTCTGGGAAGAAGTCCAGATGAGAATGCAAGAAGTTCGATTTTAGTGACATATTACACCCCAGTGCAGCGTACGAATGGACGAGCCCTTGAATGATGTGTACACAATCCGGAGATTTTTCATTTCCCAGGTGAGCACAAACGTTTTGGCATTCCATGCTCGTAATTCTGTTGCGTTAAGAGTTTGCAGAAGCCCAGTGAACAATGCCACTACCTTAAGGTTTGCACAGAGATCACACTGATAATTCTAGTATTTGATTATTTTTTTTCCAGGATTGTTCTAATGTTCTCACAAATTTCCTTTATGTGAGCTGTAAATGCAACTGGCACTGAAGAATACTTGTTACCATTGTGTAGTAACACTGCTTTTCAAGCTTTTACTTCAAGCGTCAATGAAGAGCCTCAATTCAGTTGCGTGATACTCTAACTTTAGCTCTTCCCTTAAATTTTCGATATTGTTGCAAAAGACAAAATCCCCGTCTATCGAAAAATATTTGTTGTTATATGAAAAAGATGTTAAGGGGATGGGGGTTAGTTCGTACAAAAAAAGGCATGTTTTTGTGAATTTAATGTGACGGCACAGCTGAAATCTCTGTATTAAAAGTAATGATTCATTTAAGTATGACATTTGAAGAATATTATGTCAGATTTTCACGAGGAAACATTAACAAAAATTTATTCGGACGTGCGTCGGAAAAAATTGAATTGCGGTGTCCCTCAAAACTTAGTGCTGGATCATCTGAAATCAAAAAACAAACGAAGATCATTTATTAATTTCTCCAGGTACCGCTGGGAAGGGTTTTGCGAAATTTCCCATTTTTCACTCTTTTGGAACATTTTAAAAAGGAAAAACGCGATTTTTTGCGAAAAAAAATTGGCTAATTTGTTATTAAAAAATTAAAGTTATTAACAAATTTGAAGAAAAAACTCTCCAGCGTTACCTCTCAAATTATGTACAAAAATAGTGTTCAAAATTTCAAAAGGATCGGTGCAGTAGTTTTGCAGTTATGAGGGACACCGACTTTGAAAACGTGAGTTGCGGGAAAAACGCTTTAAAGTTTTGATCACTAAAAAATCGGGAAAAAACCGGCATAGGCGAATTTTGTCGGCTTACCTCACACTAAATGAACAATGCCAGGTCCATACAAAAAAAATATTGCCAGGGGGCTGGTCTTACAAAAAATGGACCGAAATAGTTCACACAAGTCTTCGAAAAAGACCTAGACAGGGTTACTCTCGGCGCTGACAGCTCTCCCCAAAAACTGGTGAACTAATACAGGTTTGGCACGAAAGCATTTTAAGCATAGGTGGACGATATTTCTTGCTACGCTTCTTTCTCCTAGCAGCCTGTGGTCCAGCATGCAACAGCAACAGATGATAATGTTGAAGTACCATTCGGGTAAGCTTATGCCGAGCAGGAAGAATCACCGGGTGTTTTGTATCTTCTGAAGAGTGGCCTAGGCAACCTCCAGTTCTGATGATTCGATCCACCGAAATGTACGGGTTGAACCAGCGGAGTGGTCTAAATACAGATTCTCCCTTTAACAGTGCCACCCACTTATCAGCGAACACTTCCTGCTGAACAAGCCGAACCATTGTAAATTCCACCTCCTGAGTTGATAATGGTTCCGCCGATACTGTTTCTAGAAGATCAGCCCGTAGTATTTTAAATGAACGCTGCCAGATCGCTGTTTTCCGAATGAGATTGTAATAATGTAGAGATGTAAATACCAATCCACGAATTCCGTGTTCACCGAAGTTTTGTAAACTGCTGTTCGTCGTGTTTCGTCCTCAGGCTTCCAATTTGAATTGCTTAATTGCTATATCACGGCCAACTTAATTGTTTCCTTCAACATGTCTGGTCCCTCCCTCCAGAAGGTGTGATTGATAATGTTGCCCGGCGAAATTCCTCTGGAGGAAAACCCAAAAAAAAAGAAAGCTTATGGAGTTGGTACCAAGCTTTTCAAGCTCGTGTGATTTTGGAGCTCTTTGTTTATGCACAACATCTAACAGTGCTCAATGATGATTTAATGCCTCACATTTTTCCTGCTAAGTTTATTTATCTACTCTAGTTAAAAGTTGATAAATCTTAGTCGGATTGTCATCCGTACAATTTAAATTGCATTCGATTAGTTTAAAATTTGGCAAACTACCAGTAACTAACGGTATTCCAATCATTCTTGCCCCTCTTTCAGGTCAACCTCACGCTATGCAGATCTGGAGAAACCCAAGAAGAAAAAGACACTCAGTTCCACCAGCCTAGTTTCCATACCGAACACAATCAAGTTGAGCATGTTGAATAGCGGTTTAATTTCATTAGGTAAGTCCATTTCCCCAGTCCCTTGTGGTGCTTTCATAAAAATCGGTTGATCAAAGCGGCAGCAACAACAACGATGGCAGCGAAGTTGCATTTTCTAAGCTGATTTGCATAAACTATCACAAACTGTCAAGTTGGACACCGCACCGTGGAATGTTACTAATGAAGTTTTCTTTTTTTTTCCTCCTTCTAATTTTACCGACTACTAGATAAAGTTAAATTATCAGCCAGAGGTAAGTGATTTTAGAACAGCAACATTATTTACTTGTCACTCATAGTTTTTCTGTCGTGTTCCTCTTCATGCAAGCGTTGCTTGGCTTATAGAAATTCATTAAGATTCAAAAGCAGGGAAAATCGCGAAAGCACTTTTTTGTCATTGCTGACATCGCAATCATTTAAATATTTATTCATACCACCACACTGTTCTCGTGCACTTTGGAGCTCTTCATTTAATTGAGTCACGTTTCATTTTGTTATCGCGAAATGCTCACCCGTGCGTAAACCAAAACGTCAGATAGGGAATACTATCGGGGAAGCATCTCTTTTTTCATTGCTCTTTTCCTTTGCTGACAATTTACGGTTTTCATCATTATCACCAACAGATGAGAAAAATCCGCTCTCGCAGACGATGCCGGACAAACCGACCGAGCTGCGGCACTTTAGCAAACTTTGCGAACAGCGACGAAAGTTTCCCATCCTCTACAAGCTCGAATTCCAGACGGCTGTGAAGGTAGAGACCAATACCTGCCGGCACGCGACTCGCAAAGCCAATGCCCACAAAAACCAAAATCCCAAATGCATTCCATACGACTACAACCGGGTCGTGCTCGGCAAGTACGAAAACATCCCAGACTCCGACTACATCAACGCGTCCTATGTCGATGTGAGTATCCTTGACATCAAGAATCACGAATCAAAGTAATCGATTTCTGTGACATTTAAAACTGTTCCACTATTTCTCGTTTCTTCTTCATATCAATCATCGTGAGCAGAGCTTACTGAAACCCAACGCATACATCGTAACGCAGGGACCAACCGAGGAGACAGTGTTAGACTTTTGGCGGATGGTGTGGCAGGAGAACTGTAGCGCAATTGTGATGCTAACGAAAACTTTCGATTTTACCAAAGTAAGTACCGCTGCAGATGACGTTTTTTGGTTTGGCTAGGAAAAACTGGAGCTTACGCTGTTGGAAAGCAAACCGCTGCATAAAAACTGCATAAAACTCCAGCTATTCCCTTTTGCAGCTGCAACATTTATCGAGCGACGAAAACTTTTTTCTACCTGAGGGCATCGCTGAATGAAAAATAAAAATTGTTCGACCAAATCGGGGTTTACCCTGTGAATGTAGGAACAAACTCCCCATTGATTACATGCAACTGCAGAATCAAAATTTGAAATAAAATAAGCTGTGGAGATTACCTGTTTCCCAGGTTTATGTTCTCATGTTCTTATAATCACAGTATTGAGAACTTTTACTTTACTCCTATAAACTCTCTTGTTCAATAAAAAAAAATAGTTTTTTTTCAATCGTTGTTATAAAAGTACTTCCAAAAGTCAACTGGTTAAGATTGAAACAGACTATTCTGTAGTGTGGTTCAAATAACTGTTCAGCTGCACCCAACTCCATCGACTCCCAAATAGATCCTAATCAGTTCCAAAAAAAACTTTGTATGAGAATTTGAATGGGAAAACCATTATTTTTGTTCTCCTGTTTTTCCGAAAAGTGGTTTTCAGCGAAGTTGAAGCTGAAAAATGTCTAGCTTCATTTTCTTGACTTTCTTACAACTTAAGCAAGATTATAGGCGAACTAATAATTTTACCTTTTGACACTCCCCGAACTGATACTTTGCACCACATTATTATGCAGGTTCTCGGTTGTAGTTTTACTGTCACTGATTTGTCACATGCTGGCCGTTTTAAGTGTGTCTGGCAATGTGATTACGCTATCTAAACTTGGGGCCAAACAAAAATAATAAAGAGACACTGATTGTACTTTTTTACAAATAATTTGCATACTGTACTACAGTCGGTTTGACAGCAAGGTTTTTAAACTGTAAAAGTTCTTGTAGAGAAACTGATGTGTCTATTCGCAATTTTTTTATTTATTTTACATTGTAAAAGATGGTATCGAAGTTATAAGAAAGCTTCAAAATCTGAAAAACACTGAAAAAAAAACTTTTCCACTAAAATTAAAATTTTCTGGATAATCTTCATAAATAATATCTAATCCATCAACGATATCAAATTACATGCTGATAATGCCCTTCTCAAATACACGCAAAGGGCTGGAGACTCTCTCACTATTTTCAAGTTAGTCGTTAAAATGTTATTAAATTCACATTCCTGCAATCAATGCTGAGAGTAAAAAATTAACGAATCAAAGATTTATTAAAAGGTGGTTCTTAAAATAGTAATTTAATATGGTGTCATAATTCCCGAGCCGTGTTTCCTTAAGGTGATAGTAAAAAAAATCAACAAATGGCCGCCATTTGTGGCGGAATTCTAAATTTTGAAGGCTCGAATCTCCACCTCCGCCTCACTCAATCGATTACAAAGCCGGGTTTGACTTTTCTCCCAACAAATAAGCTCAATTGGTTGCGAACGCCACACGGTGGGGATTCCGGGAACTTTTTGATCAAGTTAGTAAATGCTCCAGCCAAATAGGCATGTCAGCTATTCATTTTTCATTCAGAAATTTAAATCTTCTCTTCACTCCCTTTTGGATCGCATGTGCAAGTTGGCATCAAAACAAATCAAGACCGTGTAGAGAAAAAATGCATTACAATCAAAATCCAACCTGAATCCAAACTAAATCCAATCCAAATCCAAATTTAATCCAAATACAATCAAAATCCAGTCCAAATCCAGTCCAAATCCAATCCAAATCCAATCCAAATCCAATCCAAATCCAATCCAAATCCAATCCAGATCCAATCCAAATCCAATCCAATCCAATCCAAATCCAATCCAAATCCAATCCAAATCCAATCCAAATCCAATCCAAATCCAATCCAAATCCAATCCAAATCCAATCCAAATCCAATCCAAATCCAATCCAAATCCAATCCAAATCCAATCCAAATCCAATCCAAATCCAATCCAAATCCAATCCAAATCCAATCCAAATCCAATCCAAATCCAATCCAAATCCAATCCAAATCCAATCCAAATCCAATCCAATCCATCCAATCCAAAATCCAATCCAAATCCAATCCAAATCCAATCCAAATCCAATCCAAATCCAATCCAAATCCAATCCAAATCCAATCCAATCCAATCCAAATCCAATCCAAATCCAATCCAAATCCAATCCAAATCCAATCCAAATCCAATCCAAATCCAATCCAAATCCAATCCAAATCCAATCCAAATCCAATCCAAATCCAATCCAAATCCAATCCAAATCCAATCCAAATCCAATCCAAATCCAATCCAAATCCAATCCAAATCCAATCCAAATCCAATCCAAATCCAATCCAAATCCAATCCAAATCCAATCCAAATCCAATCCAAATCCAATCCAAATCCAATCCAAATCCAATCCAAATCCAATCCAAATCCAATCCAAATCCAATCCAAATCCAAATCCAATCCAAATCCAATCCAAATCCAATCCAAATCCAAATCCAATCCAAATCCAATCCAAATCCAATCCAAATCCAATCCAAATCCAATCCAAATCCAATCCAAATCCAATCCAAATCCAATCCAAATCCAATCCAAATCCAATCCAAATCCAATCCAAATCCAATCCAAATCCAATCCAAATCCAATCCAAATCCAATCCAAATCCAATCCAAATCCAATCCAAATCCAAATCCAATCCAAATCCAATCCAAATCCAATCCAAATCCAATCCAAATCCAATCCAAATCCAATCCAAATCCAATCCAAATCCAATCCAAATCCAATCCAAATCCAATCCAAATCCAATCCAAATCCAATCCAAATCCAATCCAACAATCCAAATCCAATCCAAATCCAATCCAAATCCAATCCAAATCCAATCCAAAATCCAAATCCAATCCAAAAATCCAATCCAAATCCAATCCAAATCCAATCCAAATCCAATCCAAATCCAATCCAAATCCAATCCAAATCCAATCCAAATCCAAATCCAATCCAAATCCAATCCAAATCCAATCCAAATCCAATCCAAATCCAATCCAAATCCAATCCAAATCCAATCCAAATCCAATCCAAATCCAATCCAAATCCAATCCAAATCCAAATCCAATCCAAATCCAATCCAAATCCAATCCAAATCCTCTCTCTTTCCTTAAAATCATCCCCCCACTTCTTTCCCCAAACCTTAAACAAAATAGCGAACCCACCACCCAGAGATAAAAATAAACAACAAGAAGCAGCCCCAAAAAAAAGATTTAATTTTTTTTTTAGAAATGGCAGCGGCTTCTGACTGCGTCGCTTTGACGCTTATATCATGTCTTTGAGACTTCCTCCTCGCCACTCCACAAAAATAACCAACTAGTCTTTTTTTATCTATTTTAGGTCTGTATCCACATTAATCCGGACACCTTAAAATCATTGTAACTTTTGAAATATTGCACGTAGGAATGAAAAATTTCACTGTGGTATAGCTGAGAGTCTATGATGAAAACGAATTTGGTGTTTACATTTCATGTTTAGTTTCATGTCTTGAATTGGTGTTTACATTTCATGTTTAGTATTCAAGATGGCGACGAAAGAAAAACAAGTGCGCGAGCGAATTTTGTACGGGCGTACGGCAAATCCTGACTTGTCAATACGGGACCTTGCAAAAACATTGGATTTGCCTAAATCCACTGTTCACGATGTGCTCAAATCATTTTCGAAACGTTTGACGGTGGAGAGGAAACCAAGAAGTGACAAAAACATTGGACGCGCTGAGCCTGTCATGGACCGAAAGGTGAAAAGGATATTAACGAAAAACCCAAATCTCTTCATTCGAACGGTGGCTCGTAAAATAGAAATGTCACCTGGTTTTGTCCAAAAATCAAAACAACGTTTGGGACTTAAGTCGTATAAAGTAAAAACAGTTTCAAATCGCAACGACAAATAGAACTTGGCAGCAAAATCACGGGCTCGGCGTTTGTACTGCGAATATTTGACGAAGTTTTCATGCGTTGTTATGGACGATGAAACTTATGTCCTGGAGGATTTCAAGCAGCTTCCAGGGCAGGCTTTTTATTCTACTATGGCCAGAAATCTACAGCTGAGCATTTCAGAATGAAGAAGGCATCGAAATTTCCCAAAAAATACCTTGTGTGGCAAGCAATTTGTACGTGTGGCAAAAAGAGTAAATCTTTCGTCTCTACTGGCACAATCAACAAGAAGATCTATCAGAAAGAGTGTCTGCAGAAGCGATTGCTACCCTTTATCAAAAGTTACAAAGAAAAACCTTTGTTCTGGCCCGATTTGTCATCATGCCACTATGCTAAAACTGTGATGGAGTGGTACCAAGCAAATCATGTGAACATTGTACCAAAAACCTCAAACCCGCCAAATTGCCCAGAGCTACGACCAATCGAGAGATATTGGGCTCTGATGAAGCGGAAGCTTTCTAGAAAGAAGCAAGGAATCAAAGACATCAAACACTTCCAGCTAATTTGGACAAAGACGGCTTCTACGATTTCTGAAGAGTCTATACTAACCCTAATGGACGGAATTAAGCGCAAAGTTCAAAAAATTTATGCAAATACCGAATAACTATGTTTTGTCTTCACGAATTGTTAAAACACATCCCATGAATCTGAAATAAACAACTACGACGGAAATATAATGCGAAATTTATGTTTTATTCATGTTTTGAGGTGTCCGAATTATTGCGGATACAGACCTTATTGAAAGCACAACATTAAAAAAAAAAAAAAAATGGGGGTCTCCCCCCCCATTTTTCCCCAGATGCTTTTCTCTTCCCGGCCTTGTTTTTAAAAAAAAAAAAAAAAAAAACAACAAAAAAAAAAAAAAATACCCGAACAAAAACAAACAAAATACACTTTTACCCCACCCTTTACCTCTCGCTGCCCCAGTTCATTCTTAGTTGTTATTTCTTGTTCTTATTTGTTCGCAGAACACACTAGTTAAACTCAATAATCAATTTATCGATTGAATCTAACAATTTCATTACGTAAACCCCATGGAACCATAAACAGTCCGGCTTTGGCATCTTCACTGAAAGTATTCCATTAATTACCTAATGGGAATTAAAAGTTCCTCCCCATCTTCAACATTTTCACGCTGGACAATCAAATACGCATTTTGTAGGTCATGGGCTTTTCGTGCGCACCCCAGGAATAAAGTTTGAGAAAATTAGCCACTGCAGAAGGACTGATTTGCGTAAGTAACTGAATACGCCGTACCTGTTGAGAGTGCGATACCTAGCACGTCTACTACTCCGAAGATTCGCAAAATGGCTCGTTAAAGACTAAGAAATATAAAAAAAAAAAATCGACTGGAGCATTTATATTTAAGCTGCCGCAGTTATTTAAGTGGTTCTAAAAGAAATCAAAATTTCAATTTTTGATGCCAATTTGTGAAGAAAAATGCAAATCGCCGGAAGTCAAAATACGATTTTCGGTAGTTTTGGGACCCAAGTTAAAGGAGATTGGCATTGAGGTCTGGGTCTCAAGACTTTTTTCGGATTTTGTCGAACTCCAAAATACAAAAATAATCTATCTTTTTTTTCTCCCGCTGGCTTATTTTATTATAATATTTAATCACCACCCTCATTTCAAATTTTCAAACTACTCTCTCAAAAAAAAAAAAAAATAACCTGTCATAATTGGGACTATTTTTCTTTTTCGTAGACAAAACTAAAATCGATATAAGATCAATGTTTATCCCAAATTTTGTGTACGTGATTTTTAGAACATATTGTCTGTTGACGGGCGAATTTCGATCGAATATCAATGTTCGGAAAACCTCTTTTTAGCAACGTACAATGTTGTAACGCAGCTTTAAGCTGAAATTTATTGTTGGTTTTTTAATTCATTTTGGGTAAGTAAGTAGGTATGAGACTTACATTTGGTATTCTTAGCAAATTTGTTACTTTTGAATAATTCTCCGAGAATTCTCCCGGTCGCGAACTCTGTTTAATAAAGGTAATAAATATAAATTTCACATTTTGTTTTACTCTGCTAAATTACTACCTTATTTCTCAACTAATTCACTTCAATCAGTAATATAAATTAACTTTTTCGCACTTTATAAACTACTTTCTCCTCTGTTTTGTTCTTCTAACTCTCATTTATTTCAACTGCCTATTGTTTAATCATCGATTCTTCTTTCCGTTTACCGATCTTTCAAACTGACGTTTCTCTACGAACTATCAACCGTGAATTAAAAGGGCGTCACCGGGACTCACTTGGTAGCCGGCGGCAACTGCCCAGTGGGCTTGCCAACATCCACCCGCCCGTGTAGTTCCGGTACGCCAAAAACTTCCGCTTCCGGTCTTTCCGACTCATCTCGAATGTCCAGCAGTGCCAACTTGGTGGCGGGCCTGCTGAGCGTTCCTCTCGACGTGTACACCTCGGCCCGCCGAACTTGCCCGTCCTTCGCTTTCACAACATCGATGATCCGGCCTCGAAGCCATCCGTTACGCTTACCGTCGTCGACCACCACCACCAGGTCACCGGGTTTCAATGGTTTCACTGGTTTGAACCATTTGGTGCGACGAGTTAGAGTTGGTAGATATTCACGAATCCAGCGACTCCAGAATGTGTCGATAAGGTGCTGCGCCAGTTTCCAGCTGTCCCTCAGAGTTGAAGCATTTTCCGTCAAATCCCGAGAAGGTTGATTAATGCCTTTTGTTCCGTAGAGAAGGAAGTGGTTTGGTGTGAGTGCTTCTTGTTCAGCGTGATCTAAAGGGATGTACGTAAGCGGTCTCGAGTTTACAACTGACTCAGCTTCGAGTAGTACGGTTTCCAGGACCTCGTCGTTAGGATGATGTGGATGGTCTGCGATCGCTACCATTGCCGCTTTCACCGATCTGACCATGCGCTCCCATGATCCTCCCATGTGGGGCGCCAGTGGTGGATTAAACAGCCATGTTGTGTTGGAATTCGTAAAAGTTACTGCGCAGTGTTCATTGACTGCTCGGAGTTGCTCTTTTAGCAAGTTATTTGCCCCAACAAAGTTGGTTCCGTTGTCGGAGCAAAACGTTCCAGGCGAGCCTCTGCGCGCAACGAATCTTCTTATGGCCATTACGCACGACTGGGTTGACAAGCTGTGTACGACTTCCAGGTGCACTGCTCTGACTGACAGGCACGTGAACAATGCGATCCATCGCTTGACCAGACTACGACCCTGCTTCACGAAAACAGGCCCGAAATAATCTACTCCAGTGTGTGTAAACGGCCGTATGTAGGCGGTCAACCGAAACTCAGGCAATGGTGCCATAATCGGAGTTTGTGGTGCTGTTTTTCTAATTCGACAGACCTGGCATTGCTTGGAGATTTTCGTGACAAGCACGCGTAGCTGTGTAATCCAGAACCGCTGTCTGATCTCGTTTACGACTGTTTCGTGGTTTCCATGCAGAAAGCGTATGTGGTAACTTTCCACGAGCAACTTAGTTACCCAATGATCCTTGGGAAGAAAGATAGGGTACTTCGCAAGCATCGTCAACAGGGGTGCCTTTTACCCGTTTTCCCCCTAACACCCCACCACCACAACCACCGGGGATCTTATATGCACACTTTTTTCGATTTCTTTCGCTCTCTTCGGGATGTTCTTTTTGAAAACAACCGTTGCTACTCTCCCCGTCTCCTCCCTCCCCCTCCCCGCCACCAACTTCTTCCTTCTTCGCTCTTCTTGTTCCACCGCCCCTTCTTCTCCCCCATTTTCTCCTCAAAAATACCCCCCCAACGAACTTTTGCCCCTCTCAACACTTTCCCCCTTTTTTCCCCTTTTTCGTATGACGGAGAAGAAACCTCCTCCGCTTTCTTTTTCCTTACTTTTTCTTTTTTTCCCCTTTCCCCCCCTTTCTTCTTCTTCCCCAAAAAAAACCCCCCCCCTTGACCACCAATATTTTTTTTTTTTTTTTTTTTTTTTTTTTTTAGACGGGATGGAAAATCTGCAACCAGACACCTGAAGAACTCAGGGTGTGGGGATGAGGGTGCCAACTCCTCGACCCACTAAAAACCCACCCGTGCCTTTAGCCCTGGTCCCTCCCCGGAACCACCTTTCGGTATTACTTCGGGGAGGGGGCTATTGTGCTTGTTAAGCACCCACTATGTCTAACTACTTAGGGCTTTAGTAGTTAGGTGGTCCCTGCGACCTGCCTTTGGTCGTTTCGCCATTTTTGTTGGAGATCAAGGACGATCTGGGAGGCTGCTACGCATACCGCGTCCCAGACGTCCCGGTCTTGACACATCCTCTGGACCAAGTTATCCGGAGTCGTGTCGCGACCGCATACGGCCATCATGCCGGATCTCGCGCCGTCGAAGCGAGGACATGCGAAAAACACATGTTCTGCAGTTTCTTCGACTCCCGCGCACTCACTGCATGCGGAGGACTGTGCATGCCCATATTTATGCAGGTATTGTCTAAAACAGCCGTGGCCAGACAATATCTGCGTTAAGTGGAAGTTCACTTCACCGTGTCGCCTACCGACCCACCCGGTTAGTTCCGGGATTAGTCGGTGGGTCCACCGACCTTTGGTGGAGTTGTTCCATTCCCTCTGCCACTTAACCATGGATGCGGCTCTAGTGGTCTTTCGGATACCTCTTGTTCCACGTTGCTCGAAGCACTCTACGTCCTCTTTTATGACGATGCCTATTGGCATCATCCCCGCTAGGACGCAGACCGCGTCGCGTGATACCGTTCGGTATGCACTCACCACTCTTAGGCACATAAGCCTGTGTGTACTCTCGAGCTTATTTGCGTAGCTCTTGGTACTCAAGGCGGTGATCCATGCCGGCCCGCCGTACCTAAGTATGGACAGGGCGACACTGGCCAGGAGTTTACGCTTACTCCCTTGCACCGCCGAGCTATTCGACATCATGCGGGATAATGCCGATATAGCCATAGAGGCTTTCTTGCAAGCGTAATCGACGTGACTGACAAAGGACAGCTTGTCGTCGATCATAACCCCAAGATACCTCAAGAACCTCTTCGATTCTACTGTGCAGTTACCTGCACTAATCGTCGCATGTTGCTCCGATTTTCGATTGTTCACCACCGTGACCTCGGTCTTATGGTGGGCTAGCTCCAATTGCCTGGAGCTCATCCATCTCTCCACAATGCCAATGGAGTGTGAGGCCGTTAACTCGACCTCCTCGATGGATTCACCACATATCTCCAGGGTGATATCGTCTGCGAACCCGACGATCTTTACCCCGCTCGGGAACTCAAGCCGCAGTACCTCGTCGTACATCGTGTTCCATAACACCGGACCCAGGATCGAACCTTGCGGGACGCCTGCGGTGATCTGCACACGTTTCTGGCCTGCCTCTGTATTATATACCAGTACGCGATTCTGGAAGTAGCTTCCGAGAATCTTGTACAGGTACCCAGGAACCTGAAGGCGTTGGAGCGAGTCGGCGATAGCCGCCCAACTGGCGCTGTTGAACGCATTCCTCACGTCAAGGGTGACCACCGCACAGTATCGTACTCCTCGCCTCTTGCGCTGGATTGCCACCTCGGCCGTCTTGGTGACGGACAGGATGGCATCCACCGTCGACTTCCCTTTACGGAAGCCAAACTGATTACTTGACAGACCGCGTATACCCTCCGTGTATGTTGTCAGTCTGTTGAGGATTACCCTCTCGAGCACCTTACCCGCTGTATCCAACAGGCATATTGGTCTATATGCCGATGGATCTCCTGGTGGCTTCCCTGTCTTCGGTAGCAACACAAGGGTCTGAATTTTCCAGGCGTCTGGGAAGACGCCCTCGTCCAGACACTTTTGCATCACCACCCTGAACATTCCTCCTTCAGGCTATTATCGAAAGTGAAGACGTCCTCCAACGGTTTCCACACCATGCCAAGCACTCTTTCGATTTTTGCTTCTAAATTCATCGACTTTTCTTGGATTTTACTGCTTTCTCCAATGCGGTCAAGCACCTCGGTGGAATTCGACACGAAGTTTCGGATTTCCATGCCAGCCAGGGAGTGTACATGTCTAACGTCTTCTATTAGCCTCACTGCTTCTTCTACTGTATCCACGCTATCGAGGTAGTCGTCCACGTAGTGGTTTTCGATTATAGCTCTTGCCGCCTTAGGAAATTGTTCCGCGTATTCCTCGGCATTCTTGTTTTTTAAAAACTGCGCGATACACGGGGAGCAGGCTGCTCCGAACGTAGCCACGTCCATCACGAAAATTTGCGGTGGCTGTCCCGGTCGTTCTCTAAAAACGAACCTTTGCGCTTGTCTGTCCCTTTTCCGGATCAGGAACTGGTGGAACATTTCTCTGATGTCTCCACTGAAAGATACACGCTTCTGTCGGAATCGTATTAATACGATAGGTAAAGCAGTCAACATATCCGGTCCGGCCAGCATCATGTCGTTGAATGATACGCCACCGACCCGAGCAGCTGCATCCCAGATCAGCCTGATCTTTCCGGGTTTTCGTGGGTTACTCACTACCCCAAGTGGTAGGTACCACACACGACCAGGCTCCGCATTCCCAAGCTCCTCCGCTGTTATTCGGTGGGCGTACCCTTTCTCGACATATTCCGCAATCAGTTGTCTCACCTTTTCGTCAAGATAGGAATCCTTCGACAACCTCCGCTCTAAAGCGTCCATTCTGCGAATGGCCATAGGATAACTGTTTGGTAGATAAGGCTCATCATATCGCCACAACAGCCCAGTCTCCATTCTTCCATCTACTCTTCGGGTGGTCTCTTGAAGGATCCTCAGCGCTCGCTTATCTTCCTCCGATTGAGGACTATGCTTGATGCTCGCCTCCTCGATCGCCAAAAACTGTCGGAATAGGTCGTGAAGCTCCTTTTCATTTTTACTTTGCTCAACATGAACGTTCACATACTCCACGGATCTACAGCTAGTCTCGTACCGTCCGTATATGCACCACCCTAGTCGTGTTTTAGCGGCAATCAACTCTCCAGTACCGCTTTCTCGACTCTTGAGTGCACTGATCAGTCTAGCGTTGTCTACTCCAATGATCAGCCTAGGAGTCACTTGGGCGTAACTGCTCAGTGGTATCTTCCTCAAGTACGGATGATTTTCCAATAGTTCCTCGCAGTCTACGGTTTGGCTAGGCAGTTTCAGTTGTCCGACCGTTCGCGCCTTCAATGGGAACTGTTTCTTTCCGCTCCTTCCGGCGATCATGACATCAATCTGCCGTGATTCGTTTTCGATCCTTGTCACTTCTCCCGTCCAACAGAGACACAAAGGCTCCCTAGGTCCTTCTACTTCAAGCAGGCTCGCGACTTCAGCTTCCAACATAGTCACTGAAGCACCATCGTCAAGGAAAGCGTGAACTTCTATACTTTTCCCGTTCCCATAGAGCGTTACAGGAAGATATCGAAGTAAGGCCGAAGACGTCATATAGTGATGGTGCTGGTGCGCAAGTTTATTATTGGTAGATGTTGACGGTGAAGATGATCTCGTCTCAATTTTTCTCGAGTGCAACAAGGGATGATGGCGCATACGGCAGTCCCCAATTCCACATTCTTGCTTGGAGCGACACGGCCACGATCGATGAGGAATTAGGCAGATTCGGCATAACCCTTTTTGCCTCATTAGTTTCCACCGCTCGTCCATGTTCAGTTTCTTGAAGTCTAGACAATCAGCAATACGGTGGTCTGTCCGGTTGCAGTTTGAGCAGGGTTTGACAGTTTTACTAAAGGGTTCCTTTTGCTGAAGCCTACTTGCTTCCGATCTGGATGTTGACAGATTTTGTTGATGAACAAACAACTTCTCCTTTGCAGGTTTTTCTTTTTTGTATTGCTCCGATCTAGCTGAAGTCTGCTGCCCTTGATCTACATGCAGCGTAACTTCGCTTGCCATCGTTACCAGCTCCGCCATAAAGTTATTAAATGTCTCTAAGTCAACTGGCTGGTAGCTACGTTTGAAGGACGCCCACTGCAACTTTAGATTTGGTGGAAGCCTATCCACCATTTCCTGCAAAAGCATTGGGTTATTGATGTGTTGACGCTGATTCGCCAGTACCATGTGCTCAACTAAGTTTTCTACTCCCATTCCAAATTTGATGAGGGTTTTAAGATCATCGCCTCTGGGAGAAGGAATTTCACGCATCCGCTTTAAAAGCGAATAGATGATAACTTCGGGTCTTCCGTAGAGTCTTTCCAGTGTAGCCATCACATGGGCAACCGACTCTGGAATCAGCAGACGGCTACGTACACTTTCCAAGGCGTGCCCTCGAAGGCACCGTTGAAGCCTCGCCAGGTTCTCTGCATCATTATAACCGCACGCTTCAGTAGAGTTGCGGAAGGAGCTGAAGAAGAGTGGCCAGTCCTGCGGTTCACCGGAGAAGACAGGTAACTCCCTTGTTATCACCTGTCGAGCGGCTAATTGTTCGGCTGTAGGCCCCACTGCACGACTTTGACGAATTCGATTGTAATCATTTTGCTGCACTGGCACTGGTCGTACGTTGGGATTCTCGAACAAAAAAAGGCTGCTCAGGCCCCGACGGTGGCACTGGAGCAAACGAATATGGCGCGGAAAACTGCTGATACCCCGACGGTGGTACAAGCACGGAAGAACTCGGTCCACGGAGCTGTTGTTGCCCCGACGATGGCAAAAGCACCGACGTATGCGGTCCACGATATTGCTGTTGCGTAAACTGCTGTACATGTCCCGATGAGTGATGGTTATGTGGATTAGCACCAGGAATCGATTGACCAGGATCAGCCTGTAGCTGAGTCTGAATAGCTTCTTGCTGCAGACTCGGATGCCACGAGTTTGATGCGGGGAACTGATATTGTCCCAACGGTAACTGCTGCATCGACGATGACGCGTCATTTCCGATGTTTGCCGGAAGCATTGTTGGTTTCGACAGAAAGCTCTCGTATCCATTCGGCTGGCCCACTAATTGATTCTGTTGTCCAGCAGTACCCAATTGCTGCAATGATGATGGATGATTGGGGGGCGTTGGTGCTCTTTGTGCACGCGAAGCTAACCCCTGTATCTGCCCTGGTGGTGGCAGCAGCATCGATGGATTCGATACACTGTTCTGCTTGTACTCCGGCGGTGGTAAAAGTGTAGATAAATTTCCTTGCTTATACCCCAACGGTGGTAGAAGTTCAGGGAAATTCGGTTCGCGTACCTGCTTGTGCCCCGACGGTGGCAGAAACACCGACGAGTTTGATTCGCATACCTGCTTGTGCCCCGACGGCGGCATAAGCACCGACGAGTTTGATTGGAGATGCCTATTGGTTTTCGGTAAGGTGACAGAGGATAATATGTTTGGCGGAGGTTCACTTTCATGACGTATCATATAAAGAGGAGCATGTTGAGAAACGTGACCCTGAATAACTGTTGGTATTGCATCTGAATTTGTACTACTATCTTGCTTACACCTATCTTCTACCTGACTATCTCGATTATTTGATATTTGTGCTAAGGCTGATGGTCTTACTGGTGTACTTGTCTGAACAACCTCAACAATGGGTTGTAATCCTATATTCGAATTACTACGAATAGTCCTCACATGACTTGCTGCAGACTGACCTGATCGAGTGGATGAACCGCAGAGTGTCGAGTTGTCACCCTTATACGTTACCCTATATACAACGTCCATCGATGAGGCAGCTGCCGGTAGTAGACCATCTCTCGGCGCCGGAGTGACGACTGGCGCTGAAACTACTTTTTCCTGCTGACCTGTGACGTTGTTTGTCGACCCTTGTAGCGGCACTTGAATTCCATTCGCTTCGTTGTTGGTTTCCTTTCTCTGCAGCATAATCCCGCTGGTCGACGTAAATGTGACATCTTTCGGTTGAGTTGAACCATCCGTGATGGTGGTAGTGGTAACAACATTTGCCGACGTGGTAGCTAATTCTCCCTCTGTCTGACTTGTACCAATCCACTTATCGGTATTCTCACGGATGATCCTGGAGCTTACTCTGCTCCTCACGCTTCGATTCTCCTCCTCTTCGAGCAATTGAGCTTCGAGCGCCTCATATCGCTGCTGTTTGAAATCAACATCTACCTGACGTCGTAATCGCTGAAATTTTTCAGCGTCTTCCAGCTCTTTTAACTTAATCTGCCGATTCATTTCTAACTGTTGTAGTCGCAACCTCAATCGCGCTGCACTGAGATTGCTTCCGGACGTCATGTGGGAACGTCTGCTACTACGGTGTGATGACACGGTAATTGCCTCTTCGCATTCAGCGCACTTCCTGCAGGTGAAACTTCGCTCTGGGTCGGCAATCGAATCACCTACCTCCGCACACGAAAAGTGAACATAATCGTCGCACTTGTCGCACTGGACTAAGTTGTCGACGTTGTCTGGCCGATTACACATCGTGCAGTGGCTTAATGGCTCCATCTGTCCGGGTTCTGACCACGCAGCGAATCTAACCACAAACACTTCACTGTTCACAATCAAATCCTTGAAGAGCAAATCTTAAAGTTTGTTGACGGGCGAATTTCGATCGAATATCAATGTTCGGAAAACCTCTTTTTAGCAACGTACAATGTTGTAACGCAGCTTTAAGCTGAAATTTATTGTTGGTTTTTTAATTCATTTTGGGTAAGTAAGTAGGTATGAGACTTACATTTGGTATTCTTAGCAAATTTGTTACTTTTGAATAATTCTCCGAGAATTCTCCCGGTCGCGAACTCTGTTTAATAAAGGTAATAAATATAAATTTCACATTTTGTTTTACTCTGCTAAATTACTACCTTATTTCTCAACTAATTCACTTCAATCAGTAATATAAATTAACTTTTTCGCACTTTATAAACTACTTTCTCCTCTGTTTTGTTCTTCTAACTCTCATTTATTTCAACTGCCTATTGTTTAATCATCGATTCTTCTTTCCGTTTACCGATCTTTCAAACTGACGTTTCTCTACGAACTATCAACCGTGAATTAAAAGGGCGTCACCGGGACTCACTTGGTAGCCGGCGGCAACTGCCCAGTGGGCTTGCCAACATTGTCCAAATGTATTCTCCGATAAAAAAAACACGAAAAGGAAAGAGACCGTGCCGAAAAGAAACAAACCCCCCGAACCCACAGCTTGGTTTTTTAATAACACCCAAAAAAAACAAAACCCCTTAACAAAACAAAAAAAACCCAATTCAAAACCCCCCCCCCCCCCCCCCCAAAAAAAAAAACTTGAATACTGAGTATGTCTACCAGATAATAAAGTCGTGGTAAAAACAAAGGCATTAAGATGACTACTAACTTTAGGTAGGCAATCTGACGAAAGTTTCCTTCCATGTTTTTGTTGGTCTCTATCGGCATATCAGATTTAGTTAACCGCACCACCCATACTTCCATGCACACGCACGACAATAAACTTCTTGCGGTTGAATGTCTTTATTATGCAGCATCAACCATCCAATCTGGAAGCTTATGTGGTTAGGGAACTTTATAGATCAAAGTTAAGGTATGGAATAATGATTAATTCTCAAAGTTCCCAATCCGGTAGATTGAATCTTTAAACAGATTCTATATTTAATGAAAAAAAAAATTAAGGTGCATGACTTCCAATAGAAATGGATCTCACGAAAGTGAAACATATATAAAGAGTGCTACGATCAAGACTTTGTCAAACAAGAATGCTTATATATAGAATTTTTTTTAATAAAAAAAGTAGCGCGGTTGTGCACAAGGCACGACCGCATAAAGATTGTATTCGATAAAAAAGCAACACTTTCTTTTGTTTATAAATTTTAATTGCATGGCTAAACATTGATTTTGTTACAATCTGTCAAGTGGATATCAAGATGGCTTCCAAGCAAGAAGTGCTTTGACAAAATAGTATGGGCGCGGTCGTGGAAAATCCAGGCCAGTCCCGCAGAAGGATCGCGAAACAGTTCAAAGAGACCCAGACGACCCGGTGGCAGCGGAAAAAAAAGCGAAGACTGCCGACCCCGTGAACGCAAGGATGATGACGGATTATTTCTAGCGCAATCCGAACCATTCCATTCGGACGTGGCCAATTCATCCGTCTGGTTCATCCAAGCGGGCCGGACTTCATGTCTTTAAGGTACTGAACCTAGCCTAACTGAACCGATAAACAGAATACGGTGGCCGAATTCCGCGCCAGGAAGCTGTACCGCGAGTGGTTGGTGCAGCCGAATGCATCGTAATGGACGATGAGACGTACATTAATACGGACGCCAGCAGATCCCCGGCCTGGAGTTTTTGTCGGCAAGTCCCGCCTGGATGCTCGGGAGAAGTTCCGGAAGAAGAAGGTCGAATTTTCCAAGAAATACTTGGTGTGGCAGGCGATCTGTAGGTGCGGCAAATTCAGCAAGCCCTAAGCAACAACCCCCCCCCCCCCCCGCCCCACAAAAAAAAAAAAAAAAGACCCCCGAAACGCCCGTTACCCCTTCTTCGGTCCCACGAAGGTGACACTCTGTTTTGACCGGATCTGGCATCGTGACATTACGCGAAACCGGTGAAGGAATGCTACAAAGCCAGTGTTGTTGTTAGTGTGCCGAAGGAGGCAAATCCGCCAAACTCGTCAGAACTTCGCCCAATAGAAAAAAATCTGGGCGATCATGAAGGGCAAGCTCCGAAAAACAGGGACGGTCTTACATCAGCCTTTACGTCTTGCTGCTCCAGTTCATTCTTAGTTGTTATTTCTTGTTCTTATTTGTTTGCAGAACACAACTAGTTAAACTCAATAAGCAATTTATATTCGATTGAATCTAACAATTTCATTACGTAAACCCCATGGAACCATAAACAGTCCGGCTTTTGCATCTTCACTGAAAGTATTCCATTAATTACCTAATGGGAATTAAAAGTTCCGCCCCATCTTCAACATTTTCACGCTGGACAATCAAATACGCATTTTGTAGGTCATGGGCTTTTCGTGCGCACCCCAGGAATAAAGTTTGAGAACTTTTCCTCATGAATCGTATCATAAAGCACGGTCTCGTTTGCTACCCCATTTGAAGTGATTTTACTTGGCGAGATGACAATTTATCGCCAATCGCGTTTTCGAAAGCGCTACTAACTCTGCCCTTTTCCGGAGAGCATCAGCTTGGCAGAAATCTCAATTCGTGATTAGAATTCCTTAGATTATTTTGCCTCCTCGAGGGCTAACTAGGCCTTGAACCACCCCATCGACTGAGAGGAGGGACCATTCCCAAATTATACACTAAAAGAAGAAATAAAAATCACTTCATCACATCCAGCAGCAGCAGAACAACGGAAAACATAATTGAAACAGGGGATGAAACTTTGCGAAGAAGGATCACCCACGGGAAACCGATTCCAGGGACACAGATAAATGTTTTCTTGCCAATCTTTCAACCCCCGCCGTCGTCGTCGTGCGATGAATAGCAAGAGCGGAAGAACATCGTCATCATCACAATAAACGGCACCTTCGTGAGGTTTATTTAGCTGTTTTTTTTTTGTCCTGAAAAGGCTTCGCATTTTATGGGGAATTTGTACTATTAGCAAGATGTGTAATTTCGTGGCCTTCGGGAGGGGTCTGAAAGCTGTGGAAAAGATTTACTATACCGTTCGAATGTCGGCATTATTGGTTATTTATCGTTTGGAGATTTGAAAATACCGTATAAAAATTTACAGCACGTTGAACGGTATGAGTTATTCAACTATGTGTGAATCGATAGTATACAATAGACGCAATGGTTTAAAATGCAAATAATTTTTTTTTTATTAATCAACTTTTAACCACAATTGTAATTCCGAAAGAAATCAAATAAATTGTTCAGTTTCAAATAAATAGAATTCCTTTGCTAATGTTCAATTGCACTTTTGTGTTATATATCATGAATTTGAACATTTAAATAAATTTTCTAAATAATGCTGGATAGCTGACATTCTTCTTACAATGCAGGAGTTATTTCTTAACTTATTTGATGAATTACATTATATAACACTGGCCGACGTAGATTTTTAGACCCAGAGCTCCATGCCATTATCCGTTAGCTTGGGTCCCAAAACCACCGAAAATCGTATTTTGACTTCCGGCGATTTGCATTTTTCCTTCACAAATTGGCATCAAAAATTGAAATTTGATATCTCTTGAGAACCACTTTATTAATTGCCACAGCTTATATTTAAATGCTCCAGCAGCATTTTTCTGAATTTTTTAGACTTAAACCATCAACTTTGCAAAAGAAAGTGTGTTGATCCGACTTCACCAGAAAAAGTTATGACCGTTTAAAGGCAGCATATTTTAGCAAAAAAAACAGCAAAGTACAGTAAACCCCCCGACATCTGCGGATTCCTTTGATGGTAGTATCAAATGATGTATGGGTCTTTATTGTTTCATCAGGTGATATCTCGTGATGCTACGTATATAGGAAGTTATTTCCTTCAGCAAAGTTCAAGGCCTTCAGGATGGTAAACTTAAAAGTTCAGAATTATCTCACTAAGCGGCGTTAGTGTTCATGTAAAATTACTTTATAACCTGAATCTCTACATCCTTGCCATACAGCTAGTTGGCGTCCTTGACAAAGATGTTTGGTTGATTGAGGCCTTTCGGATGATGTTAACATTAGTTCAGAACTCGTCCGCTACGTGGCACTAGTGTACATGTTAATTTTATGTATTACATGTGTTTTGAGATCTAGATCGTGTACAAATTTACTGTTTTCAAGAGAGTTAGTTGTAAAATTATGAGCTTCCAGACGCTCGACTCAACAGTTCAAAATTATCTCACTCCATGGCGCTAGTGTGCAAGTAGACTTACTGTATAATCAGGATCTCGAGATTATTGTCATATAGCAAGATGACATCTTCGAAAAAGATATTCGAGGGGTCAGGGCTTTTTGAATGGTGTAAACATTAGATCAGAATTCGTCCGCTTCGTGGCGCAAGTGTTCATGTGAACTTTTTGTAATATCTGTATTTTGATATCAAGATCATGTATGAAGTCATTGTTTTCAGGAAATTTATTCGGGTAACAATGGAAGTTTTTCATAGAACGTCAGAGAACTTCAGGGAAGTTCTGCAGAGAACTTCAAGGAAGAGAACCACAGGGAAGTTCTGTAGAGAACTTCAGGGAAGTTCTGCAGAGAACTTAAGGGAAGTTCTGCAGAGAACTTAAGGGAAGTTCTGCAGATAACTTCAGGGAAGTTCTGCAGAGAACTTCAGGGAAGTTCTTCAGAGAACTTCAGGGAAGTTTTGCAGAGAACTTAAGGGAAGTTCTTCAGAGAATTTCAGGGAAGTTCTTCAGAGAACTTCAGGGAAGTTATGCAGAGACCTTCAGGGACTTTAGAGAAGTTCTGCAGAAGCCTTCAGGGACTTTAGAGAAGTTCTGCAGAGACCTTCAGGGAAGTTCTGCAGAGAACTTCAGGGAAGTTCTTCAGAGAATTTCAGGGAAGTTCTTCAGAGAATTTCAGGGAAGTTCTGCAGGCAACTACGGGGAAGTTTTGCAGAGAACATCAGGGAAGTAATGCAGAGAACTTAGGGAAAGTTCTGCAACGAACTTTAGGGAGGTTCAGCAGAGAACTTTAGGGAAGAAGTAGTGCAGAGAACTTCAGGGTTGTAACGTATAAATTCCCCCAGGAACCCTATTCTAATCACGGGGTCAATAATTATATACATTTGGATTGTCCAAAGCAGTTTTTGTGACAAAAAGTAATTTTGTTTTTTTTTTTGTGAAATGGTGTAAGAGGCCTTCTACGGCGATTTTGATCCGACATCTATATTCAAACGATACTATCGGACGTTGAACGAGGGTACGCCAACAATAAAATTAGCCACTGCAGAAGGACTGATTTGTCTAAGTAACTGAATACGCCGTACCTGTTGAGAGTGCGATACCTAGCACGTCTACTACTCCGAAGATTCGCAAAGTTGTTCGTTAAAAACTAAGAAATATTAAAAAAATCGACTGGAGCATTTATATTTAAGCTGACGCTGTTATTTAAGTGGTTCTAAAAGAAATCAAAATTTCAATTTTTGATGCCAATTTGTGAAGAAAAATGCAAATAGCCGGAAGTCAAAATACGATTTTCGGTAGTTTTGGGACCCAAGTTAAAGGAGATTGGCATTAAGGTCTGGGTCTCAAGACTTTTTTCGGATTTTGTCGACCAGTGAATTCACTGCTAATACAATTCGGATAAAAATTGACCTATCTGTTATTACAATCTGCGCTGAGTTCATTATAAGACAGTGTTAATTCACACATGCCTTATATCAATTTGGACAATCGGTCTTCTAAATAAAAAAATAAAATAACCTGTCATAATTGGGACTATTTTTCTTTTTTCGTAGACAAAACTAAAATCGATATAAGATCAATGTTTATCCCAAATTTTGTGTACGTGATTTTTAGAACATATTGTCCAAATGTATTCTCCGATAAAAATTACACGAAATGGAAAGTGACCGTGCTGAAAAGATGCAAACGTCACGAAGCGACAGCTTGGTTCTTGAATAGTACCCACAAGATCGACAACCTCTTATCATAACAAAACAATCGCAATTCAATACACCTCTCCAACCCGGCCAATAGGAACAACTTTGATACTTGAATTTGTCTACAAGATAATAAAGTCGTGGTAAAAACAAAGGCATTAAGATGACTACTAACTTTGGGTAGGCAAACTGACGAAAGTTTCCTTCCATGTTTTTGTTGGTCTCTATCGGCATATCAGATTTAGTTAACCGCACCACCCATACTTCCATGCACACGCACGACAATAAAATGATCTGTTATAGGAGAGAGAGACACTTCTTGCGGTTGAATGTCTTTATTACGCAGCATCAACCACCCAATCTGGAGGCTTATGAGGTTAGGAAACTTTATATATCAAAGTTAAGGTATGGAATAATGATTAATTCTCAAAGTTCCCAATCCGGTAGATTGAATCTTTAAACAGATTGTATATTTAATGAAAAAAAAAATTAAGGTGCATGACTTCCAATAGAAATGGATCTCACGAAAGTGAAGCATATATAAAGAGTGTTACGATCAAGACTTTGTCAAACAAGAATGCTTATATATTGATTTTTTTTTTAATAAAAAAAAGTAGAGTGGTTGTGCACAAGGCACGACCGCATAAAGATTGTATTCGATAAAAAAGTAACACTTTCTTTTGTGTATAAATTTTAATTGCATGGCTAAACATTGATTTTGTTACAATCTGTCAAGTGGATATCAAGATGGCTTCCAAGCAAGAAGTGCTTTGACAAAATAGTATGGGCGCGGTCGTGGAAAATCCAGGCCAGTCCCGCAGGTGGATCGCGAAACAGTTCAAGGAGACCCAGACGACCCGGTGGCAGCGGAAGAAAAGCGAAGACTGCCGACCCCGTGAACGCAAGGAAGATGACGGATTATTTCTAGCGCAATCCGAACCATTCCATTCGGGACGTGGCCAATTCATCCGTCTGGTTCATCCAAGCGGGCCGGACTTCATGTCTTTAAGGTACTGAACCGATAAACAGAATACGGTGGCCGAATTCCGCGCCAGGAAGCTATACCGCGAGTGATTGGTGCAGCCGAAGTGCATCGTAATGGACGATGAGACGTACATTAATACGGACGCCAGCAGATCCCCGGCCTGGAGATTTTGTCGGCAAGTCCCGCCTGGATGCTCGGGAGAAGTTCCGGAAGAAGAAGGTCGACAAATTTCCCAAGAAGTACTTGGTGTGGCAGGCGATCTGTAGGTGCGGCAAATTCAGCAAGCCGTAAATAACGACCAGCACCATCTACGGCCACATAAATATGAAGAAAAATGACTCCAGAAACGCCTGTTACCCTTCCTTCGGTCCCACGAAGGTGACACTCTGTTTTGACCGGATCTGGCATCGTGACATTACGCGAAACCAGTGAAGGAATGCTACAAAGCCAGTGTTGTTGTTAGTGTGCCGAAGGAGGCAAATCCGCCAAACTCGTCAGAACTTCGCCCAATAGAAAACAATCTGGGCGATCATGAAGGGCAAGCTCCGAAAAACAGGGACGGTCTTCAAAAACGACAAGGATTTTAAGAAAGAGTGGATGAAAGTGTGTAAAAAAGATGGCGCAATTGTGTAAGAAAGTTGACGCAAGTGTTACACAGGATTCGATGGGTAGCGTTAAGTCCAAGGTGCGGGTATTTAGCCTAAGAGAAGAGGTTGAAAAAACTAAATTTGCAAAAACATAGCTAGTATGTTTTTATTTATTCCCTAAGAGTTTCAAATATTTATTAATTTATTTTTATTTTTATTTACATGGCATAACATCACAATACTATAACACAGCCTGATACACCATATCCCTCCATAATGCCCGATTCGTGGCTGCTCCTCTCCAATCCTTTGGGCACCTTGTACCCCCTAGGTCTTGCTCCACCTGGTCTGACCATCTTGCTCGTTGCACCCCACGTCGTCTTGTACCAACCGGATTCCCGTCGAACACCATTTTTGCAGGATAGTTGCCCAGCATTCTCGCAACATGTCCCACCCAGCTTTTGCCACCTTATGAATACTGGGTTCACCAGAGAGTTGCGCGAGCTCATGGTTCATCCTCCGCCTCCATAGTCTGTCCTCCTGTACTACATCAAAGATGGTTCTTAACACCCGTCGCTCAAAAACTCCGAGTGCTCGCAGGTCCTCTTCAAGCATTGTCCACGTCTCATGCCCGTAGAGAACAACCGGTCTTATTAGCGTTTTGTACAGGATGCACTTCGTACGGGAGCTAAGTCTGTTTGACCGTAGTTGCTTGTGGAGCCCATAGTAGGCACGACTTCCACTGATAATCCGCCTCCGGATCTTTCAAATATTATCCGACTTAAAATGAATTTTTGTTGATCATTTTTGTCTCCTGAATTTTTTTTCGTGCGCCAATTTTAAATTGCTAGTTTGCTATTGATTATTGATATTACTGCTCAGTAAAAAAAACCCACGAGGAGAGGGGAAAAATACTTGCAAACGAGTGACGTAAGGAGACACGGCACAACTTGTCCGGCGCAACGCACGATACGGAACTTTTTTATCATTTTTGTTTACATTATTCAATTGCTTTGGTGGTGAATAATGTCCACAAAAGCAATTGAATTACATAAAGTTATTTGTACGATAATGCTCGGAAATATTTAAGCCCTAGAATTTGAAATTTTACTCACGACAAAAAAGTACTTGAAATTGAACTTATTTTCTACGCTAAATGACAAAATCTAAAGTACCAATTATAAGCTGGCGAATTTAATGGTATTGTTCCTGTTAAGGTAAAACCACGCAGTCTTAATTATCAGTGTGGAATTGGGGGAAATGGGCAAAATAGTCCACTAAATTAAATCTACCCAAGACGAAACTGGTACCATTCGATTTCACGGCGCCGGTGGTGTAAAGGTTGTACGGAATCAAATTGCACCACTTTTAAATGGCTGTTACTTTTTACCCGTTGGGTGTTTTCTATTGAAATTTTGGGTGGAATTAGTTTAATGTGTAGCAGGCACTTCGGAAGCATCCTAAGGAAGTGAAATCGGAGGAAGATATGAAGAAAAAATGGATTGCCACGCAAAAAAAAATTTGGTCCAAATGTTGTACAGGACCTTATGAGTAGTGTAAAGAAGAAGGCTCGTGCATTTGGATATGGAATTGAAATTGAATAAAACAGACATGGGAAAATATTTATAACATGTTTTATTTTACTCCCTGAAAGTTGGAAGATGATTGGTTGAACGGGCGAATTTTGCCGAATATTTGTGTGTGTCGCAATTTGATTCCGTATACCCTTTAGTGGTGAGCATGATTGCCTCTAACCCCAGTCGGTCTGGTATCAATTCCAGTCTGCGCCGTTGGAGTTTTCTGAGACGAGAAATCTCTAATGTCGTTGGTCCCCGGCCAACGTTTTCTTGGCGTGACGAACCAGTCTCAGGATGAAAGTCACGTACATACGAAACAACAACAACCACCACCATTCTATTTCTTGAACTGTTTCAGTTCGGACTGAGTATTTTAAAATGAAAATTTCAGTCACACTTCATCGGAAAACTAATTGATTCTCTTATCAGTGTGAAATTTTGTGGAAAAGTGGCTAAATGGGCCACATTTTGTGGTTTGCACTGAACGGGAACAATACAATTCGATTCTAAAGATTTTTTTTCCTATTAGTCATGGTATCTCCTTCTTTTAGCGGCAGAAAATAATTTTGGTTTCGGTTCCCTTTTTGCCCACTGCGCAACCGCAGCTATAAAAAATAACTTGATTTTCAAATTGCACCAGTTGGCCAAACTTAACATTTAACTACACTCGCTCAATCGTTTATCTTTGATAGATTAACATATTTTGACTAACATGTGAAGGCTAGTCTAGAATCCACAAACTCTCAACTATTAGTTTATGATAACAAAATGAAACCGGCAGATTGCTGACGATATACGAATATCAATCAATGAAAATGAATTGAAATGATGGAATCGAATGAAAATTCATGATCCTTCCCTTTGTCATTGTGCACATATTTATTACAAAAAACACCAATATTTATGAAAACATCCCTCACACCATGAACCAGTACTGGACCAGTACTGGAGAATAAATTTAATTTTCCACAACATGCCTTAACCCCCCGGGCAAACTCAATTTTTCCGCATTCTTGTTTTTTTAACTCGCACAACCCAACCTACTCCAGGAACTGCAGACACACCGAAGGGGATATTGGCTTAATAAATTCTAAAAAGTTTTACTTCTCGAAAAATTAACTTTGTTGTCGTACACGTTATCTCCGGACAATTTCTTTTTCTCATTATTTTCTTTCTCTCTCTCTCCATCTGCTTTCTCTCCCCTGCAGGTAATGTGTGTTCAGTACTGGCCACCCAACCGGGAAAAGGAGGAAATCTACGGCGACATTCACATCAAAGTGCAATCCGAAGAAGAACTAGCTAATTTTCATATAAGAACGTTTAGGTTATTTAAAGTGAACAAAGACAATGTAAGTACTGCTGTCACATATTTCACCTTCATCGTCAACACATTCCAAGTCACGTGCCATCCATTCCAAGTAATCTCCTTTTTGCGCGAAAGTGTTGCAAAATCCATCAAAATTTCTCTTCAAACAATATTTCATACAGAGAGCCAACCTAGGTACCTGGTGGAATTCCTCAGGATGGGATGTGAAGTCGACGGCATATGTTTTGTATGCATTGAAACGTCTTAAGTTCATCTTCACGTGTTTGTCAGGTCCTGACAAACACGTGAAGATGAACTGTTTCCAGCAACTAGATACATACCAGATACAGCAACGATGGAATATAATTGCTCAAAAACTCTTTCGTTGTGAAGACAACGCTAGGTGAAGAAAATTACACAGTAAATTAACTGCCTAAGACTCTGTAGAAATCTGATGATAATCACAGTCTTCTTAAACGTGTATCGAACTGACAAAACACTTGTCAGTTCTTCCAGGGAATACAGAGTCATGTCATTGCAATTCCAATTTAAAATTATCCAATTTTTCATCTCATTAGCTCAAGTACGTTGAGTACTCCTGGTGCAGTTGACGGGCTGTTCCTCATTCATTATCTACATTGCTCCCATGTTGTTACACCCCCATTACCCACTGCCTCACATCTCCATGCACTCATCGCTCGTGGGAATAAAACTTCCAACAATAACGGTAATCCGTTGAACGCAATATGACGGCTTTCCGTTTTTCTCGTTCTTCCTGCAAACACAGGTAGTGACGGAGGAGCGTTTCCTGCTGCAATTTCACTACACCGAATGGCACTCGCACACCTGCCCCTTCTCCAATGCTATCCTCGAGTTCCGACGAAGGGTCCGCTCCGTGGTGGGGACAATCATCAAGGCAAACAGCCAGGTCGGTCCGATGCTGGTGCACTGCAAGTGAGTTCCACAATTCCGTATCTATGAAAGAATGTTTCATTTACACATTTTCGCACGACAATCGCAGTGACGGTGGAGGCCGATCCGGTGTGTACCTGGCAATCGATGCCAATATGGAACTGGCAGAAGAGGAGGATTCGTTTCACGCGTTTGGGTATCTGAAAAAGTTGCGTCAATCCCGGAAAGGCCTTATTGAAAATGTGGTTTGTTCAGCCAATCGGTAGGGGGGATTTCGCATCTGAAAACTTAAAAATTCCCTTTCACCTCCAGGAACAATACAAGTTTGTATACGACACGTTGGAGGAATTTGTGATCTGCGGAAATTCGTGGTTTCCGGTGAAGGAACTTTCGCAGCGATTAAAGGAGAAGAGCATCAAAGATAATGCAACGAAAATGAACTCCTACCAAAGGGAATATGCTCAGATTTGCAAACAAACGCCCCGTTTCACCATAGGAGACTGTGCCGGGGGTCACCGCGGGGACAACCGGGACAAGAACCGAGACGTGCTCTGTGTACCACGTAAGTTGAGTGGAACAGCGGGAGATAAACTATTGAACATGTGCAGGCATTTGCGATATTATCAGGCACTGGTGGAACGAAGATGTAGATCAAGGATTATTTGAAAATAAAAATCGTCTCAGCTTTAGTGTAATTACAATGCTACGCAACGTTATCCCAATTTATAAACATGCCAATTTGGAAACTGCCTGAAAACCACGCCGGTGACACTCCGGCAGCTTATATAGCTCTCTCATTCCATTAGCATCCCGAGAAAAGTCTAACATCATAAAAGTAGCAATTCAAAAACTTATTTTGATATCAACATCAAATTGATATCAAAATTTGATTTCATTTCACAATTATCGAATTTGATACCAAATTTAGTTTTTTATCTTGCTTTGATTAGCGTTCACTTTTCGTTGAGAAAAATAGGTTTGCTTTCATTGTCTTGACAGAACATCAAGTGGAGTACTCATTTTGCTATCAACAGGAAAAAATGTACAGCAAATTGACTTTTCAATTTGGTCTCACTGATAGCAGGATCAGTTTTAAATTTGTTGTCACAGGAATAATTTTTACTATCAATTTTGATCTTTTATCCGTTAAAACGACCAAAACGTTGCTAAGTAATCATTATCAGCAACATCACAACATCATATTTAGTTTTCTATTTGATCTCAAACTTTACTCGGCGCCACCACCCCCCCCGCCCTCCCCCCGTGCCCCCAAGAAGAGAGTGTGCTGGCACATAATACTCCATAGCCACCTACCCCCCCCCGCGCCGCCCCGGGGGCGGCCTGTTGCTTCTCCCCTGCGCCTACTTGGGCCCCCTTTCCCCTGGCCCCCACCCCCCCGTGCCCACACAAAAAATTTAATTGAATTACGTGCGGGTGTTGTTAACAGTTTTTTTTTTCTCTATCTTTCTCTATCTCTCCCTCTCTCAACAGCTGACAACTTCCGTCCTTACCTTACCTCGTTTCAGGGAAATTCATTTACCGACTACATTAACGCTGTATTTGTAGATGTAAGTAAAAAAAAAAACACGAAAATATACCCCTGGGAAAACTGCTTCCAATGCATTCGGCTTTTTTCTAAGCGGTGCTTATTTTTCGTAATCGTTCTCAATTTACATTTTTAGGGCTACACCAAGCCTAGAGAGTATATAGTTACCGAGTGGCCCTTACAGAAAACCTGCGGAGAGTTTTGGTCCCTCGTGTACGATCACGAGTGCTCCGCGGTTGTCGTCCTCTGTCAACCACCTCAAAACTCGGTACGTACTATTCATGACTATCACTGCAAAAGTAGGATTCAAAACAACTTCCCTCATCCCAAAACAGCAACAATATCCTTCCTGCTGGCCTGAGGGTCGACATTCGAAAAAATACGGTCCAGTCTTTACAATCGATCACATCTCGCACAACCACTACGCCAACATCAAGTCCTGGATCTTCCGAATCAACAAGAAGGTTATCTCGCTCACAGAACTGATGGCCGGTGTGAAAGCTCCACCTAGAACGGTACAGCTCTTTCAGCTGATATGCTGGCCCATGGGACACAAGGTGAGTAAACACCAATGGAGCGTTTTTGATTCAAAATTTAATTGTCGTGTGTCTTACGTTAACAGGTGCCAACATCCACGAATTCGTTGGTGGAGCTGATGAACATGGTTGAACGTTGGAGGCAGAAAACCGACTACGGCCCAGTTTGCGTCGTTTCACCGTAAGTAAAAACTCAATGTTATTGGGATTTTATTAATTGGTTCATTTGAAGGGCTCCTGTTTGAAAGGACCCTATGGAACTGAAAAACAAGAAGCAAACAATTTTTTTTATAGGAACATCTATTACGTACGTGACTCTATTAAGGGGAAGGAACGGTTTTAAAAACTGTGATGAAATAAAAAATACGATGATGCCTGTACAAAATATCTGACGATTTGAGGGAGGAGGGCTAAAATGTGATTTATTGCGTGATGAACGTTGCCATAAAAACATTGTACGGTAGAAAACAGCTTCAGCTCCTCGGGATCCTATTCCAAGCACGGGGTAAACGATACTCACAACGTTCATTTTTTGCATAATGGTGCTTTAGTTAGGGAAGCATCATACTGATAAAAATGCACAGAAAAAATAATGAATTTTAACAGGCGCGTAAAATTTCCCCTCGTTTAATTCCAAGCCAAAGGAGGCGCAAACAACGAAATTGTTTGCAATATTTTATGTGCCATACAACAATGTTTGCAATCTTTCAGATTCTAGATTCAGGCGTTATCTAACTTAAATTTACATGAAATATCCCATTATGTTCTGCCAAATCTAGCATTCCCTTTATGTGCATTAGATAACGCAGAAAATTAAATGTTTCTTTTTATCTGTGTGAGCGTTGTAGGTCCCCCGTGCTTGGAATAGGATCCCGGGAGCCCCCTCTCTATATTTTTTTTTTTTTTTTTTCCTTTACCACGAACCCCCCACTTTTCAATTTTTACGTACACCTTTCTATTTTTTTTTTTTTTTTCTTTTTCCACTTTTTTTTTTTTTTTCTCCCCTTTTTCCTCTCCCCCTTATTTTTTGCTATTGTCAATTGTGAACAGAAAAAAAAATGAATTTCAACAAACGCGTAAAATTTTCTCTCGTTCAATAGCAAGCGTAAGCAACGTAATTGTTTACAATCTTTCATACAGTATACATCATTTTTTGCAATCTTTCATACAAAAGACTTGATTCCAGCGATATCTGGCTTAAATTAACATAAAAGATCCCATTAATTTATGCCAGATCAAGCATTCCCTTTAAGTGCATTACACAGATAAAAAGAAACATTGAATTTTCTGCGTTATCTAATGCACATAAAGGGAGTGCTAGATTTGACAGAAGATAATGGGATATTTCATGTAAATTTAAGCCAGATAACGCCTGAATCTAACCTGCTGTATGAAAGATTGCAAACATTGTTGTATGGCGCATAAAATATTGCAAACAATTTCGTTGTTTGCGCCTCCTTTGGCTTGGAATTAAACGAGCGGAAATTTTACGCACTTGCTAAATTTTTTTTTTCTTTGTTCAGGATGTCCGAATATTATCCGTACAACAAAATGGTGTTAAAACTATCTTTTATTGTTGGATTAAAAAATCAATATGTATTGTTTATAAAGTACAAGTTTTATTTGCTCATTTCAAAATGGCCGCCTCGTGTTGAGATGTACGCCTTCAAACGTTTCGGGAAGTAATCCACGATGGCAGCGAGTTCTTTGACAGATATTTCTAGGGTTTTTTTTTTTTCATTAAGGCGAATCCACAATTGAGAGATTCTCTCCGGACTCGCTCTCTTTCATTCATATACCAATCACCTTTACGTTTCTCATTCTACTATTTGTAGAGTATGCTAGCCAGCACTGTTGTGTTTCGATCTGCACTAAAGAATCCCTCAAAAGTTTTATAATGGCGCTGTAATGAATGAAAGAGAGCGAGCCCGGAGAGAATCTCTCAATTGTAGATTCGCCCTAATGAAAAAAAAAAACCCCTAGATTTGTTGGTACACCTTCAAAAGAAACGATGTTAGATGTTCTAGTGATTTATGTGGTGTACTACCGGCTCTTGACTCCAAGATGGACCATACTGAATAGTCCATCGGATTCAAATCCAGTGAGTTAGAAGGCCATTCATCTTTCGTTAAAAAGCTTGGGAAAATGAGTTCGCAAAGACTAATAGTCTTTTTTGCTCCATGAGCCGGCGCCCAGTCTTGTTGAAAAATCCATTCATTTTTGCCTAAATGCTGCAATGCCCAAGAAGCTATCGTGTCAGTAAGTAGCTTCTGATATACCGCTTGATTCACTTTCACCCCCTTGTCGATGAAGATCAAAGGGGTTTTGCCGGAATGGGTTTTTCCAGCCCAAATTATGACGATTTTTGGAAGCAGCAGGAAGCACCTGCCGATCATTTTGGTGGTTGTGATGCTGCTCGATTGTGAAAACTTTTTCATCGGTGAACAGCACTGACCGATAGCGGCCCTCGGATAAGCGGTTCAGGAGAACCTTAGCTTTTCTCAACCGGTTTGCTTTCATGGTGTCATTCAAGAAGTGATTCTTGCAAAATTTATATTATTGATGTTTCAAATCGTCGTGAACGCTCCAACGGAAGATTTTGAAATTTTCAGTGATTTCGCTAGCTTTCGGATGTAAATCGAAGAATTTCGCTTGATTCGTCGCCGGATAATCTCGCGCATTTGTGGAGTCCGAACAGTGCGCTTCTTTCCTCTCCCTACGCGGTCATCTAGCGTTCCAAGCTGTTGGTATCGTTTTATTGCGTCACTCGAGCAACGCAGTGATTGAATTTTCATCCAAGGACTGTAATGAACCAATCATGTGCATGTATGAAATGGCGTCATTTACGATTGAAAAAAAAAACAGAAAAAGACTAGCGATGCACACAAAGCAAGTGTTCACTTATACAGCTTAAGAGTGGAAGTTGACGGGTTGTGTGGTTAAGTTCCTCTCTGGAATCTAGAATGTATTGCGGTACCGTACGTTGTTGACGACGGATAGATTTTGTCGCCGTTAGGTTAGCGCCACAATAGATTCTGAAATCGATTATGTCGGAGAAGCGTCGTCCATCATTTAAAACGTGGTGGATTTGCGTTTCTGTCTGCTGCTGTGATCATGGAGAATAGATGCTCAGGTGTTGTATTGGCATTGCCGATCAGCTGCTCCTTCGTTTTGGGCAAGACATAATTAGAGTAGATCCTTTGTTTGAAGTTTGCCCAAACATTTTCAATAAGTCGCAGCTGAGGGACGTTGGGAGGGTTGGCGGTCTTCGTTTATCTTTAGCCGGTCAATCTCCTCCAGTAATCTCTTCGTACAATGGGCCGAGGCCAGGTCTAGCCAAAAGACCACTTCCTCCGTAGCTTAATACTTCTCGATGAAGGCGGCAACTTCCGACAGGCACTTTGTACTGTTTTTCTACCCGTCCAACGCAAGCCCGAAGAAAAAATAAGGAACTTGGAAATTCCCTTCATGTTTATCATCAGCCACAGATGAACGTTCTTCGCGAACTTGGTATGGGAGATATATTTGACGTCAACGCTTATCCCATTGGGCACCGTAAAGTACTTCGGTCCCTTGCTAGCCTTCATCGTCCAGCGTCAAGTAGGTCTCGGCATCCATTATGGCCACGACGTGCTTCGCCGGAAAGACATTTTTTACCAGCACTTGCAACCGCTTCATGCAGCTCAAACAGCCGGCCTCAACTGACCCTTCCTCATAACAATGTTCATCTTGCCTAACTTCTTCTGCACCGTTTGGCCGGTTCCACCAACCTCTCAGTTCAAAGCGCAGAACGATTAGGCCCTTTTGCTTCTGCTTCTGCTGCACTTTACAGTCCCACACCGCTGCCGGGCGGCCGAAACCAGACTTTCGTTCGACCCTCTCGCCTTTCTCCAGAAAAAAGAGGATGTTGTAATATACGCTCTAACGGTGAATATACGCTCTAACGTTATCGATATTACAGTTCAGGCACTGTAGGATAAAGTTACAGAATTGTTCAAGTGTTACAATTTCATCATAACCATATTCTGAAATGCAGCTCTTGAATGGAGTTATTGGTAAATTAATCCAACTAAATCAAAATGAGTAATTACTGCACTGATTGATAGTAGCCAGATTGAATCGCGATTCATTCACTAGGTGGTGCTAATGAGTAAATCAATTTTTTAAATTCTGTATTTACAAAACCTGATGAGCTGAATTATTCTATAAATTTCATTTGAACATCAAGAGCTCCCTGTTAGAAGGTACATTGATTTGAATTTAAGACAATAGTGCTAGTGCTAGCGAGCAAACAATTGTTTCTTGGTACATGTAGGAAATAACGAGACTTCTAATCCTCGATTCCAGAGGCGTCCGACAGATGGATCGCTAAAAAGCATGGAATTGCAAATACAACTTTTTCTCGTGTTATAAAAACCTTAAGGAGCGTCTGAATGTCCGAAGGAAGGAAGAGCGTTCTGGGAAAAGTGGTCCAATGGACAGTAAAATGGCCAGGAAAGTAGTGCAACGGTTCAAGAACCGTCCAAAGATGTCAATTCGAGATGTCTCTAAAAAGTCTAAGGTGTCGGTCAGTTTTGTGCACAAAACCATAAAGCGTGCTGGATTACATGTTTACAAGGTGCAAAAAGCCCCAAACCGGAATGAAAAGCAAAATATCACTGCGTAAACCCGCGCCCGGAAAGTTTGCACGAAGTTGCTCACCAAATCGTGATGCATAGTGACGACTTCCGTCAACTTCTTGGGCAAGAATATTTCGTTGCCAAGCCTAATTCGAAGAAATTATCGAAATTTGTAAAGAAGTTACTGATCTGGCAGGCAATTTGCGGATGTGGTGAAATAAGCGCTCCCTTCATCACATCCAGAACAATCAACGGTTGCGATTTACACGGTAGAGTGCCTTGAGAAGCGTCTCTTGCCATTTATAAGGAAGCACAAAGGATCAACTCTGTTTTAGCCTGATCTAGCATCCTGCCACTACACTCGAAACGTGTTGGGGTGATACCGAGCCAACGGAGTCAGTGTTGTGCTAAAAGATATGAACTCACCAAATTCACCGGAACTTCGCCCAATTGAAAAATTCTGGGTGATTATGATGATGGAAATTCGCAAACATCCCAAAACTATTAACCCTTAAATGCGCACGATACTAAAGGATTATCATAAAAAATAAATTTCTTTTTAAACACGTTCACTGCTGTTAAACTAACAAAATACTTCGATACAGTGCTCACAGTTCACACGACTGCTTCATCAAAGTCTGTATAACAATTTCACTGGATTAGTATTTCCCCAAAAGGAATAGAATTAATTTATTTTTAAGCGTTTTCCGGTATGTTGTTTTAAAGCAACATTGCGCATTTAAGGGATAAAACAGAGCTGGAGTTGAAAAAAATTTGGGTAAAAGCAACAAAGACACTGGGAAATCGGTTGTACAAAATTTGATGGGTAGAGTGAAAAGGAAGGTTTTGACATTCGTGATGGGAGATGAAATTGAATAAAATAAATTTTATTAGTTGTTTTTAGTAGTAGTTTAATAGTAGTTTTTCATTTCCTGAAAATTTCAAGAAAATTCGATAATCAGTTTAATTTTAGTGAGTAAATATGTGTGTGCTATTTCGAATACACCCTTTAGAAATTACCACAACATACCGACACACAACTCGACCATGTTTTTATCGATGCAAGGCACTTCTTGAATATTACCGACGTTAGGACCTATCGTGACGTAAACAACGATTCAGGTTACTATCTTGTAATGGCCAAAGTGTGCGAAATATCCAATACCCACGCGCCACGGTACAGTCTGAAACGACGAAATATAACCCAACACTACTATTAAATACCCCCGAAGCCTTGAAGCAGTTAGAAACCCATCTAGAGGACAAACGGAGTTGTGTTACAGCAGTCATCAAAAACGCAGCAGAAGGTATGGTTATGGTTTGTGGAAAGAATTCGACGGAATGGTTCGTTAGACGAGAAGAATATTGCCCCGGCGATATTGCTGCAGCAAGAACCCATCAAAATATGCAGCGATACAAACAGAAACGAAGAATATTAAACTCATCTTTTCCGGGATAAGAAGCGCCGCCAGGAGAAGTTGTTGGTCGTTCTCAAGGAACCCGAAAATTTTAGTAGGAATTCAACAGATCCCACAAAGATTGCATCATGTACTGCAAGCCGAAATATGTGGGGATGGAGGATGAATTTTTGGCCGAATGTTAGAGCAGAGCATTTGAAGGCCTTATCCAATAAGCTCTTCAATTGAAGATGTCAGTTATCACCAAGGTGAAATATCCCCTACGTAAATGAAAACTCAATTAAAATTAGTGAAATCACACAACCATCGAGATAATAGCGCCTGGCATTTTGAAAGCATCATTTTCTCGCTTGCAGCTGCAAAATGAAAATGAATAAAGACTCCACCCGCATTGTGTCATGATCTATGCAAGTGACAATAATTGATGCCGATATCATCGATTTTATAACTAGTAGAATTTCCTTCTTAATAATTGATTTCAATCACAATTCTACCAATTATTATTCCATACAATTTCCAACTTCCTGGGATGTCCAATTGTCCTATTCAATGAATCCAATCGACTCACGATCAACCAAATGTGCGCTCCTTGAGCTCGCTTTCACTGTCCTAACCGATTTTAGTAGTTGGGGCACAACTTTTTGCTGCATCTATTTTATTTAATTGACTTGACATTTTCTTCTTTTCTGCTTTTCTTTCAATTGCAACAGAGACGGTCGTAGTCGAGCCGGAGTGTACTGTGCGGCAAACGCGTGCATTGAGCAGGTTATTCAGCACGGTGAGGTGGACGTATTTCAGGCTGTTAAAACGGTCCGAAGGCACCGTCCCCAGCTAGTGGACAATATGGTAGGTTTCTTCGTCCGGAAGTACTTTGGTTACTGATGGTGAATCGGACAGAAAAATCAATTATCCCTTTTTACTTATTTCTTCCACGTTGCTACCTTACTATAGACTGAGTATAAATACTGCTACGATTTAGTTTTACACTACGTTCTACACTATTTGAATAAAGACTTGAAGGAAAAGAAGTGAGAATGCGATTTACACGATGATCTGTGGTAAGTTTGATGTTTTCAGTGACAATGACAATGGAAAGGAATAACACGTATTGATATTTTCATTTATTAGGCATACGATTCTGATTGTTTTCTTCATTCACAGGAATTTCTGATTTTTTCATTTAGATATAATTTGTTAAGAATTTATTGGTAAGTTTTATGTTTTTTTTTTGTCTGTTAGTTTTGTAAACTACCTGTTTGGTTTGTGTTTACATTGCATTTTTATCATACTAACACATTTTAAATCTAATCTTTAAGTTACCATAAATCCTAAATTAATTTCTAAAGTGGAAATATAAAAATATAAAATGATTTAGAATCCATGTTATTCAAGATTTTACCTTACCAATCTGGACAAGGCCGGGATGGCCTGTGCTGTATACAGAAGTTGTCTCCATTCTGTTCGGTCCACGGCTGCACTTCGCCAGCTTCGCAACCTGCGAAGGGTCCGCAGCCAACCATAGTCGACCGATTTTAACAGCGTGAACGATGGTGGCAGCAACTCCCAGCAACTGATGCAATTCGTGATTCATTCGTTCTAGTAGATCGTTGAGTAGATCGTACTCAACACCTTTTGTTCGACACCCTTTGCGGTTTGTCCTTTGCTCAACACCCTTTGCGGTTTGTCCGCCATTAGCAATGTCCATGTTTCGTGGCCGTAGCGAACTACCGGTCTAATTTAAGGTCTTGAAGATGGTCAACTGCCATTAATTGATGGCGATGTAGTTCGGCGATCTTTGTTCGATCTAAGTGCCCTCCGGAGTCCAAAGTAGGTACGATTGCCAGCCATAATGCGCCTTTGTAGCTCTCTGCCGATGTCATTATCGGCGGTCACAGAAAAACCAAAAAAACAAATTTATTTATTCCCCTTTTTTTTTTACCGTCGATCTCAACTCCTGGGGGGGGAGAAAAATTTTTTTTATTAACACCCCCCCCCCCCCCCTTTTTTTTTTTAACCAATAAAAAAAAACCCCCCCCCCCCCCCCTCCCCCCTAAAACTTATATAACTTTTCCCCCCCCTCCCCAAATTTCCTGCCTATGATACCAATTTCGTCGGCAAAACCAAAAAGATCGACGAACTTCCTGAGGATCGTACAACTCGTGCCCGAGCAGGAACGAATAATTTGATAAGTGGCCTTGGTATTTAAAAGCCCAGATTAAGAGGTAAAATACCTGAGGATAATACCATAAAATTGCTCCCACAATGTTATGCGAATACCAAATTGAGGTAAGACAATACCAAAATAGTACCTCTCAGGTATTCCCAGGTATCCGAAATAACAAGTTTTGTTATTCGAGAGATATTTTCCTTGCAATTCTTAGGTATTTTGCTCAGGTTGTTTACCTTTTAATCTGAGCTATTTAACACTAAGGCCAGTTATCAAGATCAAAATAAGGTATTCATATGTTGTTGTCTCCTGCTCGGGTGTTAGTTGCAATCCAGTATATAACCATTTTCATAGATGGGACACACGCTATCTTCCATCCAATCCTCCGGTAAATACTCTTCCTCCCAAATCTTGGTAGCTACCCGAGCAGAACACAAAAGCATATGAATACCTAATGTTGATCTTGATAACTAGCCTTAGTATTAAAGAGCTCAGATTAAGAGGTAAAATACCTAAACAAAATACCTAAGAATTGCAAGCAAAATATATCTCGAATAACAAAACTTGTTATTTCGGATACCTGGGAATACCTGAGAGGTACTATTTTGGTATTGTCTTACCTCAATTTGGTATTCGCATAACATTCTGGGAACAATTTTATGGTATTATCTGGTCACCTTAGAGGTATTATTTTGGTATTGTCTTACCTCAATTCGGTATTCGCATGACATTGTGGGAACAATTTATCCTCAGGTATTTTACCTCTTAATCTGAGCTCATAAATACCAAGGCCAGTTATCAAGTTATTCGATCCTGCTCGAGTTGTTTGGGAATTGGTCAACACCAGCAGATTTGTTGTTTTTCGACAGACCAATCGGCGACCGACCTTCTCAACTTCTTGTTGGAGGATTGTGGTCGGAATCCTGTCATCTTCTGTGCGTTCATTTGCTGCAACATTGCCGTTCAGGTGCTCGTCAAAGTACTGCTTTCAATCATCTCCCACTCATCTGTGAGAAGGTTACCTTCTAAGTCTCTGCACATATCGGCCAACTTATCGTAGAATTTAGCACGGTACAGTGCTTCCATTGCTTCGCGGTCTCGTTCTCCCATTTGGCGCTTTTTCCTTCAAAGAATAGAGTTTTGCCTGTGCCGTGCCTGTCTGTACCGTTCCACATTCACTCCCGTACGATGTTGCAGCATTCTCACCTGTGCTGCATTCTTCTCCTCTACTAACTGCTCTAAATAACCGTCAAACCAGTCATCTTTTCGGTGCCAAAGTTTCAAGCGCCTACTTACTTCAACTAGGTAGTGGTCCGAGTCTATATTCGCACTGCGGTAGGTGCGAACGTTGATGCTATCGGAGAAGAATTTACCGTGAATTAGAGCATGTTTGATTTGATTCTCTGTTTGTTGATCAGGTTAACTCCATGTGGCTTTGTGGATGTCTTTGCGGAGAAAAAAGGTACTTTGGACTACTAAATCACTAGAGGGCGCAAAGTTCACACATCGTTGGCCGATATTGTTCGATGCGGCATGCAGACTTTTCGGCTCAAATACAGATATATACATTGCCTCCCACCCTACCTGAGCGTTCTCTTCCGTCATCGGGTCTTCCTTCGTGTAGGCAATGTACGATGATGCTGTAGTTGAAGAAACGACCCTTACCTCACCTTGCACATTCTCGCATTGATCAGAAACCATCCAATCACGCGTTGACGCATTTTGCCTAGCATTTCAAAGCCAGTGCCCAGCTCGTAGGTGATGCCAAAGGTCTGGTAAAAAGTAGCAACTCGATGACCAGTTTCCCATAACTTCTGTCATGTCCAGCAAAGTTCCTGCAGTGCTACGACTTCGAAGTTGCGTGGTTGAAGCTCGTTTTCAATCGTAGTCCTTATTTTGGCGGCTTGTTGGGCCTTCCAAAACCCTCTGTATTGCTGAAGAAAAATCGTGCACAGCACTGTTTAGAGTCCCACGCTGGCACGAGGGCGATGATCAGCCGCTCCTAACATGGAGAACATACGCTGTTTTAAGCCGCCCCTAACATAGAGAACAGACGCTCAAATAGAAACACCCTTCAGAGAGAGCAGCCTCCTTCCCTTTCATCATATGACCAAAGTCCCACCGGGGTTGGCTACCCGATCTTTCTTATGGTTACTCATACACCAGTCGGCACCACGAGGAGATAGGGATAGGAGTTATTTGATAAGAGGCTATGGATAACAGTAAGATCTATTACCAATTGTACGGATAAAATCGAATTACTTTTGCACAACTTCTGATACCCGTTTTGCGAACAAAAGAATAAAAGAAAAAATGAACAAAACAAAAAAGAACAAAAAGAATAAAAGAATATAATTATTCAATTCAAATCAATAATTTGTAAAGAACTAAGATTATTTTAACAAATAATTAGATCCAGTTTACTACAATGCCATTGAACCAAATAACACAACTTTTTTGAACGCTTCACTATTTTAATTATTTTTTTGTCAACTTAAAATTACCATTTACTTAATTTTTGTTATGTTTCAAATAATACTAGAAAGATACCTCGCCTAACTAACATTAATTCATTAATTCATCCATAACTTTCTCATTTTCTCTTGCAGGTTTATTGAATTTGGCCGGGGTAAAAGTATCCCGCTGACCCCCGAGTACTCAAATTCTGAACTCTCCAAAGAACTATCGAACGCAGGTCGTGTAATCGTGGAAAAGTCTATCAGAAAACTGCAACGAGGAGAGTCCTACGACCGCTGTCAATCGTTTGACGACAAAAAGTTTGTTATCGACAAGAACGGCAAAATTTGCGAACGGAAGAAAAAGGGCCGCCTATACAGTCTGGGTGGAAATGATCCACCACGGAGGTGTCATCGCGGCCGGCTGGACCGGCTCAAAACTGTCGGTACGTTCGACATCTCCAACGAAATATCGCGGCTCAGTCAGAAAACGATGAACCTAAACGAACGCATCATCGGTAACCAGCTGTTTGCCCAAACGGTTGATGAGGTCACTGCCACTGCCATCGGTGGTGCCGCCGGCGGTATCGGTGCCGGTTTGGTCCCTTTCATTGCGACGGCCGCCTTTGGACCTGCCCTAACCAATTCTGACATCGGTACAGCCAATCATCATCAACCACAACAGCAACAACAAATCAGTGGCATCATCCGGCCAGGTATCGGTCCGACACTGTTGAAACAAAACACGGAAATCATTCACCTGTCGCCTCATCATCACCTACCACTCAATCATCCACTGATGCTGCAAAAACAGCAACAGCAACTGAAAGCCGCCAAAAGCCGAAGCCTAAGTACGGGTTCCTACATTACTAAAGAATCGAGTGTTCATTCTAGCATAGAGAAGATAATCAAATCCAATAGCAATTCCGAGTTAACCGAGAACGCGCAAAAGACTATAGAAACAATTCCGAAGAACAAATCATTAGAAGATAGTAGAACAATGAAGCTCAACCAATCGCACTATTCGCCGATACGTAAACCGATTCTACGCAAGTCCAAGAAGATAATCCGTACCGATTCGGAGTTTCTTAAGGGCAACATCTACGAGAAAGAATCGAGCTTGTCGAGCTCACAGTACACTCCAACGCACGAAAAAAGACGAGAGTTTGCCGAATACCGAAGCAGCAATCCATCTTCGGAGACGCATAAATCAACCGACGAAAGTTCGAAAAACATTTCAACGGACGAAATCGACACGGTGTTCTCCGATACAATGGAACTGGAACAGATGGAAGCCGACTACAAGATGCATTTGAAGAATAACCTTCAACGCGAGTACAAAAGTGATAGCGATACCCTAGACGAGGTGGGTAAGAAGCAACCGGACTACAGCATGTGGAAAAATCAAAGCTACGAAAATACATTCGACATCTTTGAGGAGAAGGAGGTAGAACTGGAGGAAAGTGCGAGCTCATCGAAGGAAACGAACAAAACCGATCTAAATTCAAAAAAAGAAACCGAACGCTCAAAAAGCGAAGAAGTCAGCTCTACACGAAAGGCTAGTGAAACGGACCACAAATGCAGACGAACGGTAGATCGTCCGACGGAGCTGGAATTAGGAACTTCGTCAGATGGTAGCAAAAATCCTTCTGTAGATGGTTCCTTTGGTCATATCTTCGAGAAAAACCTCGGCCGATTCAAAAAGATGAATAAACTATTGAAATGCAAACGGTTTAGCACTTCTGCTCTGTACGATAAAAAGAGCAAACCGAACTTTAAGGAAACCATGTTCTTTGAAGACAAAACCTCACCCACAAAAACGGCCACGGAACCTGTGGGACGGTCTCCAGTTAAATCTTATCACTCACAATCCAAAGTGTCAATCAGTTCTTCCAAATCTTCCCTCTTCGGTACGAAAAAAGGCAACGTGTTCACTCTCAAAGGTAAAAAATTCCTGTTTTCCGGTGGTAATAATGCAACAACTAATGGCAATGCAAAAACTTCTCCAAACAAATCCAAGTCAAACAACGAGATAAGCTACTTTCGAACAAAATCAACGAAAGGATCGAAGAAATCACTGAAAAACAATAGCACAGCATGTTTGAATCTGGAAACTTCGTGCACATCTCCGTTGTCAGAAGCATTCTACAATACAACCGGAAGTGTCCGACTCAGTGCAATGGAGTTATACGAAAAGTTCTGTTCACAGGATTTTAGCGGACTGTACAAACATGAAGCGATTCACCATAGTGACGGTCAAAGTGGTACAGACTCCGAGCAGTACGATCCGAGCCGTAACCTAGGGGCGATACGGAAATATAAGCGAAGGAATTTTAAACTGCTGCGACAAAAAAGCGAGCCTAAGTTTTCGTTCAGATCTGATACGTTGTATGAGAATGAGGATAGCTACGATGATGCATCCTATCCAGATGAGGAACAAAAAGAGGTGTACGAGGTGGAAGACTACAATCAGTTCTTGTATGATGAGCAGTACTACGAAGAAGATATAGAGAATCTGAGCATAGAGAACATCTACTACCGGGGAAATCTGGTACGGGAAGATGGAACAGTGGTGGAGGCTTACCAGTACCAGGAGGAAGATGATGAAGAAGATGACGAAGAGGAGGATGAGGACGAGGAAGAGGACGAGATAGATGAATATGAGGAGGAGAATGAGGAAGATGAAGATGAACACGCAGAGCAAAGAATAGCAGTACCAGAGAGTAATTTACAGCCCCCGCATATGGATATGGCCACTTCGATGGATTCGGACTGTGATGAGATTTACTTGATGCCTCAAAACGAGTCAAAAAAATTGATCATACACGATTTTCTGTTTCATCACACTAACAACGAGTTCGACAACGTAGACGACGAATATGAGGTAACGGAAGAAGAATTGGAAGCTTTCGACACGGGTAGAGATAAGGACACGCTGACGATTTATAAGATTTGCTCCAAGGAAAGTATTCTGAGCTCAAAAGGTGACCTAGACAACATTGCGCTTAGTTCTTCTCTTGATGCGTATTTTTTAAAATCGGACTGCTTGACGGCACTAGAGCGAACTGCGTCGCCAGAGCTTCTGAGCAATTCCAGTGGAACACTAAATAAATCTACGTTGACCGATTATGCATTTGATACTGTTAAAAACGTTAACCTAGATAGCTGTAGCACATCGAGACTAAGCTTGTCGCTAAAGAGTGAAATCTTCGAGGAAACACTGGCGAACGGAGCTAACAGCGGGTCCGGAGAGATTAAGCAGATAAAAAATTGGAACATCGAAGATTTCACGCTTACGCCGGACGGTTCGTTTTCGGACGAAACGATGGATGAACTGCTGAAGACTCACCTGACGGAAGAGGACGATAGTAAAACAACCGCTATGAGGGCAAGGGACACTGTTGCAAATCCTTCTACAAGCGAATACACGATCATCGATCTCGACGAAGATCCATTCATGATGGACCCGGCGATATCGGACTTCACTAACGAAATAACCAAGGAGTTTGATTTACTGTTTTCCCGCGCCGAAACGGAATCACGTGCTGCCAGCTATTCCGGCAGTCCGGATTACGACGAAGAAAAGGACGGCCAGCAACCCCTGCACCTAGACGAAATGGATGTCCGACCAGCGGCTTTGATTGAACTCCCTACTCGATACTCCATGCAAAAACTAGAACCCATCAACTTAGACACCGATGAGATAACGATAACAAGACATACCGAGGACCAACAAAAAATGCAACACGATAGTGCCAAAGAAGTAGCTGTAATAGATAACAAGTGTAGTAAAACGGTAGATAAACAGAAACCTTCGGCGCTAGATCGAACGACAACGGTGGTGGCTGAAGCTGCTGATGCAACGGGCGGCGATCGTTTGCGGAAGGCTCGTAGTCAATCCCTAGGTAACCTGAAAAATAAAACCAAATGTTTTCCATTATAGAAGTTAAGAAACGCTGTAATTAGTCGACTAGCTCTATAGGGAATGTGGACCGGGTCGTTTGGTGTTTCTGATTCCACTCCGCGGCTCATCATTCTTTCGTTCGACGTTGTTAATGTTTAGAGTGTAAATTGTTAAGTGGTTGAATGATATGGACGATTGTATAGCGAATCCTTTACCACGAAGAGTAATTTAATCCGGAGCTCTTTTATACGTTATGATAACGCCACATCGATGGTGACAGAAAATCTCACCTCTCATTTCAACTGCTGTATAGGAAAACGCGTAGTGATCTAAACTAACAAACAAAATTATCAAAACATCACACATCACCCATTCATCAAACCAAGCCAAAAATTGTAAATTAAAACCAGAAAAAGATGACATGTTCTAAAACTCAAATAGCTAAACCAAATTGTAAAGAATGTGTAGAACACTTCTTTCGGAAACTTTAAGTTTAAGAATACTGCAGTAGGCATTGACATACCAACCCACGAAAATACACACAAACATACACACCCGAGTTCGTTCTCACTAAACACCCACGAACACACTTTTACACACATGAAACGAACACATTCGTGGAAAAACATACATTTATACATATTCCATTTGTTGATTACTATATATTTTTTGAAGGAGAGGTTTATTGTGGTCTTACACCGGTAAGAAAGAGAAACGGTTTATCTTTAGTAAAAGAAAACAATTGGATTAGCATACATTTCTTACAGGCAAAAGAATAAAATTTATACATATTACCATGGACATTTGAAGAAGAAAAAAAGTAGTTAATATATATAAAAGAGAATAAAAAACCAAAGTGTGATACAGTGAAAGAACAGTGGTTAATTGTTGTAATAAAAAGAAACCAAACAAACGTCTTAAAAAGACGATAATTATTAATTTGTTGGATGTAAAATTTATAAATGAACAGTTTAAACCCAACTCGGTGTTGTTTGCTCCACTTGAATAAAAATAAAAAGAACGTTTACGGTATTGGGATTCGAAGGTGCAATACATTTAAACACATGGAAATGAAAGTTAACTTTTGTATCATCTCAAAGAGGATCCCATATTTTTATACAAACGGCTTTTAAACTACTTCTACGAAAGGTAACTCTCTCAGCAAAGCTTGTAGTTTTCTAACGTAACATAGCTAAGAGTGACATTTTATATGATATACAATTTTAAATCAACAGCAGCAGCAACAAACACAACGGTAGACTCTCCTTCGAAATGGCCTTAAATAATATGAAAGGATTCCAGGACTGCATAATAGAAAATTGTCGATTCATACTCTTTTTATTATAATTGAAATAATCTTACAATACTTCTGATAAAAAAAAATGACCAAGGCACGTTTTAAACCATACCGTACTGTTGGAACCTAAGAAAAACATTTAAAAAAAAAACATTAATATTTTTACGATCTAATCAGACTGTTTTTGACCTGTAAATCGAAGCCAAAGCTCATAGGATATGGTTTGTTGTTCTTAAATATTCTACAATAATTAATTTGGAACCTTATCAAACGTTACTTCACACTGGACAGCACCATTGTACTTATAAAGCGATTGTAATCTTATTCCGAAAAAAATATAAAACAACAGCGAGCAAACAACGCCGAGTTACCAATCCACCATAATTGTTGTCAATGATTGTCATTAATCGTTTTTTATAATACCTTTTATGGCAGCAAACAATCGTCGTCGTTAAATCATACGGGATATTCTGAGTTTATCGTCCATTTTGTAACTTTCAATTGCCGGCTCCGCTGCTAGGAAAATAAACACAAGAACACACAAAGTCGATGAAATTTATTTCCAAACAGAGCAAAACAAACACTGCGAAGAAAAGTAAACAGTAGGCGCTACCGTGAAGTAGCTGACTCACACAACAGACAAGTTAAATCCAAGCATCCATAGGTGTGATTTGTAACGTTTAATGTAAAATTTCCTCTTGTAACGGAAGAGTATACCATCAACCATAACAAAAAGAAAGTGATTAATGCACGAAACCAAAAAAAAAACAATATGATTGTTTTTGAATGTTTTATATTATTTGTAATATTGGAATTCCTGCGAAACTAGCAACTTTTTGTGTCTGTACCTCCGCTCACTGTCCATCGAGAATGACGCATGGTAGCTTTGTATGCAGACAAATTTGTTGTAAAAGCGGAAGTAAAATTCCCACTGACAGTTAAACCAACACATATGTAAACAAAGAAATTATTTAATCGGATAAACGTAAACATTGTTATCGTTGAAAAAAAAACCTATATTCATATTTTTGAAACCAAAGTCGTTATTTACTCCCTGGTGAACGATGTCCAAGCAATTTTCCGTGCAATTCTATTTGCCAATCACTTACTGTAAACAGATCATAGTTTAATCAAACAACAGATGAAACCAACAGAAATGATAGCAAACAAAGCAGTAAAAAGCTTTCGTCCAGTAAATAGGAATAGAGCAGTTGCCTTGCCGGTTTCGGACTGCTACCTGACTGCACGTGGCAACTTCAAAGATCGCCGAATGGTAAGTTTCTGCTCGTTTTGATTTACTTATTTTCTCGAACAGCATTACAAAAGCTAGGCTATTAGTATCATTTCTTCTTTCATACGTTTATATTGAATAAACAAACCAAACAAACTAAACTCTACGAGAAAATTCCTTTTGTTACATTTATAACTAGGTGAGAATGGAAAAAAATATTTTTATAGGAAATAAAGAAATATATATAAACTGTAAAACTTGATTTTTGCAATATTCTAAACAAATCCCGATATTCATCAAATTATGTTCCTTGTAATTTTAGGAATCTGAGTACTATCATGCAGAAATCTTCCAAATAATTCTTAATAATAATATATAAGAAATTATTGATGTTTTTGAATTCACATTGAACTATACTAGTTAAGTGCAAGTTTCCGTACATTTTTTTTTTTTGTAATAATCCTATTTTCTACAAGGTAATTAGTCATGCTTATTCAAAGGTATATTTATAAGCCTAATTGATGTCCATTTGATAGGAATTATTTACAGCAAAAACATACTGCACTTCGCTTAAATCACTCTGTTATACCTATAAACTAAGTGGTAAATAACTAAATAGACTGCCTTTTCAAATGCAAATGCCTAATACTAGCTTAATTACAGTACTTAAAGTTTAGTACGGATCCTTCAACACAAGCGACTTCAATACTCCAATCAAACCCAGACACAGATTTAAAAAGACAGACTGGACTCCGAATAGTAGCGGGACTAAACGTAAGTTTCAACACTAAAGGCCGAAAATTTGCAGGTTACATAATCATTGTGAACTTAAATCTAATATCACATTTATTTATAACTTACATAATAAAATATAAATTATTACTTATGTGTTTACAAGAAAATAATAATCCCCCTACCAGTAAATCCCAAGTATCGGTCGTTTTATTGGAAATTATTATTGCGGAAACGATCCCACCCGTTGACAATTTCCAACAGTGCCAGTTTTGATTTCATACCGCTTTTCCAAATGCCAGTAGTTAAAAAAAGAAAATAATGATTGATCAAGAATTCCCGTACCCAACCGTTCAAAAACAAATGTTACTCTTACTTTACTTTTGCTGGTCCAATATTCCTTCTGGACCGCACCTGCAATGGTTATACAATGTTTTGCCAAGAACCTCGATTTAGGCCTGCTTGTCTCCAGTTTCTCGAGCGCCCTACACTTTCTATGTTTTACTACACTTGATCTAACCACGTAGCAGGCTGCGCTTCCCAGCGTCTTGTACCGGCCGGATTCGAAGCAAACTTCATTTTTGTGGGATTGTTGTCTGGCATCCTCATTACAACGTGTCCCGCGCATTGTACCCTTCTAGCTTTAGCGATTTTCTGGATACTGGGGTCGCCATAGAGTTGCACCAGCTCGTGGTTCATACTTCTCCTCCATACTCCTCCATAATCTCCCATTGTTCTCCACGGTCAATAGTATAGTATGTGGCCTTGAAATCAATGAATAACGTTTGCATTTAAAAAAATGGACAAAAAATGCCGATTTTTCATGGGTTTACCTTCACCCGCACTGACGAAACTACCCATGCAGCATCAATCATAGTAACCCATGAGTCAGCAGACAAAATTTGACAGCTCTATCAGTCGAACTCTAAACGTGATGGCAAAAACAGTGAAGCAACTCCGCTCAGAAGTGTGCGCGTTCAAAGAACGGCACCCCGTCGCGTCGAAAACGGACATCGTGCGGCACTTTGTGGACGCCGGATACGCCCGTTCCCAAACAGTGAAACCAAACAGTGAACAAGTACATAAGTACAGAACATAAACATACATGTCAGGAAGCGGAAGTCGCGTCCACTGGTTTCGGAGCTGCAGGCAATGACGCAGCGGCAGCCGCTGAATAAGATGGTCTACTCGATTTTCCCGGCGAATCGCGACGTGGCAGTGGTGATGCACGACGAGACCTATCTCACACTGGATGGCAACGACTGGCAGGGCACTTCGTATTTTACTTCCCCCACGAAGGTAATGAGCTCCGAGGTGAAGTTAAAAGAAACTATTGAGCATCTTAAAAATCCCTCCCCATCGCACCAAAAATCCCTCCCCATGACACCACTAAGGAGGATACGTGGCCTGATGATGGTCAAAATTCGTCTTGAATTTTATGCTTTTATATGCTTAGCAACATTAGTAATCTGCTTGCCATTGGGGTGGCTTTTATCTACAACATCGAGGATGGCTAGTTGTAGACCAATGACGTCTATATAAGGTCTGGGGCAACACACTGTATTGGAAGCAAAAATAATGTAAACATTGCTGAGCCGACGAGTGATGACGTAACACTATTCAACTTTCTAAGGGCGTGCATAGGTTCAGATAAAAGAAATCGGTTCAAACGTTTTTTATAAATGCTAAATTGTGGAAATAATCATAATACAAATTCCATTTATTGAGCAGAAGCGTTTCCTCACGATAACATGGGTCATTTGTACTGAACTTTACTGAGGTAATTGAATTTTTGCCACACTAACTTTCAAACGCTGGAACTTGACAATCGAGTAGCGATATAGAGCCAATTTTCCATCATTGATATCGGTTTAAACATTAAGTTTTATAGCGCACACAATAAACAATCACGGAACGAACGAATCAAAAAAATTAGTATGACGTTGCACTTTCCGAGCTCTTGTGTAGCGTGCGCAAGGAGTGCGGTCGTGTTAGTGTTATGAGCGAATTTTGTTCATTTCACTAATATTGTTGTGGCTACTGGGCCAGACCTTAGATATAGGTCATTGGTTGTAGACTATGAGCCGCACACCTCACCAGGTTCAAGTTGTCTCGCGCCTGATTATGAAAATCATTTTCAAGTTTGCCGGCCATATCCGCAGCTATATTCGCACAATCGTCTTCTTCTTCCTCGATCTACACCGATGCCTTAAGCTCATCTTTTAGTTTTCTAACGAAGGCAAGCATGTTTGCCCCATTGTCCACGGTGATTGAAAAAATTTGGTCGATTTCTATCCCATAACGAGCCAAAAAATACCTCAGATAGCATAGTTTAGCACATTTTGCCCTGGCTTTTTTCTATGATTTCAATGGATTTTCACACACAACACGGCTTCCGTTTTTCGTCTTCCATTCTGGATGCCACAAGAAGCTCAATCGGTTCTTCGTCACTGCTTCAATCGAATGACTGTTCTGTTCATTTGACAAAAGCTAAACTCAACGATCACTAAGACCAGCGGTTGGAATGAATGTGTCTTCGTTCAATCAAATGGCACAAAGGCCGTGAATAGTAACCCGTATGAATGAAACACTCACAGAGTTCAAATCTATTCAAAAACCACCGATATTTCAAATGAAAAGAAAGTTCGGCAGGTTCGACTGATGGTTTGTGTTAGTTCGAATTCAAATGAATGATTTGTTAATTTGCAGCACTGCTTCGTATTTTACTTCCCCCACGAAGGAAGTGAGCTCCGAGGTGAAGTTCATTTCACACACCAAGTTCCCCAAGAAGGTGCTGCTGTGGCTGACAATCAGCGAGAAGGGGAGGTCAAAGCCGCTTTTTTGCAAGTAAGCTTATATAATTACCTTCCATGGGAAATTAAGCAAAAGCAATCATCTGTCTTAGCTTTTTTTATCACCATCCGAAAAAAAGTCCATTTCTTTTAATGCAAACGTTAGTTGGTGAGTAGTAACTTGGTATGAGTTTGCTGTCTTCGCTTCTATTTGTAACGCTCCACATTTTGACGGGCTTCTTCTTCGCACTGCATTCTTCTAATCTGAATCCATCTGGTACTCCTGGTCGAACCAGTCGTTCCGTCGACGCGTCGGCTCCTTCTGCTGCGATGTTAATGGCTGCTTTGACACTACTCCAGCAGTCCTCAAGAGGGGCTGCTAACAGCTCTCTCTCGTCCGGCAGCGCTGCTTCTAGGGTTTTCGCGTTATCAGTTGCGACTTCGGATAGCTTCAGTCGTTTCAGATTGTACCGTGCTGGGCGTCGGTACCGAATGTTGTTTACGGAATCAGTGTTTGCGCCGCGATAGGTCCTGACATCGGTAATATCCGAGAAGCAAGTTCAAAGTTCATCATCGGTAGTTTTCCATTTGAGACGAGTTATTTCAAAACAATCCAAAAGTTTATTTTTTCTCATGGGAAATAAATATAAAGACAAGATCAAATATTTCAACGGTATCATTTATTTATCGAATTTCAATTCAAGAAAATAACGAATTAGTAATGTGTAGCATTTCCCTTTTAAGAAATAACCTCTTGCAGACGTCTTGGCATAGAAGTTATGAACGATTTCAATTCATTCGGATCAAGTTTAGACCATTCATCCTGAATCGCTAACTTTAATTCTTTCACCGTGTCACTTTCTTCCTTGACCATAAACTTTGCGAGAAAGCAAGCCCCAAACATTCTCGATTGGATTTAAATCGGGACTACATGCCGGCCATTCCAGCACAGGGATGTTATGGAAGTCCAATGAAGTTTTTTGTTGCTGCCGATGCATGACAAGAAGCGTTATCCTGTTGAAAGATCATGTTCTCATCCATCTCATTGTCGGCTAATGGAATAAGAACTTCCTCCAGAAGCTGGCAATACATTTCCGAGTTCATCCGTGTTGAAATGAAACAAACGGGTGTCTTTGCAGATACGCTAAATCCTGCCCAAATCATAACGGTACCTCCACCAAAATTCCTTTTTTCTTTAGTTGGCCTGTTTTGCCTTTCATCACACCAGCGACTGCTGAAACCATCCGGCCCATCTACTTTGAACTTCTTTTCATCACTGAACACCACATCAGACCACTCATCCTCCCAGAACTGGTATTTTTCAGCAAAGGCAAAACGGGCCTTCTTATGACGATCAAGAAGTTTTGGTGCAGGTGCCGTTTTCCTAAAACAAATATTGGGATCTTCACTCAAAATCTGATAAATCCGACGTTTGGACACTGGAAGATTCATTTCGGCTTTGATGGCACTCGGACACAGCCTTTGATGGACTGCAAGTCGTTTGATTTCCCTCTTCATCCTCGGTGTCAGAATAGACGGACGTCCGGGTCGCTTCTTAGTGGCATATTTCTTACCCAACCGTAGGTAATTATGCACGACATCCTTACTCCTTCCTATTCTTCTGCCAATTTCCTGGAGAGTCAGACCTTGTTCATGGAGGATAGTTACTTGTCCTCGCTCAAATTCAGTCAATCGCTTGTTTTTTGGCATTTTTCCTGCAAATCCAACAACAACAAACATAATGAACAATATTTATCTGATATAAATAGCCCATGAATTCCTAACAGTACCAATTTCGACGAAAGCTGTTGCAATTGAAAAGAACACGTTTTAACAAAAGCGTCTATCTTTATTTCGTGCTCAGCTCAAACTGACTCTAGTGGAAAAATCACGTTGCTCATAGCTACCATGCTAACTCATGCCTACTGTGATAAGTTTTAATATTTCAAATTCAAATATGCTATAATGCTATAATATAATATGGTTGGTTGTGAACTCTACTAATCTACAGTAAATAGAACATAGGGATGCTAATATCTTCCTCCTAAGAAAGAACATAGTCTTGAAAACGTTGTGGCAGTTTGACATTCCGTTTTGGGTTTGATCGTAACGGCGTAGAACAAGTGGATGGTCCAGGTTGAATGGTTACTTCAGGCTGCGATCCATCGTCCGGAATGTCAGGTAACTGTCGTGCTGATAGGAAAGAAGAATCTTCACCAGCGTCTTCGGGTGGCTCCGCATTTAATGTCATCCCAAAGTCGTCCAAAAGAATACACAGTGGTAGCTCAATTTCAGCTTTCTCCTGTTTTCCAGAGTTGTTGGTAGATACGAACTCCATGTCGAAATCGTACCCAAGCAGTGTAAGTGCCCAACGCTTCAAACGGTTTGCCGTGTGGATGGGAACTCCATTCTTCTATCCGAAGACTTTCACCAGTGGCTGATGGTCAGTCTGCAACTTGAACCTTCGTCCCAACAGCATGCGGTGGAACTTGGTGACAGCAAAGACCAGAGCGAGCGCCTCCTTCTCGATTTGCCCGTAATTTTTTTCAGCCGACGAAAGAGTTTTGGACGCATGCGCAATTGCCTTGATATGACCGTCCGGGAAGCGATGCATGATGACCGCTCCAATGCCGGTGTTGGAAGCATCACCCGCCACGATGATCTCAAACGCTGGGTCATAGTGGGTGAGTAGTAGGTCTGACTGAAGAACTTGCTTGATGTCGGTAAAGGCTTGTTGGCATTCGGAACTCCAAACGAATTTCGCATCTTTTTTTAGAAGTTGATCCAACGGTCTTCGAAGTTGGTGCATTTCACGGATGAATTTTCCGCAAAAATTGACCGCGCCCAAGAATGATCGCAGTGTGGAAACATCGGTTGGACGTGGCATCGTGGAAATAGCAGCTGTTTTCTCCGGGTCTGGACGTAGTCCATTTACGTCGACAATGTGCCCCAGATATTTAATTTCCTGCTGGTAGAAATGGCACTTTTCCAGCTTCAGATGGAAACCATATTCCTGCAGACGATTGAACAGGGTGCACAGCGCCTGATAGTGTTGCTCCTCTGATTTGCTGAAGATGATGAAATCATTCAGGAATACTTCCACGCCTTGAATTCCAGCAATCATGGTGTGCATTAGTTGCTGGAAAGCGCCGGGTGCTGACCTAACACCAGGAGCCAGCCTGTTGAAGTTGAATAGACCCCGATGTGTGTTGATTGTGAGCAGCCGCTTTGATGCGTCGTCGACTTCTACCTGTAGGTAGGCATCCGACAGATCGATGATGCTGAACACCTTGCTTCCGGCCAACTTTGAAAAAATGTCATCCGGCGTGGAAGAGGGAAAATGTGCGCTTCCAGCATCGAGTTCAACCCAGTCGAATAGTCGGCGCATATCCGGATTTTGCCACCCGGCTTCCGAACTGCAACGATAGGAGCTGCCCAGTCGGAGTAATCTACTGGAGAGATAATGCCCAACTGCTGCAGACGATCGAGCTCCGTGTCGACCAAAGGAATGGCGTTGTACGGAACTGGGCGTTTGGGTCGAAAGACGGGCTTGGCATCTGGCTTCAGGTGAAGACTGACTTGAACTTTCTGGCAATGCCCAAGTGTGTCCTGAAAAACTTCGGGGAACCGCATAAGGAAGTGCTTCCAGAAAAGGAATTTGAATTGGATTGATTCACCTGATTTACGAACGATGACAATGGTTTCGTCCACATGTCGAAGAGGTCCATCCATTCCGAGCCGAACAGGTTGAGTCCCTTGACTGATGTGACTCAGCACAGCCCAGGCTTGATGACGTCGTTGACTCCTACGAGACAGGTGAATTCCCCCAGTAGCGGAAGAGGATCTTTGGATGCGGAGAGTGCTTCGCAAATCGATGGCTTGAGTGTGGGCGATCCGACCTTCCTCCACGTATTTTCACTGATGATGGTTATTGGTGATCCGCTGTCGAGCTGCAGTGTGGTTTGACGACCATGCATCGTTGTAGTGACGAAACGGGTGAGATTAGCGGTGTGGTTTACCGCATGGACGATGTTGGCTTGGTACTTCGTCTTCTTCTGATGTTTCTTACCCTTTTGGTTGGAGTTGTCACCAGCTGGCGGGTTTGAGGACTTGGTGAAGCAACCGCAGTACCCCTCCTTGTGTCCCACACGGTTACAAGATTTGCACAGATGGCTGCTGTATGTGCAATCCTTGACAAAGTGCATTAGTCCGCATTGCCAGCAAGGCGTCTTCGGAGATTTGGCTTCCGGCTTGAACGAGGACTTGGAAACTTCTGCTGGTCTCTTCTTCTCGCTGATGGCATGTACTGCTGCTTTCGAGCTGGCTGGATGCTCAATCAAGCTGGTGTCTGCCTTCAAATTAACGAGCTGCTGGAGCTCGTCGATGAGAGTCTGAAGAGTCACTGGTGCGTCCGGTTTCTCGTTTTCCATCCGGGTGAGCAATCTGGTCCCAATATCTGCATGCTTGGATGCCTTCAGTCCGGTTACGAAAACCAGACACTTGAACTGGTCGATAGTTAGGTTCGCGAAATTGAAATCTTTACAGGCTCGGTTCACCCTTCCACCGTAGGTGATGATGTCGTCTCCTTCGCTTTTCGCCAGCTGGAGACACTGGAACCGACGACGGAAAAGTGAGGTGTGTTCGCCAAAAAATTTGGTTAGCGTTTTCACGGTGTCTGCGAACGTTACATCCTTCGGGAGCCTTGGAAGGACTTTATAATTCAAATACCGGCTGTAGGAAGCAGTATCCAATTTTCGCAGTAAAAGCCGAACTTTGGCTGCATCATCCAAGTGCTGCGCGTCGCTCTTGAAAAGGTCGGTATAACGTGCGAACCACTTTCCGAATGTGATGCCGTTTACGGGATCGAAAGCAAACTCGCTGATGTTGGAAGAAAGAGCTTCCAGCATGTGTTCCGGATTTGGCTGTCCGCGAGGCTGTCTGGGAGCTACAAACCGCTGCAGGAGTTGAGTGATTTGCATAATCGCCGTTTGCATGTCCTGGATCGCGTCTCCGGCTGGTTCTCCTCCTCCGTTTGGCATTTTGGATGTTACAGATTACTGATTAGACTTCGATTTTCAATTTTCACTAGGAAACCTCGTCGCCAAAATTTGTTGCAATTGAAAAGAACACGTTTTAACAAAAGCGTCTATCTTTATTTCGTGCTCAGCTCAAACTGACTCTAGTGGAAAAATCACGTTGCTCATAGCTACCATGCTAACTCATGCCTACTGTGATTAGTTTTAATATTTCAAATTCAAGTATGCTATAATGCTATAATATAATATGGTTGGTTGTGAACTCTACTAATCTACAGTAAATAGAACATAGGGATGTAAATAAAAGCAAACAAAAATTTGAAGTCTTACGCAACAACAACAAACCTCCACGGGGAAAGACAGCTGACTTACAATGTTCATCTTCTAGTACATTTGGTAGACTGCTCAAGGGATTATGGCCCTTTATGAGCATTTTCTTTGTTTATTTATGAAGACATCTATGGAGTTTTGAAACAGTATATAAAAGGCCCAAATGAACCATTAATTCAAATAGTTAACAGATATGCTTTGTCTCAGATTGCACACAACGTAAATACATGCTTCATGCAACCAAAAGTTTCAGAATTTTGTCGTATAGTTAATTCTTCAAAATCTTTAGAGCATTCAGTTAATAACAAGCTATATACATTAGCATGGCAACAATCAATTTGAAATTATTCTAAAAGGACGTTTTAACTGATTTATGTTCAGTGCAGTCTTTCATGCTAACCTCAATGTAAAGCATAAGAAAAAAGCTCATAATGATTGTTTTTTTTTTCTATAATTGAAAATGATGATACAATAATCGGGAAAATTCTAGAGATATTGAAAGATTTCGAGGGCACATATTTTTTATTCAAACCAATACTTGTGAGAAGAACATTAAATGAAAACAATTAAAGCTATTTTATTAAAGTCCACAATTCTGTTCACAAGTGGATTAAAATTCAGTTAGAAACTAAAAACTACTTAATTAAATTGTATCATACCCTTCACGTAGATTGATTATACCGCTCACGTTCAAACACATATTATAATGATGAAAATTATAACACGAATCATATATTTTGTGATAACAAACAAAACATTCTTAAAGCAAACAAAAAATCTCATCATTAAAACCATTTCCTGTTGTTTCATGTGTATTGTTACCATAATGCATATCTTTCCTTCTTTATATTGTATAATAAATTAGTCATGAGATTAACTAAACGGTACTGTTCATTTCTTGTTTATGGGATCATTATCGTATATAGAATATGTTAATTATGGTTGTTTATAGTTTAAAGGCCAGTATCGACCTAAAAAGTAGAGAGGTTACGGAATGTTGTTCAATATTACCAAGCGAAATTTTGACAATTGATCTGCATGGAACGAAATGTCACCTTAACTTACGGAATAATCGAGCGGAATATTTTTCCGAAAGTAAAAGTGACAGCTCCCATTAGTTTGCGTGGAAACCTTACAAATTCCAATTTTATTTTTCGTTCTTTCCAGGTGGATACTGCTGCAGAAATTTCTTTTCGATTCTTTACTTTTCCGTTTCAGTAAACGGAATTTAACATAGGTTTGGGATAGACAAAGAAATTTCTTTCGAACACGATACCGACCTTGAATGTTTTCTCACAGTACAACAGCATTACACATGGATGATCAGTAGAATGGTGATTACAACAAGAATGGAATATGTATGATGATGATCATATAGCTAATGGTAAATGATCATATAGCTAAAGGGTAACCACAAGCATTATATTATTGCACTTATTCAACCCAAAACCAACATCGGTAATGTCAATTCAACAGTTGTCAAGTAATGAAGCGTTAGATTAGCTTAAGACAAATATACACCAAAAAAAATCAATTACCAAAAAATAAAATAAATATAAATTAATAATTTTATTTTAACAATATTTTATTGCAATACAAAAAAAGAAGCATTAATCACACCTCTCTGGGGGCCCTTTACAACATTATTCCAAGTTCAATGACACACAAGAAGCAACGAATGTACTCTACACTGAAACCGGCCAGTACCCATTAATGCGTAAAATATCACCCATTTCAAACTTAAGTGGGTTAACTCCTTTAATGGGTAAAACGTGTTTACCCATTAATGGGTAAAGAGCCTGTACGTCAGACTATCGAGTATTTTTTACTCATTTTTCGAAATGTTTGTCATTTGGGAAATGGGTATGAAATACCCATTTTTCAAAATGTTTGTTATTTGGGAAATGAGTATGAAATACCCATTTTTCAAAATGTTCGTAATTTGAGAAATGGGTATGAAATACATATTTTTCGTGATTTGTTTTTAATTGTGATATTGAATAATGAGCATTAGCACAAACATAAAAGATCTCAATTACTGTATTTGTATTTGTATTTGTGAATTTACTCGTAACGACAATTTTTCATCAATCTCCAGCGCAGTATCCGGTATTCGGTATCCTACAAATGTAAAAGTCAATTAATTAAAAAAAAATATCAAGTAAATCTTAAATATATGTTAACCTCGATCCATTGAATTATTGGAGCCGCCAAATCCTGCTCTATGCAAAGAAACTTCTCCTTAGAAGCTTTTCTAATCTCTCATCTAGTGAGATGTACAAGTAATTTACATGGAAAGTAATTTTTAAGATTAGTTACTTTTATGTTATTATATTAAATTATTAACGTACCTCTCAGTTTCTGGAAGCTTTCGCTATCGAATTCAGCCTTCAGTTCTTCCATATACTACACGTTTTCGTAGACTGAATTCCGATGGAAAGTTTATTTTTTATTATTCGAACAGCGCACTTTCTACTACTGTATACAAAGCGAGCCAGGAGAATGCTAACATATTTTTTCCCCATTAATGGGTAGAAAAATACCCATCTTTTGGTCTTCCATTCAGAATAAAATATGGGTAATTAGTATGCATTATTTTAATTTTAAAAGAACCCATTTTTTGACAGCTTCATATACTATCAAAAAATGGGTACATTTTTACCCATTAATGGGTACTGGCCGGTTACAGTGTAGCGCTCCCCCATTACATTTATATTTTAATAATATAATTTATTTTTTTTCATATTATATTTTCCCATTATTTTTTTGGGGTTTTTATTATTATTATTGTAAATAATGTTTTTTTATCAATATTTTTATTTTTTTTTTTTTTTTTTTTTTTTTTTTGTTGGTTTTTTGTGTTTTTTATATTTGGGGTGGTTTATCTCCGGTGGGTGTCACTGATATATTTTTTTTGGGTTTTTTTTTATTTTGCGGGGGGGGGAAATAGAAATTGGGGGGTTTGGTGTGGAAGTTAGGTTTATAAAAAATTATTTTGGGTCGCCCCCATCTGAGTCTATTACTATTGATTGTATTGTTTCACAATTGTTGAAAACTCTAGCATGTAGGGTGAATAGTAGATCTATTGTAATGACAATATGCATTTTTCATTTTTCCAATACGTGAATAATAAGATTCATGTTCGGCAATAGATTTTAATGTTATTTTATATTATTGTATTGTCATTGTATGGTTATTTTTATCCGGGTGGTTACTTGGGTAAAGGCATACAAGAACACCGTCGTGCAAAACAAAATTCTTTCTTAAGTTACGCTTAGGAAATTCGAAAGCATGGTTCATAAGTTGTATCTTATTTAATTCTTAATGTTTTATGCCCAGAGAGTTGGAGTGTGAACGAATTATTATCTGTTCAAAACCGTCTCATTAAATGTTGAATAACCGATAATGTTACTCCAGATTTGCTCACCTCTTATTGTAAGCCATTGCACCTATTGCAAACAAATTTCCTACCCGCAGTATGTGTACAAGCGAACTACACCATGGAAGAAACAACCGGCAGGGACACCATGAAACGGACCGTGTCGGCATTCATCTAGCACCGGAAACAGTATATGTCAAAACCTGTCTACCCGTCGATGCATTTCATTTGTTTTGATTCCTCTCTCGCTTGCTCACGTGTCAAAGAAGCCCCCTACAGTATAGTAGTGCGAGAAGGAAAGAGCATAGTTTGCAAAAAACGCGACAGCATCGTCATTTTCATACTATGCAGTGCAGGCAGGTTTGAGAAAAAAATTAAATTATATGTTGCAGTTGTTTGTTACTGCAACGAATTTACTGCCTGCATAATCAGTCAATCGAGTTGTTTGAGATGTTTAAATATTTTGAAGAACGATATAGATGGTAACTAAATTTCTTTTGTTCATTTTCAAGCTGTTTACGCTCAAGAAGTCCAAATTATTTATCTTTTACTAATCCAACTTTTTGGCAACACTAGTTCATCGACGTCGCTGAGCCGTGCTGAAGACGAGGAAGAAAAAAGCAAGACTTGACTCGAACTTATCGTAAGTGAGAAAAGAAGTGCTCTCTTGTGTGTGCGCCCGCGGACGGTATTTGCGGTTGGTAAAAAGGTAAAAATTCGTGGCAATTCCGTGAAATTTTGTTCGAAACGCATAGCCTATCTGTCGTGGAACAATTTGCGCTAATTTTCACGGTGAAAACTGACCGTATTACGGGCTGAAACAAACTTTCAAAAATTGTGCTTCGTGTGGGCAGTGTGGAAAATCGACATTTTGATTTTGTGCGTCGTGTTCCTAGCGAAAAAAAATATGTGCAAACTTAGTGGTAGAAATTTTTAGCTGAATGATCGTTTTTATTTCCCTGCAGAGAGTGGAGTGTGTGGAGAGCGGAGCTAGATTGTGGAAGGAACGGATCTAATCCTTTAGAGAACAGAATGTCTGGAAATACGTGCTTCAAGTGTGACCGGCCGGGACACTATGCCCGCGATTGCCAAAACGTTGGCGGAGGTGGTGGTCGCCCAGGAGGACCCCGGGATCGTCAGTTCGGCGGCGGTGGTGGTGGTGGTGGCGGCGGCGGACGTCGCGAGAAGTGCTACAAATGCAACCAAATGGGACACTTTGCACGTGATTGCAAGGAGGATCTGGACCGGTGCTACCGCTGTAACGGTAAGTTTTCATTCCTTTATTGCTCGCTTTCGTTCAGACACACGTTTTAGTGATCGCGTGTACCGAAATGCAATCCAGCGATCGAGTCTGTAACGGCAAATCCTCCTCGGACCCCTGAGAAAAAAAAAGCAGGGATTGTCCGGTTTGCATGGTGTCACCTTTCACAAGACCAAGATTATCGTTCAATCAATATTCGCCGCATCTATATGTAGCCGGGTAAAAAAGGATGGTAGAGGGGTATCCCGGCAGCGGTACATATACTTCGATCTCCGACGCCGAAAGAGTGAAAGAGAAAAACATCATGGCAGGAAACAATCCTCTCTAGACGATGGTGCATGCCGTTGATGAGAGTTGTCTGACGGCTGTGCACTAGTGCTGCCAGTCTCCTGTTAGTGTTTATAGCGCATATTGGGCACATAAACATTCACAATATTGTCGTCATAGCACTAACCTGAAACGCGTTGAAACGAGCGTTGTTGGAGGTGGCAACACTTTTTTCGTTCCGATTTCTGCAATATCGTGTGGCTGGATTGAACGCTGGAAAATCAGTTGACCCAAGTTTGATGCATCTCTTGATCAGTTCGTTTTATATTCGGTGTCTATTAGCAGTTTCTGTTTTGACATTTCTGCCGCTGGCAAAGAAAACCATGGAGATACGATATATGATTGTAAAACTACAGTGAAATGAATGGTTAGATACCATAAGTTCTATTGATTTCAACGATAAGATAACAATTAAATTTATTGTTTTCCACCATGGACTCTATTGTGGGTGTACATTTTACATTAGATTAGGAGGATTGTTATGTATCTTAACAATAAGAAAAAAAATTCTTGAACAATTTCGAACTATAACACTCAGGCAAATAAACTTAAGAAATCCATAAGGTACAATTTCATTAGCGTTATTTATAAATGAATATTGTTTTACACGACGTTGTTCTTGTACGTCTTTAGCCTGTCTTTTTATAATCGTTGTTATAGACTAGTTGTCAGGCCACTGGACCCTAATCCAAGGTTCGATTCCTGGTTGCTCCATATTTTTAATTTTTCAACATAATTATCTTTTATGAGATAAATCAATGAATTTTATACCGATTTCTTGTGGCTAAAATATCATAATGGATTCAGCAGACTGCCGCGGCAGCGAATAACCGCCGCGATGAGATTACATAGCGGCTTATGGGAGCGCACAAAGCGACGCTATTAAAAAACGCAAGTAATTTTTGATTAGAGAGAACTGCTTCAAAAGACTACATAAATGACACACCAACGAACTAAACCACAAAAGACTGAAGAAATTATGAAGATAACAAAAACGACCAACTCGTAACGAGGATATATTGAAAATTCGGAACAACTTTTACGCGAACTAAAAATAACATACTTCGAGCAAAATAAGCAACTTTGACAGCTAAGCAAGAGGAAAAGAATTATAAAGTTGAAATTACATTTGGCTACATGTAAAGCTCCGCTCATGATAGCGGAAGTGGAACGGCAGAGGTACGTCCCAAGAGGGACTTTTCGCTGACCCTGTGTTCTAGATGTACTTCCCAATTGTTAATTTAGAGCTTGTGAAACATAGGACAGCGGCAATTATAGGCATCAATACCAAATCACGTATGGTTGAAGCGACACTGAGCAACAGCATACAACAACTGTCATGCTACCATTTAAAATGCTACAATTGCTATAAAGTTGTATCAATCTAATTCTTCCTAAAAAAAAGACTGGGACTGATATGCGATTATTTTACAATCGGGCTTTGCAAAATAATCGCATATCAGTCCCACTGCTGATTTTTTGTAGGAAATGTTATAAATTTGTAGTATCTTAAGACAAAAGTATTGAACACACCATTACTCATATTACAGGGTGGAAAAAGCATACATTATGCGAAACATAGTGTATTTCGAATAACATTATCACAACTTTCATTGCTGTTTTCTCCATTCGATGATTTTCCATATGGGACTGATATGCGTTTCACAGCAGTATAGCTGTTAACAGCAGTTAACAGGTGTTCAATGACCTTGGCATGGTAAGGTAGAATAAAAGTAAACACTCCCGGTTTTCGTCATGACCGTGAAAGAACGTTTTCAGAACGAAAGAGTCAAATGGTCTCTTTTTGTCCTACTCATTGGTACAAGTTGTCATAAAATGTGCCAGTGCATGAACGCTTAGAACAAAGTGTGGAGCAATATGCAAAATGGTCCTGTGTGTACAATGTTAACAAAGGCATTGAAATCTGATTGTTTGTAGGTTTAAACTCACTCTGTCGAAAAAACAACTGCATCTTGATGACAAAGATCAGTTTGTTAGATATGGAATATTATTGCGTGACCGTTATGTAATTTGCGAGCAATCGACCCTTTCAGCTGTTGCTTGCGTTTGGCACACATACTTTTTTCACATGTTATTACATACACTCAAAAAAATCGAAACGTTGTTTCCACGTGAAATTTCACGTAACTTTCACCTGAACACGTAACCAAATCTTCTTCAGTAAAATCAGGTAAACATTACGTGTCAGTGAATTGTACGTGAAAAATCACGTAACATTTATGTTATTTTCACGTAGAATGTGGATTTACGAGAAAATCACGTAGCTCTTACGTGAATTCCATGTGCTTATTACTGGTTTTGGCAGTGAAACAAAAATTACGTGCATTTCACGTGGATACTACGTTTCGATTTTTTTGAGTGTAGAAAAACCAAAAAGATGTTAGGGGTCTTTTTTTTATTTTTTTTTTTATGGAATACAACACGACCGGTGGAGGTAGACTACGTTAAACAATTTGTTTGGTTTCGTGGCGGATATTGCACCGTGGGTGCTGTCTTAATGGGTGGTTAGGTTAGCATAAGTAAGTGAGTAAGCATGGTAGAATTTTTTTTGTTTTGTTTTTCCGAAATTATTTGGCAGCCGTGGAAAGGGCCAATTGGTTTGAATGTTGGTATGATGAAAAGGCAACGGTTGTGCTGGCTGTAGGGGGCTATTCATAAACCACGTAGACTTTTTTTGGGGGAGGGGGGTGAGGGGTTTGACCAAAGTCTACGCTCCATACAAAATTTCAAAAAATTGTATGGAGAAAAGTCTACGAGGGGGGAGGGGGGTCTGAGATTTTCTAAAATAAGTCTACGTGGTTTATGAACCGGCCCTAGTGATTGTGTATATGACCGACCAGCTGGATACCATTAAGCTTATTGCGTTATAGATTGTTCAGGGTCTGTTTGGAAATTCAAAGTAAATTATCAATGATATTTTTGATGGTTATCAGTCACGCACATTTCCAATTGATTAGAGGAAAATCTCAAGAATCTATCGAGCTATTTGCGTGCAAAGTGTTCCAGTTATTTTCAAATTTTCATTTGACCCTTACCCTTGCCGTAAGGCGTAGTCTGGTCAAAAAAGCGTAAAGGGTCACCCACAAGAGATACGTATGAGTTCCGTTGACGTTAATTTGACAGAAAAAGCAACACACCACACACCCACACCCCCCCCCCACCATCCACCTCCGCCCACCACGGGGTGGCACTAAAGCTATAAAAAAAAAAAAAAAAATAAAAAAAAAAAAATTTTTATTTTATATATTAAAAACACTTGCTGGGATCGGAAATTGTCGTTTTGATTAAAAGATTAAACCGACAAAAAAAAAAAAAAAGAAGCAATTATGCCTCAAAAGGATTAAAATACAAAAATTTACTTTTAAATCCCACAAAAAAAAAAAAAAAAATTTGGGAAAATATCAATATTTTTTAAAAGGGCAAAAAGCCCCAAAAAAAAAGACAATAAATCAAAAAAAAATTTTTAAAATGAAAAAAGAAAAATAGTTGATTCATATTCAATATACTCGTACACTAAGGTCTTATTCTACACGGGGGATACGTTCCACTTTTACTATGAAACCGCGTAAAAAAAGACCAAATAGAGTTGATCAATTCACTTGCATAAACATTTTAAATTGCTTGGATTTTGTTTGCATGTGTTACCTTTTCATGCAATGGTCAAAATACAGTTTTTAAAATTTTGAGTATTTACACCAAAAATTGTGATTTTTTGTGTGAACTGCCATATGATGATTACTTATTGCCCAAAAAATGTGATTCGAATTAGGTCGATAAGTTGTTCCATTCTGGAGTTATCGCCGAATACAAACCGCGTAAAAAAATACCTTAGTGTTTATATGCGCATATATAAAAGAAACACTTGAGAAAATAATCAGTTGGCATCAAATCGATTAAGCATCGTACTTATTCTCACTTTCAGTTTCTCGAAACTTATTTCTTCCAACGTGAAACTCGTATACAACGCGAATTGTTAACACAATAGAATAACTATTCATAACAGTGCTATTTGGAATGTGTAAAAAATGTTACTTCAGAATACCATGTTCGAGGATCAAAACGTCTGTAATAGGAAATTTCTTGATACATGCCGGAACACAACATTCTTTAAAATTTTCCAACACCGATTGATGAATACGATTGAGTAAATAAAATGACAATCGTAAAAACATCTGGATTACCGCAAAAATCTCAGCTCAAAATTAAATCAATCAAGAAACGATCGAATTATGAACGACCGGTGTTGCAATCGTTCGTGACGGCAGCCATTTGTAAATTGTGCACAATGCTCAAGGTACACTGAACCCAATCGATTTCGCCCTTAAACGAAAAGCATTCGGAAATCGGATGATTGTCTTATGGTTAGATTCGTATGACAATCAACCAAATTCAATATGATGTTTGTTTTGAAACTGTGAACATCATTAGCGATTTAAGAATCGTTTGAATAAAATTTGATTGTTAAAATTGAACGACGTTAAATTGTTATACTATAATTTCACTTCCTCTGCCATTGATCTTGTAATGCGAGCCCATAAAAATGGAAGAGTCGCGAGACATTTCTCCATAACTTCTTGCGAAGCGATCCATCCTTTATTCGTGCTGGTATCAGTTCTGATAGCGATTGATAGGTTTTTACCGAATGATGTAAAATGGAATGTTTTTTATCCTCATTTCAAATGATTTTCGTCATAGGGCTTTTCCAATGCAATACGCATTCCACTTTGGGATGATGATTTTTCATGCAGCATGCATTTGAATTTGAACGGAAAGTTAATTCGCTTCGCTTATTATTAGTTGTTCAACATTCGAAGGAAAATCATTCAAAAATGCGATTTCAATGCGTCGATATGAACCGACGGAGGATTCATTCGATAAAAGGAGGATGTTTGGGTTCAGTGTATGCAACGAAGACAAAATTAAAATTGTTTTAGCCACCGCTGTCTGCCAATTGGTAAGATGTTAGACAAATTCAAATTAAACAAACTTTCTCAAAATTGGATTGGTCGTTCTGAAAAGGACGGATTTGAAATAGTCCGCATTAGAATTGAATTCACGCACAAACACACACTCAGGCACCATTAGCTCCATGGCGCCCATCGGCTTGTGCAACCGACTGCCTAGCACACCACTGCATATTTAATGGCTGCCTAGCAATGGTTACCTAGCCAAGGGCTTGCTAGCAACAGCCTGCAGAGAGCAATCAGTTACCTGACCACTGGTTGGTCGCCAGTGTACCTTCTATTGTACGTGCCACCACAAGCTGCCAAATCTACATTGGCGCTTTGCCGCTCCGCACTACAGGTTTCAAGGCCTTCCCAAACCGCAGCTTGTATATCTATTGAGCATTTATCAAGTTATAAGCGTTTGATTTGGAACGATATTTCGTGACGGTCGCTTATTTTTAGATTTTCAATTGACACCGTACCCTTGCCGTAAAACATTACTTGTTTGGCTATTGCAAAACTGGATAGGGCCGGCCGGTTCATAAACCACGTAGACTCATTTTTGAAAATCTCAGATCCACCCCCCCCCCCCCCCCCCCCTCGTCGAATTTTTTTTTCCATACAATGTTTTGAAATTTTGTATGAAGCGTAGACTTTGGTTAAAAAACCTTTTCTTTTTTTAACATTTTTTAAAAAAAACACTTTTTTGGTTTTTTTTGGTCATTAGTTGTTTGTATCCATTCCATAAGGTCGTTTGACAGAAGGTCGTTTGGCATAAAGCCATTTGGCATAACAATAACTTGAGCTAAGTGGCTCTTGAATTAACAGATAATCCAACTGGTCATTTGGCATAGGCTTTACTGCCGTTATACGCATAATTGTCCCATATTCTATGGGATTCCCTTTATACATGGGACAGTTATGCTTATAACGGCAGTTTAGTCCACAGTAATATTACCTTCTTTTTAAATGAGCTGTTCTTCAAAATATAGCATTCATAGGTTTCCGGGTTAAAATTGAAATTTGAAAATCAAAGGTTTTCCTCTTTGATGTTGAACAGTGAATTTTTGGATTTATCCAAAGTATGTATTGCTTAGTTACGTTTGGCATAATTCATTCGAACCGACTGAAACGCAATTGTCACAACTAGACCAATATGGAAAGAAGGTGTAATCTCCCTTTATTAATTAGGCTGTTCTTCAAAATTTACTTAAAGTTTTTTTACATTCTATGATATAATTATTATACTAAATAATTCATATTTCTCTAAAATAAGAATGTATGTGCCAAAACCATAATTCCAAATGAAATTGGTCAATTCCTTAGAAATTGATCTAATTTTCTAGTATTTATGCCAAACTGACATAATGCCAAATGTTCCTGATAAAACGTTAATTTACAGATTTTCATTCCAAATAATCTTTCTCAAACTGTTCGGTGCCAATGCCAAATGGCCATTGATGATGATGTGAACTACCATCTAATGTAGCAAGGCCACTTCCTATAGCACTGGACTGTTTTAAATAAACGGTTTGATCAAGGTTGCATTGTGGTAAATGTTTCATCATGTCCCTGTATGAAGGGCCAAACACGCGCAACCCAGAGCTACAGGGGTCTAAACAGAATCTCCTTCCAGAAACAAGTTCGCAGAAACCACAACAAAACGTAGTCCCCGCCTAGTAAAAAGTCCCACTAGATGGGGAGAAGAGCCCGCCCTTTATTCACGAAATGTTAGCAACAGGAAGTTGACAGTCCCCCTCTTCCTATCCAAATCGCTTCAATCGGGTGCTCTGATGGTCCCTCCCTTTATCCCAGCATATGTTGTTATATAAATATATGCAAAATTTAGAGAAATAATATGATTTTCTTCACTTTGATTGTTGTTTATTTTATTCTCCCAATACGCGGAGTAACGATCCATGACGAAATTGTCAGAAGCAGATAAGAAAATTTGGCTGGAAGTAAAATTGATTAGGGCTATACTGCCGTGAAACGCATATCAGTCCCATATGAATAGGAAATCAAGCAAAGATGGGACTGATATGCGTTTCACGGCAGTATATACCGTTCCCCACTTACTGCTTCAACCTCCCTTTGCTGTAAGGTCGTCTCGATGTTTCTGTTTTTGAAGAGCTGGGGCCGTATTGCGGATCTCGAAACGAAGAACTTTTTCTCACAAGCGTTCGTACAAAAAGTCGTTCGTTCGAGCTACATAATGCCACCCCTGACTTCATTAGCGCATATCGAGACTCACAATGTGTCTTATTGCACCGCTCGCGGCCATGGGATAGGTAAGAGAGTTGGAGAAAGGAGAGAAGTATTAATAATTGGTAACATGACATGCGCACGTGAGCTTTTCATGGTGATATTCTCACAACGGCCGTTCAGAATGGTTCGACGGATGCATATGAGAGATCATTCCCGATGAGTTTCCTCTAGTTTACTCCATTCCATAACTTTTAGTCATAGAAGACAAGAAATATTTTACTGCGTGCTACATTTTGGAATATCAGGGCAATGATTTTCCATCGCATCTTCAAATGATCGTTACAAGCTGTCCATTTGGTTCAGGCACTTTTGAACGTTGATGTGGTTGCCTATTCACACATGAAATCTGCCGCGACCAACTCGGCAGAAAGCGCCCATACCCCTTTCTGAACCGAAGGGCATGGGCCAATACCAAATGGCCATTATGCCAAAAGACCTTTATACCAATTGAATTTCTAATGTCCCAAGTTATGCCCACTGAGCCAGAAGCAGCTTTCATTTTCCGATGTTTATGCCAAATGACCGTAATATTTTTAATTTTGTTTTGTTTTATGCCAAATGCACTATGCAAAACGGCCTTTATGCCAAATGACCATTGATTATCCAACACCTTATGCCAAACGACCTTATGCCATACGGGGTAACCCCATTCTTATCATTTGATTCCATACATAAGCATCATATACCTAGTGTTCGTGCAGCTCATCCTGTTCAATTCATGAATTAGACAGGGCTTGTCTTCTGAGTACTGATATAGTATGTATGGTGCCTTAACACATCAGAGACCTTAGTCTTGGTCCCCCCTTCTGTACTACAAAAAGCAAAATGAAATATATATGCATCATATGGATGCAGTAATAAGCCAGCAATCAACGAAGTTCTGAGCGAATTGAATCTATGTTACAACTTTTTTTTAATTAGCGTCTGGTGACAGCAGAAATGTTTCGTCGTTTGTAGAAGACAGTACAAAAATGTCATGACATTTTCTCCCATGCCATTTTACTTTTGCGTGTGTTCAATTCGGTCATAATGAAAAATGTAAAATGTTATGGAAATAATGTCAAAATACAGTACAGCAACTGTTCGCTAACTGGGTGCTGTTTAACTGGGCTGCTTTTTAACTGGGCGTTCGCTAACTGGGCTATAGCCCAGTTAAAAAGCAAATAAACTTCAAAAATCAGCTTTTGACATTTTGTTGTCAAAATCAGCAAGGGGCATGTAAAAGGCATATAAGGTTCGTGGAGGAGTGAAAAATTGTTAAATTGCACGAAATTGAGTCGTTAAGCCATACAAACTGAGTCAAATATTATGTACAATGCTACATGCTACAAAAGCTACATCGCAATAACGTATAAAGCATAAAAACATTATTGAATGTATGTATTGTGCAATGAAATATCCCTACCGAAATCTGATCGAAAGCCCCCTCGATATTTATTTACATTTGAAACGTCAGCCCAGTTACCGAGCAGCATCCGCTAACTGGGCTGTGAACTTAGCCCAGTTAGCGAACAGTTGCTGTATCCCCCCACCAACCCCCCCCCCCCCCCCCCCCCCCCCCCCCCCCCCCCCCCCCCCCCCCCCCCCCCCCTCCCCCCCCCCCCCCCCCCCCCCCCCCCCCCCCACCCCCCCCCCCACCCCCCCCCCCCCCCCCCCCCCCCCCCCCCCCCCCCCACCACCCCCCCCACGCCCCCCCCCCCCCCCCCCCACCCCCCCCCACCACACCAAAACAAAAACCACCACCACAACAACCCCACCGCCGCAACCCTTACACCACCCCCGCCATCCACCCCCACAAAAAAAAAAAAAAAAAAAAAAAAAACACCCCCCCGCCGGCACCCCCCCCCCTCTCCCTCCCCCCCCCCCCCCCCCATCCATTCTCCCCCCCACACGGAACAACAGAAGCAACAACAGCACCTATTCGGTAGTCTGAATCCGTTCCAGAACCATCTTCACCACACCCAACAGCAACATTCAACCGGTCATCATCAACATCATCAGTTTACTACTACTTCTACCTATTCCGCCGAGAATGCGCTGAAATCGTCGCCGCAACAGCAGCATCAGCAGCAAAATGCTGCCTATCTGCTGCAGCAGCAACAGCAGCAGCATCATAAGAACTACTACAATAGCGCCTCGTCTCCGATTGGGGCCCATTTGGGGCATTTCGCCTCTGCTGCAGCTGCCGTTGCCAGTACTCCGATTCCCGTTGGTGGGACTAATCCTGGACCTCTCGGACCAGGTGGCATGGGTGGTGGTGGAGGAACTGCTACTACTGCTGTTGCCGCCGTCGCCGCCGCTGCTGCTGCCACCCTTCACGCAAGCAAACCACGATTCAAGTTATAATATACACTTTGATAAAATGATTATAAATAATAATGAACGAGAATGATACACACAGATACAAGAAGTTTGATGAAATCAAAAAAAAAAATACAAGGAAGCAAGAAGTAAAATAACTTTCACAAAAAAAAATAACATGAAAATCTAAACACACTCACACACGTCAACATATATACACTCACACGTCTGAAGAGAGAAGAAGGAAACGGATATTTATGCGCCATTTATTGTTTTTCCCCTTTTTTCGTGTTAAAGCAAAAACAAACCTCAGCAGATTTTTTCATAATTTCTTTTCTTATGGAAAGAGTAAATAAAGGCCAGGAGAGAGCAGAACCCCATTGAAAGGTTAATCCGTTTTTCGTTTGTTTGATTATTTTTTTATTATTTTCCTATTACAGTTAAGGCATGATGGTGGTAGTAAACAGTGTTCTGATTGTGACATCGGAAAATGATAAGTTTTTTTTCTGTCGAAACGTAATATGAATCCCTATCTCTAACTATATGATAACAATGCTTGTGTTTCGGTAAAACTCGTAGATTTAGGATATTCGTTTTTTAACCGTATCAGCAATGTAATGCAACCAGTAGATGCAGTTTACTACATTTTAGTGAGTCTGGAAGTTACCTACGATGGAGATGGAGGTTGTGTAATGAAGCCTTTTTGGAAGTCGTTGGGTCAAAGTTCGGATTGTTGGTTCTTTAGTAATTGAAGAATGTTTCAGGAGTCAGAAAAGGTACGGTATTGCGGTTGGATTCCCGATTTTGGTGAAAGAAATCTTATTGGTTAGGAATACTGCTGACTTCGCTGGGGTAAAGAGCTAATTGGTGTTGAAGTGTGCATTTAGCGCCCAGTAGCCTAGACGGAAGTCCGATGATATTGCATCCAACCTAGAGTCTGGCTCGCTGTGTTCTTTGTAGCCAGCATGAATGCAAACATCGCAATCAACTCGCGGTTATGATTGCTATGGTTAGTTGTTGTAAGTAAAGATAGAGCTGCCAAGGGATGGCATCTATCTCGAGTGGTTTTTTCAGGAGCATGATGAAAAATTGAAATCAGGAGAAAACGGCGAAATTGATCTTTATTAGTTTTCCTAATGAAAGAAAAGGAGCATTTGTCGAGATAAAGAAGCACGGGGCTTAAGAAATAGGTCACTTAATCTCACACGCCGTGCTGGTTAACCTTGATTGATTTGCGCTATGTCCAATAATCCAAAATACAGAGACAAAGGATTTGGTGTGTTAAATTGCATATCAATTAGTGTTGGAAAATTCTTAAACAATTAAATGCATCTACTATGTCGACTTTGATGTATATGTATGGAAATTTTGCTCCTACCACATATACCCTGTGCAGTCAAAAGGAAGGTTTGTATTTGAGATCTATTCTTCACCGCGAGTGAGAAAAGCTGTTTCTCCGTGGAAACCAAATGAAGAATGCCCTCCGATGATATTTCAAATCAATATAACAAATATTAACCGAGTAGAACTCTTATTTTATAAAGTAAATGGTATGGCTCTGAATGTACTTCCACGATCCTATTTTCGGTGTTTCAATTTTATTCAAACAAGCCCCAACGAGGCGAAAATTGAGAGCGAGTCGTCTCACCAGACACGCCACGCAGAATAGGGCTGAAGGCAACCAAAAACTCAACCGTTGGTTTTCATTATCAATACAGATGCCTGCCGAAATGTCGATCGAAGAGTACATTTGACCTAACGGCTTTCAAATCAATTGTGAATTAATGAAGAGCAAGCTAACTTAAATCCCATTTTTTTGAAGGAAATTATTTATCCAAACTCACTCACTCCGATCAATTCAGTCGCGCATTGTTTCACTGATTTGAAAACATGAATTCGTAATTTTCTTAGAAAAGCGTAAATACTTGAAAAACGGCAAATCTAAGCCCCCAAAGTTTACGCTAAATGATGTGAAAAAAAACTTCATCAAGCCCGCTAGGTCCTTAGTTTTAGTTGTGCTAGGCAGATCAGTTGGGAAAAATTCCCTAAATATACACATAAAACACATTACACGAAACTTAATAAACAACGCTGAGTTCAATATAGAAAAGAAATTAACGTTTACAAATTGGCAAGGAAAACATTTAAGAAAATTACAAAACATCATAGATCTTTGCGTACTAGTATAAAACAAACAAAACAATATTTACTAAATACAATTGATTGACAAAAAAAAAAACTATGACTAAACAAAATCTATAAACACTGAAAAATGTAAGAAAACAGATTTTAGTGTCGATAAACGTCTATATAATAAACAAAACAAAAATGTAATCGTACAAATCGAAGAAGATCAAGCAGATGAAGGAAGAGGGCAAACGAGCAAAAAACGTGGAAAATCAAACTTTGCTAGAAACAACAGAAGCCAGGAGAAGAATAAGGGATAGCGTATCAAAACTGGGAGATCTCACCAAGTTTCAGAAAAAGACGACGAACGGAAACAGGAAAAGATAAGCGCAGCGCAGGAGCAACGAGAGCGAGCAAGCGGGAGGAGGAGAGCAAGAGCATAGGTACACAACACGATTCAAGCTATGTTATTCTTTTTTAATCTGTGATAACAGCCAAATCTTGGAGCAGACGTAAAGAGAAAGAAGAAAATCATCAAAAAGCGTTTAAGTAATGCAGGAGAACATAAAGTAATAAGCGGACGCAACGTTCTTAATTTCCTAAAACTAGGTATTTTGTGCAACCCCAGCCAGCCACGGAAGGTTGTTTTTCGGCGCAGTAGAGCCTAGAACAACTTTTTAGGAATACATAAAAGTGTTACAAATTAAACAGAGCCAATAAAAACATAAAGGGAAACTAATTTTCGAAGATTGGTTCGGTGGAAGCCGTTTCCTTAGCCGTCCTCGCATTTACATTAAAAGAGGGTTTCTCTGCGCTTAATGTGTTTGGGTCGTTTCGCCGAAAGTGAGGAAAGAATTTTCAATTAAATGTCCATACGCACTGAAGAGAATATAGAGTATAGAGAAACCCTTGAGCATGTCGTGGAAACCTGAAACAATATGAAGCAACTATTACACTTGTTATCGTTTTATGATAACGTTGTCACTTTGTTTATCTCATTTTGTTCTCTTTTTATACACACTAACAATACAGAAGAAAAAGAAGCAAAGAGAAATGCGGAGAGGAAAATTAATGCTACTTACAGTAATTTTTTAAATAAAGCGAGCCCCCTCGTGGCGAAAGGAGAGCAAATTACAGCAACAAAAATGCAAAGAGTACCTTTAACAAAAAAAAAAACGATTAATTTAAACGAAAGTAAGCAAAAGAGGAAAGATATTTTTACAAATTACACATTTTCCGTGTGACCAAAAATTCGTAATTGTAAACGCGAGAAATCAGAAGAAGTCTATCGGGTTGAAGTCTGTGCGGCGCTACGAAGCGTACAATTCTAATATTCCTAAGTGCTCAAAGTGAAACGAAAGTGGCGAAAGCGAAGAAGAAGAAAAATACGTTCTGGAGGTACTTACCAAAACAAAAAAATAATAATAAAAACAGACGCAAATCAGCGAAAGCGAATGAGAAGGAAACCTTCTCACATCTCAGGAACCGAAATTCCCTTTTGATGGCAATTTCTAAAATTAGGCCAAGAGGGAATGGAGGCACGACGAGAGAGGAGATAGCAAAAAATAAAATCGTAATATGAGCTGTTACACTTACACACGTACACACATTCAAACATACATTCATACCGACACACAAACACTAGCAAACAGATAGCCGAAACAAAACAATAAAATTCTTTTATTGCTGATTATCGAACCGAGAGATGAAGAGCTGCTGGCAGGAGAGTTAAAAAAGAAAACACAGAAAATCGTAACCGGAACATCAACCAAAAAAAAAAAAAACTACAGTAGAAACAGAAAATAACGAAAAACAAAAACTAGCAACTACCCCCCTGTATTGTAAAACTGCGAAGAAATGAAGAGGAGATGAAAAACGTCGAAGAACATAGTAAAAGAAACGTGGAAGAAGCAGAACTAGAAGCGAAAGAAGAGAAGATGACTAACAACACATAGAAGAAAGAAGGAGAAAACTGCGATTGAAACAAATAAAAAAAAAAGAATCTTTAAGATTACACACAAGATGAAAAATGTACTATTATTATTATTACTCTGAATATTACACAAAACTTAACAGAAAATGAAGAACATTATTGATGATGGTAAATTGCAGATACGATGAAAAAAAACCTACAAAATGCAAACTTTTTTTAAGTAAAAAGCATTGTGAACAAAAAAAAATATAAAACGAAAAAAAAGGCTTTTATTTCCGAACCCTGGATGACTGCCACAGTTGAAAATACGGGATTTGAAGCTTGTTCGTCATCCGTATAGCATATATGCTTGGCGTCGAAACTCGGAACATTTAACGATTCGCCGATGGTTTGATTGATAGCGTAACTCTCCGTGCAAATCAAATGGAGAGTCACCTCACACGAGGCGACAATTGGCACCTCGTTTGAGAGAGCGAGTCATCTCACCTCATTCGCCACGCAGAATAGCCCTGAATATATATACCAGTTACCCAAGAGTGGAAATGGCCGCCATTTTCGAAAATTTACCGGTTGGATTTTGGCGATTCGTGGAGGGAGGAAGGTGGCATAGAAGCAATTTATTATTGTTATTATTATTTATTTATTTCAATGTATTATTAAATCATTCTTTTAACATTATGTATTACCAACAATCAATATAAAACATGCGATTTGAAATTGGTTCCCTGTTGTAGAACCCCTTGGTCCGAAGTGTACCTTGCAGCTTGCAGCTTGCATCTTACAATACATTCTTGCGCTTTTCGGTACTAGTTATTTTTACAGAATATTTGAGGGTGTGTTCGTGTGAGTTTCGTTATTGAGGGCGAATCATTAAGCTTGGGACCGATGAGCTGGTACTTTCTGAGCCAAAAACTATATCCATTTTCTTCTTGACTATCCAGCCGCTGGTTTGACTGGCAACCCATTTGGCCTTACCAATAAAATCAGGGGCCTGGCAACCCTATCCTATTTATTAGCGTTTGACAGTATGCAACATATCGCGGGCCTTATTTGAATAAGGCCCATCTGACGTTAGTTACTACGGGCACGAGCGCCAGTATTGTTTGTAAACAATGAATCTTTTGATGTTTAGTTGTAGGAGATGTTGGCTACAGGCAAATATGTGGCGCCATCTGTTAGGTTATTGCTACTTGATATCATGACAGCCCAAGTAACCACGAGGCTCTTATAGCAGCGGGTGGATAGTCATGAAGAAAACTAATATTTTTTTTGGCTCAGGAAGTACTAGCACACCGGTCCCAAGCTAAGGGCATCTTCAGCGTTGGTCTATTTTTAGATCAACTATATACCTGATTTGCATCAGCGAAACTTGAATAAAACTTGCTAAAATAGACCAACTTTGCGTTCCCCGCACCGGTGTTGTATTTCTTGTTGTTAAACCCGCCAACACCTGTCATCCTGTCGATCATTCAACAACAGAGATCAGGAGTTTTTTTTTCAGAGATCGCAGATTTTTCACAAACATTTTGCCATTGATTGGTTTGACCAAATAATTTTTAATGCCAGTAGTGCGTCGTTAGCTGACGACAAGGAATACTTGTTCTTTTGTTTAGCTGAAGGTGAGTGTGTGAATGCATGCTTTTCATTAAAACGATATTAAATAATGCTGATTTGTTTGGAAGCGGATAAACAAGAGTGGAAACGAACACGGAGAAAAAACAGTCCTGTTTGAAACAACAAACTTGTTTGTTGAAATCCAAACTAAAAACATTGTTGTTTTAATAATCCGTTTTGTTGTTTTAAACCAACGATTATGTTTTGAAACAAACAAGCAGGATGGTTGTTTCTACCTTAAGATATTACCACAAAACAACACAAATTGTGGTTGTTCTAAACTAACATATTTGTTGTTTTTACCTTGCAAGAGGTTTATTATTACCAAAACACAGGTTACGTTGACTCAGGGAAACAAATTAAAATGTTAGATTGATTCAACCAAAGCGGCGGTTAAATCAAACTGATATATTGTTCGGAGAAAAAACAACTAAAAGTTTAGTTTGAAACAAACTATTTTTTTTTGGGTTATTCCATTTTCTGTCCGGTCCCGCTGCATGCTCTATTCACGTAAGTTTTCAACGCAGGTGAAAATTTAATGTAATGAATTTAATGAAAATAGTATAAAGGCTCGCATTAACATTTTTAGATTTCTTTTAGACTGAGAGAGGTCTATAAATGTAAATGTGCGCTTTTCTAATGTTTGTTGACCTTTTATTCAAATAAATATTATTGAAATTATTACAAGATAAATGTAGGTGAACGGAAATGTTTGTTGTTTCCACCGTTTCGATCGTCTGTTTCAAACAGCAATTCAGTTTAAATCATACTCAAATTTGTTTGAAACAAACCATAAGCGTTGGTTAAACCAACTAACAAATCGGTTTGTTTTCGTAGCTGTCATAATGAAACAACCAACATAATAATCAATTCAAACGGATGTCAGTTGAACTTAACTGATTAATTCCCGAAACAATAATTCAAAATTTTAGTTTGTTTTAACCACCGTAGGTAGTCAAACCAAACTAATATGATGTTTGTGCCCAATTCAACGTAAAATTCCGGTTAAATGAAACTAGAATATGTTTGCGTTTATCAATCTTTTTTCTCTGTCAACGGTGACAGAAAAATGCGTAAAAAGTAGACACCACTGAGAAAAGAAAATTAACTCTGCCCGTGACTTGATGCTAGCGCCATTTTCAAATAAGCATTTATTTGATAAGCGCAGTGTTTAAGTTCCGGAGTTGTTTTCGGCTATCACAATCGTAAAGAAAAATAGAGGAATTATCCTATAAGTTGGATACCGCCCCCACACCACCACCATAACACTCCCTCCCTTCAAACCCCATAATAATGCACCTTGATAGACGCATTCCCTAAATTGACAGGGTGAAAGTTAAATATTTGCTATTGTCAGTAATTAAAAAAAAAAAAAAAAAAAAAAAAAAAAAAAAAAAACCAATGTTTAACACTGTATGAAACAAAACAGATCTCCCATGCCCTGAGGCCGAATGCAGCTATTCGGGATACATTTTTATGGACGAATCGTGAAGCTTGGGACCGAGCTTGTGACCGATGTGAACTGGTACTTCCTGAGCCAAAAACTATATCCTTTTTCTTCTTGACTAAAAAATGCGTGAGAAAATTTCTGCGTAAAACCTATTGACAAGTTTTTATAATTTTTTTATTTTCAATTAATAAACATGGCTGTGTAATCTATTGATGACTTTTTCATTTTCGAATCTTACTTACGGAATTGAGCCATTTTAAGCAATAATCGAGCAATATTGATTTTTCGAAATGCGTAAAATGTACACATCTTTTAAGTTATCATAAGGAGTAAAAAGTATGCATGTTTACTTTTCAAAAGGAGTAAGAAGTATGCATACTTTACTTTTAAATTAGAGTAAAAAGTATGCATTTTTCAATTTTCAAGAGGAGTAAAAAGTATGCACATTTTGACGTATATTCAGTTTACGCTAAAGAGAGTAAAAGTAATATACTCCTTTTTGGCGTAGTCCCAGTTTCCCTCGAAAAAGCATACTTTATAGTCATAAGAGCGTAAATTAAGATTACCGTGTAGCATAACGACATAAATTTGAAATGACGGTTTAAAGTTTTACACAAGTAGCAGACCGAAGATGAACGTCTGTTCTCTGTGGTTAGGGTGACTATTGCAGTATAGTGATTTTGAACCGACTATGATCATGGTCAAAACTACCATCAAAAATAGTTGATGCAACATTTTCCATAATGTCGGGATAGTCCTTGTTACCATGATCATAGTCAAAAATCCAAGAACGTGGTGAATTCGACCAGTTTCATGGTTATTGAAACCATTATATGCGATAGTCATCCTGACCATGATTTAATTGTCGGTACAACGATGCAATTTTTCTCAGAGTATGCTTTGTTCAGACCTGGGGTGCGACACATCTAAATCTTGAGTCAAGATGATCGAAAAATCCCACGCTAGCGAATCAATCTTTGAAAAATCTTGTTTCAGCTTGTGAATCTTAATCCATCTACTTGAATCGTGCTGCATCTTTTTGCAGTAAATCTTTAAAATCTTCATCAAAATCTTTTCCCCTCCCCCCCCCCCCCAACAAAACCACCAAAAAAACCCCCAGAAACCCCCCCCCCCCACAACAAAAAACAAGTTGGTTTAAAAACCCAAAAAAAAAGTCATAAAGAACCTCTTCTTGGGGGGCGCCCCGGGGGGGTGCCCCCCCCATGCAGGAATTTTTTGTTTTGCTTGTTTTGCTTGCCCAAGTAACCACAAGCATTATATCATAACACTAATTCGACTGACTATCAGCAACAGTAATGCCATATCACATTTTTTCAACAACTCCCATGCTATGTTGCATTACCTTTACATTAAAAATGTTATGATGCATTACCATATATCTACAAACAACTTAACTTTAAATACGCATTAAATGATGCATTAGAGCATTATCTCAATAAATGCTTCAAAGCTAGCTAAAAAGCACCATTGGTGCAGTATCATCTGGATGACGTTTTCACATTTGACTTTAGAAATAAGAAACATGATCGAGCCGAGTCAGATCCAGAATCGTCATCTTCATTCTCCTTCACTTTGGACTTAGCAGCAGTAAATTTGGTTCGGAATATGGCTGCATTATGGGGAGCCGCAGTTTTTTCTGGTTGTTGGTATTCAGAGGACTGAGCTGTTTTTACAACGAGAAATCTTCATTCTCATATATATGATATATCATTTTCATTTATGATCCAGTTTCAACCTGCACTGGGTATCAAAATTGTGTCGGCTTGTTGTGTGATGAACGGCGGTGGGTATGATTTCATTTGTAACTCGTATCGGGTTGAGGTTTGCACTGATAAAGAATCGGGTATCGCAGTCTCAACGACGTGTTTAGCCAGAATCTAAAAATAGCTGCATGAAATAAGTTTTTATAGAACGACAAAGAGGGTATGCTTAGGGTATGCTTCGTTTATATCATGCAGTTGTCTTGTGTAATTCCATTGCTCTCTTGGCTAAGAGTGTTAACGCAACCGGCATTTATCGATCAGTCGTGAGAAGCGTTGGTTCGAATCCCGATGTAGGAAAACACATTTGAGCTTATAAAAAATAAATCCCATCAATGTAACGTGAAGATGCCGTAAAATAATATGAAATTATATCCCCAAATAAAACGTAACAGAGGAGAAATGAATTCAAATAGAAGAAAACTAAATACATTTTTGATGTTTTTTTTTCCAAAATATCCCAAGCTCTATATATGCTTTTTAAAATGCAATAAAACATTTCAGTAGAAGCAGTAATTCAACTGCTGAAAAAGTTACTATGCCCTAATTATACTTGTTCTCGGGCTTCAATAAAGCATGTGCGCTAGCTTTAATTTGACAGGAGTGGGGCCCTTTTCGACTTTAGTTCTACTTTAAGTACGCATGTAAGATTAGACTGCTTTATACCATAAACTTATAACGCAATATAATGCAAAATTGATGTATCTATATAGAGCTTCATGGTTACTTGGGTATAATAGCTTGCATATATAGGGCATATGCATTACGTCTAGTGTATCATTGAAGTTGGATTAAAGCTGAAAAGGGCCCCACTAAGATCGAACTAATGCTATATCTTTTGCAATGCCATAAGACATTACTAAAGTAGCATTATTGCATTGGTAATTCATCATTGCATTGATAATGCATAATTACATTCTTAAAGCTAATATAACGCTTCATTACTTGACAACTGTTGAAAAGATGCGATCCCGCATTAATGATGTTGATTTTGTGTTGAATAAGAGCAATTATATAATCCTTGTGGTTACTTGGGTAGCCTCGTGGTTACTTGGGACGACATTCAGCTCTATGAAGCATGAAGTTTTATTCCAAATAAATGGTTTTGTTGTATTAGTTCATCAATGTTTATTATTTCAGCAAATGCGTTTAGTTGGCTTAAGGAAATATTTTGTTTTGAACAATAATACACGATGTTCAATTCTATAAAGCATTTAGTTTTATTTCAATTCAATGGTTTTCTTGAATTACTTCATCGTTGTTTATTATTTCAACAAAAGTATTTAGTTGGCTTAACAAAACATTTTGTTTTGAGCAATAAAATACGATGTTCAATTCTATAAAGCATGAAGTTTTATTTCAACTCAAAGGTTTTGTTGAATTAGTTCATCAGTTTTATTGGTCCATATTTAAGGTCGGTATCGAGTTCGAAAGAAATTTCTTTTTCTATCTCAATCCAATCCCAACAAACATCGGTGTTGAATTAGAGCTTGTTTAAGCAAATTTGGAGAAGCTATTCAGCTGTTTCTTCTAAAATAACTGAATAGCTTCTCCAAATTTGTTTGAACAAGCTCTAATTCAACACCGATGTTTGTTGGGATGTTAAATTCCGTTTACTGAAACGGAAAAGTAAAGAATCGAAAAGAAATTTCTTCAGCAGTATCCATGGTGCACCTCAAAAGAACGAAAACTTAAATTGGAATTTGTAAGGTTTCCACGCAAACTAATGGGAGCTGTCCCAACACTTAAATTATATTTATTTTTTTTTTTTTTTTTTTTTAATTTTTAAAAAAAAATTTAGAATTTTATAGTGTAATAAACATAGTTAAATCCGAAAAATAAAATAAAAAAAATGCAACAAATCTGCTATCTTATTAAGAAATTAACCCAAAAAAAAAAAAAATTTTAAATGAATACATTTTTTTTTAAAATTTTTTATAAGATAAAACCAACAAAAACAAACAAAAAATTTTAAAAATTTTGTTCTCTTGTGGAACCCCTTTGGCACGAACACCCCCAAGCCCACACCCAACAACACAAAATTTCGGCTTTTTTTTGATTTGCTGTGTTATTTTGACAGTATATTTGAGAGTGTATTCGTGTGAGTTCATTATGAGGGGCGTATTATCACAGAGAACAGACGTTCATCTTCGGTCTGCTACTTGTGTAAAACTTTAAACCGTCATTTCAAATGTATGTCGTTATGCTCCTGGTAAGCGGCGCTGCAGTTGTGCGATAACTGTAATTCTAATGTTTATCAATAAAAAGCCTAGCACATAACCTGAAAATTTTTGTTTGTTTTTCTTTGCACTTGCTTTTTATAGTGGCTGCCCATATAAACTTTTACACACGTTTTTCAAGAAAAGGTATATGGACATAAATGTCTGTTCTCTGTGGTATTATTAAGCTTGGGACCGACCCTGGGGCCGACCTCTATTACTGACCAAGCCAAGAAAAAAAAAAATTTTGTTCGGACCCGACCCTCCAAAAAGTTATTCAATAAAATAACAACATAAACCCCCCAAAAAAATAGGAAAAAAAAAAAAAAAAAAAAAAACACCCCCAAAAAAATTCTATCGTTATACCGACAATTAAATCATGGTCAGGATGACTATTGCATATAATGGTTACAATAACCATGAAAATGGTCGAATTCACCACGATCATGGCATTTTTGACTATGATCATGGTAACAAAGACTATTCCGACATTATGGCAAATGTTGGATCAACTATTTTTAATGGTCGTTTTGACCATGATCATAGTCGGTTCTAAATCACTAAATCAAATTGACTATCAAATTCGTCTCTGTGCACAGCAGTGATTACTTTATATAATTTTATTTGTTTGATTTGAATGAAATTTTGAATTGATTTGGAATTTTTTTATGAATTGAAACAAAAAGAAACCTTGTATTGAATAGCAGCAAAATGTTTTGTTGATTCAAAACAGAGTGATTTCTTAGGGTGAAAAAATATTTAAAAATAAATGTGATTGTTTTAAATCACACAGCAGTATTCACTTTAAATATTTTTTTTTGGTTTGATTTGAATGAAATTTTGAATTGATTTGGAACTTTCTTATGAATTGAAACAAAAAGAAACCCTGTATTGAATACCAACAAAATATTTTGTTGATTCAAAAGAGAGTGATTTCTTTGCGTGTAAGCGTGCGTACATCGCACACAAACAAAACAAAACAAAAATCCTGCATCTGGGATAGAGTCGCGCCCCCTGGCCTTGTATCAACAATCAATGTGCAAGTAGTGATTTGAAATTGGGTCACTGTTGTAGAACCCCTTGTTCCGAAGTACACCTTGCCATGCAATCTTGCGCTTTTCAGTACCTTTTGGTACAAGTATATATAAGAAACCAGCAACCTTGCCAATATGCGTTGTTGGTTGCCAAGCACAGCAAAACAAAAATTTTTGGACTGTCAACACATCGTCACCTTCGGCACCTTACGGGAACACCCAGAACATTGCAAAGCATGTGTGAGTGGGCTCAATACACTCCTCGTTTAGAAGAGTAGCCTAGTTTAGGCAGTTGGCATCACTCCACGAAGGTGTGCCATTATCGATACTTGCAACACCTCATCGTAGCGATGAGCTCAGATACATCGTTGAATTGTCCTCTTTCGATTGCTGACTGACCTCGAAGTAACACGTGAAGGCGTGAGCTGTGCCGGGTGATTCCCATGTGGTGTACGGTGCTCACAGCATGTAGACACACTAAAGTAAAATTGCACAAGAGAGAAGTGTGCTGAGTGATCCACCCCTTGTCTTTGGCTTTGTTTTAATTCGCTATGTTATTTTGACAGAATATTTGAGAGTGTATTGGTGTGAGTTACGGTCTGAGGGGCGAATCATTAAGCTTGGGACCGGTGTGCTAGTACTTCCTGAGCCAAAAAAAAAATTCGTTTTCTTCTTGACTATCCACTCGCTGCTTGTATCATGTTACAACGCTGTGGTATGAACAAGGCATTAGGAAAACATAAACGAATTCTACCCGAAATTCTAGCTTGTAACCCTCGAATCCAAAGATAACAAGGGAATATGCAAAATTTTTAGAAAGCCGTCAAAAAAGAATTTGATCCAGTTAAAAAAAAACCAATAATGGAGCAAGTTCAATATATTCATAAAGGACTTGGCTTCCTGGACGACAACTCGATACGGGAAATCGAAAACGATGCAAAAAAAATTCTCATACATACTACAAGTCACACTGCCCAGGAATGGAAAACCGAGCTGAACTAACAGGTTCCCTTTAAAGTAAAATTTTGTTTATTGCAACATTTTACTTAAACACAAAAGAGATTATTTTTTAATCATTAAAAAAACAAAAACGAGGTCTCCTTATCACGAAAAAAAGTACAAAACATCTCTTTCACTAAACATTAGCAGCTTTACTGGGGCCACAGAAGAAGATCGTTTTCTGTATAAGGACAACCTTACCAGCGGCATTGGTGGCCCGAATAATATTCGCCGGCCTTGGTACGAGTTTCTGCACAGTCGAGATCATAGGTTTGTTGTTGACTACAAGTTTAACCGTTATGTTTGGACTGATAATCATCGTTTTATGAATTTCATCTTCATTGCATTCCTGAAAATGCTTACAATTTATATGAAGTTTACTTGCGGTTCGTTGTTTTTTTGTATCTCACCTCTGATTTAAAATAAAATGTTTCCTCTTCATATTCTTCCTCGTCGGCTGAATATTCTTCTGGGGGTCGTCGCAAACTGATGTACATATTCGCCACTGGTGCTGCCGCCACCATCGCTGCGAATCCAACTGTCAGCTTGCAGTCGTTTTTTGGTCGATTTTTTCTTCTCGACCGAATCGACGCCGTATTTCAATTCTCGCGACGTGTTCTCAGTGTTCAATCTGCTTTACTGGAAGTAGCACTTTTTAATTATCTTTTATACGGTTTACCCATTATTTCAGTGAAGAATCGAAGTGGCAAATAACAATTTTTGTCGTTTTGCTACGCTTTTTGCTCCTATTTTTTCATTGGCCAAGCTGACAGCCGATGTTGGCAATGGACAATCGATGAAACTTTGCAAAAATCAACTATATCGAAATATCGGATGAAATCGTGAAAAATTGTCTATTATTTTTCATAGCGATCAGCTCAAAACTGGTCGATTGGAAAAAGATGCGAATCGCTTACTACGATTTCGTTCGATTAAATCCGATAATTTGGTCGTATCAGATTTTTTTAGATTTTTTTAAATTTCATCCGGTTTGGACAAGAAATTTTGAGTTAACATAATTTATTTTCTAAATCTGAGATAACCCGGCATATTCACGCCCCTATATAGGTTTTTACTACAAGATTTTTTTCAGTTTATATTTGCGTCATGCCTTCCTTGATAAAAAATTACCTTAAACGAACGATATCACAAATCCTCCAACCATTTCTTTAATGGTTTGGATGATAGGTCGTTAAGAAAAATAACCATACGAAATTTATTAGGGTTGTTCACACTACAGAGCTAAGCTTGTATTACACTGTTTGTCCAATAGCCAAATATTTGGCATAGGCAGCTAGACAGCTGACAGATATCATAGATGTTTGTGAGATGCCTATCTGCCTATAACAAATATTTGGCTATTGGACAAACAGTGTAATACAAGCTTTATGGACGAAACAAGGTTGAAAAACGAAGAAGACACCGAGTGGTGACAAATCTGAAAGCTCCCATGTTAAAGTACAGGACAAAAATTTTAAAATGCTTCTAGAAAATTCTAATTAAAAGCGGTTTGTTGTATGATGGAAAAGTAATACAAAACAACTCAATCAAGACATCTGGGTCAACTGACAACTTCCAGAATTAGCTACATGGGCTTACCCCAAGGCTCATGTTTAAGTCCCTTGCTTTATAATTTTTATGTTAAAGATATTGATAACTGCTTGGAAAATAGATGCACGCTAAGACAACTTGCAGACGATGCTGTGATCTCCTTTAGAGGTCCACGTGCAGAAATCTTGCAAAGACCATTGCAAAATTCCCTAGATAATCTGTCCATCTGGGCCAGAAATTTGGGGATCGAGTTTTCACCGCATAAAACCGAATTGGTAGTGTTTACTAGAAAGCGGTTCCCAGCCCAACTGCGTCTCAAGCTGTTGGGAAGAGACATTACCCAATCTTTGACCTTTAAATACCTTGGAGTCATGCTTGATTCAAAATGCACTTGGAGTAATCACTTTGCGTATTTAAAACAGAAATGTCAACAAAGGATCAATTTTCTAAGATCAATTTCCGGGACATGGTGGGGTGCTCACCCAGAAGACCTCATTAAACTCTACAAAACAACTATTCTTTCAGTTCTCGAATATGGCTCTTTTTGCTTCCTCTCGGCAAGAGATAGCCACGTCATCAAATTGGAACGCATTCAATATCGTTGTCTACGTATTGCCCTTGGCTGTATGCATTCAACGCACAATATGAGCCTGGAGGTTCTGGCAGGAGTAAAACCCTTACAGAACCGCTTCTGGGAGCTCTCATCTAGAATACTGATCAAGTGTGGAATCAGTAACAACCTTGTGATTGAAAACTTCGAAGAAATGCTCGAATTGAGAACCCAGTCTAGATTCTTACGAATCTATATTAACTATATGTCATCTGATATTAGTCTTCCATGCTATATTCCTCCTAGTGTACGCTTTCCTTATCACAGTTCCTCCATTGCTTATGATCTCTCCATGAAACAGGCTATTCAAGGAGTTCCAGATCAACTTCGACCTATTTTAATTCCCCATATTTTCATCGAAAAGTACCAACATGTCAATTGCAATAGAAGAATTTTCACTGATGGGTCGCGCATTGATGGATCCACTGGTTTCGGTGTTTACAATGAATACTCATCTGCCTTCCGGAAACTTCAGGAACCTTGTTCCGTATATGTTGCTGAGCTGGCAGCAATCAATTTCGCATTGGGGATAATTTCCGACATGCCCATAGACCATTATTTCATCTTCTCGGATAGTCTCAGTTCTATTGAGGCCATCCAGTCGATGAAAACAGTGAAGCACTCATCTTACTTTCTTTCAAAAATAAGGGAGCAGATGTGTGCGTTGGTCGAAAGATCATTTAGAATTACCTTTGTATGGGTCCCCTCACATTGCTCAATTCCAGGCAATGAGAAGGCGGACTCTCTAGCAAAGGTGGGCGCACAAGAAGGCGAGATTTTTGAAAGAAGAATTTCACATGATGATTTTTTCCTATTAGCACGTCAGAGTTCTCTTCAAAGTTGGCAAAACGCTTGGACAAGTAATTCTCTTGGGCGGTGGTTACATTCCATTATTCCAAATGTTTCGTCGAGATCGTGGTTCAAAGGTCTGGATGTAAGTCGCGGTTTCATTTGTGTGATGTCAAGACTTATGTCCAACCACTACTCGCTAGACGCACATCTCTACAGAATTAACCTCGTCGATAGCAACATGTGTAGGTGCGGAACCGGTTATGATGACATCGATCACGCAGTTTGGCATTGCCCGGGTAATGATGCCTCCAGAGCACGACTATTGGATACCCTTGTGGCCCGAGGTAGACAACCCTTCCGCGAAGTAAGAGATGTTTTGGGAATGCGTGATCTTCCCTACATGCAAGCGATTTACGAATTCCTTTGTTTGTCTGATCTAAGAGTGTAATGTCATCACCCCCTCGCTTTCACTCTAGTAAATTCCCTGCCATTGTGTCCCAGTTATATTATCCTTTTGTTTCCGTGCTACTTGTACCTGCCCAGCAAGCTGTGGTCACCCATCTGCAGCTAAGTTCCTGTAAGGGACTACAGAGACCGAGGATTTGGAAGATGTCGCAACCATGAGCAGCAACAAATACCTGAAATAAGTTACCTGCCTAGCCCCTTCCAAACAATAATGTGACCCATTAACCCCACTTTACTAAAATTTAAAAATTATACATTGTAAATAACAATATTGAATATCGGCTCCGTAAAGTGTTACACACGCCTGAGCCTAACAAATAAACGAACTGATTAAAAAAAAAAAAAAAAAACAAAAAAAAAAACACAAAAAAAAAAAAAAAAAAAAAAAAAAAAACACCCCCCCAAAAAAAAATATAATATTATTTATTTTTTTTATCCAAATCTCCAACAGAAAAACCTGCAATCACCTAAAAAAAAATTTCCCAAAAATAAAAAAAAACCCGAAATTTTTTTTCCCGAAAAATGGAAAATTTCACCGAAATCCGGTAAATCGGATTACCGAACGTTCCGCTGTTGAAAGTTCGGTAAAAAATGTCCGAATACTGTAAAATTTTCTAAGTGTGTATTGTGCAATAGGGTATTATAGGGGTATGTGGATTATATCATTGTTCGATAATAAATATAATAATATACCGGCATTTAATTTATTTTTTAATTTTGACAAGCGAAACTATTGAAAAAAAAAACAATTTAAAAAAATAATGATTGCAAGACAACACCATCCTATTTCACTATGAAACACGCTACAAAAAAACAGACTACCTAGACCAACGAACCAACCATTGATTTTTAGCATATACTCTGAGAAAAATTTCATCGTTGTACCGACAATTATATCATGGTCAGGATGACTATCGCATATAATGGTTTCAATAACCATGAAAGTGGTCGAATTCACCACGTTCATGGCATTTTTGACTATGATCATGGTAACAAGGACTATTCCGGCATTATGGAAAATGTTGCATCAACTATTTTTAATGGTAGTTTTGACCATGATCATAGTCGGTTCAAAATCACTATACTGCAATAGTCATCCTAACCCCCAATAATGGTAAAATTGACTATCAAATTCCTCTCTGTGTACATAAGTTGACATATATGTCATAATGGGAGCCCCCGTTACTGAAAATTAAGTGCTGTCACTTTGTATAAATGTCACTTTGTGAAACTGCAAGTTAGTTTGTGAAAATAAAAATGATTAGATTTTTCTTGTTTAAAAATCGAGAAAAAATTGTTGAGATTCATAAAAAATATTTTTGTGCTAGGAAAAATGCCCATCATCGATACGGATGGAAAAAACCGTGTTTTTTTTTAAATTAAAACCCCCTATTGCAATATTTTAGAAGCATTTTAAAATTTTCATCCTGTACTTTAAGGCCAGTATCGACTTAAAAAGTAGAGAGGTTGCGGAATTTTGTTCAATATTACCAAGCGGAATTTTGACATGTGGCGGGGGCACATGTCACCCACTCACCCCCACACAAGGGGAGTATATTATTGTAAAAGTAACAGAAAGCACTCTCCCCCATGAGTGCGTGCCAACTCCCATTTTTTTTTTTTTTTTTTTTTTTTTTTTTCGGTTGCTGTTGTTGCTTTTTTTTTTTTTTTTTTTTTTTTTCTCCTTCCCCCCATAGGTTTTTAAATATGGATTTAAAATAGAAAAGTTTTTTTCTTCCCCCCCCCGCCCCCCTTTTACCGGGGGGGTTTTAGATTTTTCCGCCGGTGGTGTCTTTTTTTTTTTTCTTGTTGGTTTTGTTATTTTATTTTTTAGTTGGTTTCTTATTTTTTTTAATAAATAATTATGTCAAAAAGATATTTATATTATGTTTTTTTTTTTTTTTTTGCTCGGGCTGGTTTTTTTTTTTTAGTTTGCGGCCCTCGTTTTTTTTTACTTCTTTTTCATTATTCTTGTCTTGTGTGCATCTCCTTGCACGCTATTCTGAAGTAACTCATTTTTGAGTCAAAATTCACTCAGTCTGGTCAAAAGGGCACTTACCCAGAAATGGGTAAGCACAACTGTACTCAAATATGAGTAAACGTGCCTGTTGGAGAATTTGTGTAAAGTTTACTCAGAGGTTGACAATTGTTGAATGAGTCAACTTTACTCATTTTGATTGAACGGAATATGGTAGTGTGCGTTAATGCCTCAATAATTATTATTTTAAGATGAATGTGAAAAAATATGACAAAATCAGTTTTGCATATATTTAATCAATTGAGTATACAAAGCATAAAGTTGTTTAATTTTTTTCAGCTTGAGTAGCTTATTTAAAACTGAAACAAACATCATTCATCCACTTCAAAACTCCTTCAAAATAAATCCAGCAAGTGATCTATAATGTTGAACACGAGGTTGAACAAATGTATCCATGTATAAATCCAAATTGCTGGAATTCAAATTCTCGAGATGCGGTGCTGTATGCTGGAATAATTTTTCATTAATTCACTGAAATGAAATAAATAAACATATAAAAAACCACTTACCAAGATGTTGCTGATACCTTCCGAAACCCAGATAGTCTAGGTTGGTGTGTATTCGCACAGGAACGGTCGAAATGATGCTTGATTTTATGTCGCACGAGAGGGAGATTTTTGATCGCAATCGTCGCATGGGAGATTGAAGTGGACGATGATGTGGCTAAGCGTCTCCATTTTCACTAATATAATTTTAATTGCGCAAAAATCGCCCGCTGATAGCTGTCCGCCTTTTTCAACTAGGAAAAAAATGCTATCATACTCATTTACTCAGAATCTGGGTGGATTTCACTCATCGACGGAAAACCAGTTTACTCATTTTTTGACAACTCCATACTGCTAACAAAAATGAGCGCAATCTACTCAGCCACTGGGTAAATTCGAAATAGCGTGCCATTTTTTTTTTAAAAAAAAAACCCCCACCCCCCCCCCCCCCCCCTTCCCCGCACCCCCACCCCCTCCCCCCCCCCCCCCCAACAAAAAACATTTTCCCCTAAGGAAGGTTTTTCCAATTGGTTGATCGAGACAACGCCATTTTCATGCACACTTGCAGGCAAAGATCAAGAAATGCATCGGCTTGTTCGAGGATTGCACCAGGCTGGTCAGTCTGTGTGGACTTTTCAGTTCGAATGAAGCATACGACGAGGTGGCCACAGATAATTTACGCTACTTTTTGCTGCCCTTTTTCCTTGGCCAATTGACCTTGAAGCTGTGCAATGCCGAACGGAAGGAGATTGTTGAAGTGGCTGAGGTGTACTTCAAGTAAATATTGTTATGTTCTAGATCTAGTAAACTAGTCTTTAAATTTATTGTTTTGCTAGCGATTTTCTGCGCCGTTGCGAAGATTACAAGTTGTGCGATTTGATGGCAGTGGTGGTTGCTGACCATGAAAAACCCAGTGGCTCAGGTTTGATGCAGGATTTAACCAGGATGGCTCAGGAACGAAATGCCAAGTTGAAAATGTATGAAGAAAAGAAAGATCTTGATGATGAGATCAAAATGCTGAAGGTTGCAATGAAGGAAGATCACGTAGATGAGGAGATAAAAAGAGACTTTTACTTGAAGTTGTTGAAGTCTTGTATCATGGAAACAAAAGAGGAATTGGTCAGCATCAGCCAAGAAAAGCAAATCCTGGAACACATCGCCGTCTTGCGAAGAAACAGCGGTGGTGGAGAGGAAGGACGAATGCATCCACCCAAGGGCCCACAGCCGAGACCTTTGAAGCCGATCATCATCACGAGAGACGCGGCACAAAAAGCAGTCTATGGGCTGGGTTATCCGAGCTTGCCAACGATGACGGTAGCGGAATTTTACGAGCAGCGTGTGTCCGAAGGGATATTCCCGGATGCAGAAAGGATGAAAGAAATCAACAAGAATAGTCTAATGAATCGTGTCTACCAGGATAACGAAGCGGAGTTAGACAAGGAAGCAGAAGAAAAGGTAAATGATGGACTGATGTCGTCGGGATTCGAGATAATTCATTGCGTCATGATTTATTCTACAGGAAATGCTTGTCGAACATGATGATGAGGAGTACCTGGCTCGTCAGCGTGCCAAGGACGAATTTAAGGATGATCATCGCCGTGGTTACGGCAATCGACACAACCGTAGCTAAATGAATTGCAAACAATACCTCGTAGTTATCAGAAGATTACCCAAAATATATTAATTAACGGAAAATATGTGTAGCACATTCAGATCATATGCAGCACGAACTGATTTACCTATATATTAGTGTGTCCTTCAGATGTGAAATAAAGATATAGGTCACTTGCTGAATTTTATTGTTCTAAACGTGAAAGAACGTTTATTATAAGTATAATGGGACCGACATTTACTCCAACGCAATTCGCGCCTCCTTTCCGTCGATTATGATATTCATGCCATGCTTGAGACAGAATTCGCGCTTGATATAGGCAAAGAACAGATCGGTGATAAGGAAAATCTGCGCCGTGCAGAAGACTAGCGTCATGCCAAAGTAAAAGTTGGCGTTGGCCGAATTGGAGTAGATCCATAGGTGCCATACGGTTGGTCCCAGAATGCTTGTCACCAACATCGTTGCTCCCACGATAAAGTTGTGACCCATAACTGAAAAAGAATGAAAACTACAGCATGGAGGATTTTATCAAGGCCACATTGGTAAGCTTACATTTTGAGATCGATTTCCACAGCGGAAGTAGCGACAGGTAGAAGCTAATGTCGCCGATGCAGGGATACGGACGAAACACTACACCCAGGGCAAGCAGAATCGTCAGTAGCATAATCGGTTCCCGGTGGAGCTTGAATGTTAGGGGGAAGAGGTACAGCAGAGTAGCATTGATTTGGAATGTATACAAGAACAGCGTTCGGAAGTGGTCAAACATTTCGGTAAAAAAGTACCAAAACAGACCAATGTTGGGCTGCAAGTCTCGGCAGTTTAGGCTGTGGATGAGAAAAAAATGCAATTATTTTCGGAGTCCTAGCGTAGGTTATTTTTTAATACTATTCTTACATGAACCCATAAGTTGCATCTAGGAAGCTCCAATCGCCCATAACTCTGAAACAAGCGTAGTTCGCTCCCAAAAAAATTGCCACAAATGTTCCGCAAGTTACGAGCATGCTGATCAATTTGTTCTTTTCCTTCTGAGCAATGAAAAGAGCCGCCGGAATGATCAGAACGGAGGGGTAGATGTTCATTTGTGTTTCCAGGGCCAACGATACACTGACCACCAACTTCGAACGGTGTCCCATTCCTAGGACGAACAGTGCTAGTAAGAAGTTGCTTAATACAGTCGTGGTTTGGCCAACGCAGTTCAGAATCGAGTATGGATTGAACATGTACGCTAACGCGACATAGTAAGGTACCATCCGCACGTCATCAGGTGATATCTGTAGCTCTTTGGTTCCCTTAGCAAAACACGAGAACCGGCTACGTTGGGTGTCGTACAGGTTTCGGATGAAAATACCGGCTGCGCTCTTGAGCATCAAAATTGTTCCCACTTCTAGTAAGATAAATATGGCACTAGTAAAAGCGGAAAACTTCTGTATCAAACACCAGACCGAAACCAATACAAACGGGTTTTGATGGTAGAGATCTCCGTCGTACGGGTTGATCCCGTCAGCGTACAGAAAAGCTCCTTCGATGGCTGCAACATGGATCCGTGTTAATTTAAATTCAATCATAAAAGTAACTAAATTACCTCGCTTCCATGAGTTGACTGGGGTGGCCACTTCCACCCGATTCTGTATTGTGCTGGCGTAGTTCGATGTCATTAGCAGATAACGAAGGGTAGCGCCCAAGGCAACGGTCGTCATCCACTTTATCATTCTTTGGTTATTTTTATGTCCCTGAACTTAATGTATATTATTCTAATTCTAATTACAACCCCCCCCCCTTAACAATTTTTTTTTTCCCCCCCCCCCCCCCCCCCCCCCAAAAAAATATAAACACACCCACACCAAAAATTTAAACACCACAAAAAACACAAATTACATTTATAAAAAAAAGAAAATAGAACCCCCCCCCCTCCCCCCAAGCCACCACCCAAAAAAAGAGAGGTACGGAATTTTGTTCAATATTACCAAGCGGAATTTTGACAATTGATCTGCATGGAACGAAATGTCACCTTCGCCCAAGGGGCTAGACAGCTCCGAATATCGAGCAAATTTTGAGTTGATTTTGAGGCACCTCGAGTAACTCACGTTACTCTGTGAGTGAGATCACTGTCATAAACTTTTTCTTCTTTGCATATATTTTTTCCATTGTGACATTTGGAGACGATGCCGCAAATACGATATTTACCAGAAAATTAAAGAGTTTTATCACCAAAATGGATCTACTTGTATGTTTTATTTCACTTTGTTTTGCAAATAATTGAATAATGCATTACCTCTTTTCAGGTCTAATTTCTTGAATAGGATTCAAAATGAAATAGTTGTTATGGTTCCACACATAAGAAACGTTCTTTGCTTGGAGGGCCTTGCGGCAATGGGATTTCGAAGCTCAAAATATTTTCCGAAATCATATACAAGTTTCAACCTCTCTCTACCTTCTCGATACTGTCAATACTCAGTACGTAGATGGGGCCTCCGTTGAGATTGATAACTAGACCACCGATGACCTTCAGATTTCTGTAGCACAAAATTATGATCCACTAGAAGGTCCAAGCGCCGCAGTTTATCTCGGTGGTATGGAGTTATTAAAGCCATTATATATTTTTACTTTTTCTATTCGCTTTAACTGATATTTCAGGTTACCAACAATTGACTTAAGCCTGAATGATTCCACTTTTGACATGCACCATAGGCTAAACATAACAAAAATATTGAGAACAACACAATTTACAGCAGAGAAAAAATCGATGAACTCGATCAAATGTTGAGGTACATCGATCACGAGCAACACCGTGCATTAGAGTTACTCAAAGTAGACCCGTCTCACCCCTTGCCTTCGCCTACTGAATAATCGAGCGGAATATTTTTCCGAAAGTAAAAGTGACAGCTCCCATTAGTTGCGTGGAAACCTTACAAATTCCAATTTTATTTTTCGTTCTTTTAGGGTGGATACTGCTGCAGAAATTTCTTTTCGATTATTTACTTTTCCGTTTCAGTAAACGGAATTGAACATGGGATTGAAATAGAAAAAAGAAATTTCTTTTGAACTCGATACCGACCTTAACGAAAAACATTTTGCTATATAGTCAAAACTATATTTCGAATGAAAGATATATTATCACATTTTATGTTATGGTTATCAAATAATTTAATCTCATTTTCACCATACAACCAACAATCAATGTACAACTAGCGATTTGAAATTGGTTCACTGTTGTAGAACCCCTAGGTCCGAAGTATACCTTGCAGTCTGCACCTTGCAATAATTCTTGCGCTTTTCGGTACCTTCCGGTACTAGTATCTTGGTTGTTGTTTTGATTCACTATGTTATTTTGACACAACATTTGAGAATGTGTTGGTGTGGGCTACGTTGTTAGGGGCGAATCATTGAGCTTGGGACCGAGCTTGGGACCGATGTGCTAGTACTGACTGAGCCAAGAAAAATCGAATATCGTATTTGTTCGGGACCTACTGGTCTTAGTCTTAGTCTATGATACAACCTCTACATTGTCATTGAAAGGTTTTTTATTGTCTGCGCTCGGTCTGGATTATATACCAACTCTTTGGCATAGGGTACAGCAAAAATGTTGTTCGTGAAAATTGCCATTTTTTTATGGTAACCTAACTTAACCGCCTATTCAGCATATTACACACAAAAAATAAATCTTGTTTTAATAAAAGTTTTGCACTTTATTTCTGAAAAGTGTTTATTTTTCATTAAATTGAAAGTAAAATTATCTACAACGAAAATTCTTCGTTTGATTTGAAAGTGTTATTTTTTTGTTCGGTGTGTAAATTTAAAAGTGTTTTCTTTTACAATGAAAATTGTAGAACTGTCAAATCCACCAACACAAAGCAAGTCGTCGTCGTCGTCGTTTGAAATTTTTAAATGTTGCTGTCCGTGCGCATCTACTGCGTTATTCGTTGCTCCCGTCCGCTTTCATAAGCGTTGTGTGAAAATTGCGAGGAAAATGTTTTTTTCGTGTTAATTTTCTGTAAAAATAAGTACGTCGGCAGTCTTTTCGATTTCAGTAGTTCCGGAAAGTGAGTAATTCTTTTGCTTCTATTATTTCCAGGTAAAGGCGGATAATGGAATCCGATAGATATGCTACAATCGCTGGTCGATCACATCACTGCGCACGGAACAAACATTGAAGGAATTTGTTCGTATCATTTATAATTTGGGAGTACCATCGGAGCACCTTTTAGCCGAGTTGTTGTCAGAATTGCGCGAGGATGAACGAATGCGGATTGTCATTCGAATGGACGAACGCGGACATTTTACGACTTCCATATAAGAATCCTTAGCAATTATGTGTTAGATAGAATCGGTCAGACAGACTACCTGCAGTTTGTCTGAAGCATGCTGTGAAAGTTATCTAAAAGGAGCTTTTTATGACAGATTTTTTTTTCATTTCATTCCAAACATCATACTTTTATTCTAATTGCACGGCACTTTCATCTTGATTAACCTGCTTTCATGCCACGCTTTCTGTTTGATTACAATTTATCTGAAAAATAAACTTTTCAATGTTAAAACTATTTTTATTTCAATCCAAATGGCATGTTTTAATTTTTATTACACGAAACTTTCTCGTTGAAAGTTTATTTTGGAATAAACTTAATTTGCTTTTATTTTCAACGATGCCACGTTTTCGATTTGACAGTTCTACAATTCGTTTTGAAAGTTTCAACTTTTAAATGTACCAAGCAGGAAAATTTTGATTTGACAGTTTGAACGTTTTTGTTGTGAAAGCAACCCGCTTTCTACGAAAAAGAACCAACGCAACTTTTCAATTTGATCAATGGTTTTTTTAATCATTATTCTTTGTGTGTAGTAATTTGGTCTTTTACCATCTGACATATTGTTAAAATTATATAGGAGATTGCTAGTTTATAGTTGTCAACTATAAGGGTAAATGTCGTAGCAATAACGGAAACGGTCGTCAACAATAAGGAAAGTTGTCAAGGAATGTTTTGTGATTATGCGGGTTGCCTCGTTCTCTTTTATTAATTACAGCGCCATTATAAAACTATGCATTGATTCTTTAACACAGATCGCAAGATAAGAGTGCTGGCTAGCAAATTGGGCAAACAGCCAAACGAAAAATGTGAAAATGATTTAGCTATTAGTGAAAGAGAAAGTAAACAGAGAGTCTCTCAATTGTAGATTCGCCCTTATGAAAAATAACCTAGATTTTTTATTATTAAAATTGGCACTTAAATCGGTAAATTTTTGCTTCGAATTGAAATCATGTGAGCCAGTATGATTTTCATTTGCCGCAAATAATTTTTAACACCCGTCATGACGTGTCAGCCGTCATGAAGTACACTTAATACACAGGTTCGTTTCCAATGAGACTGATATGGTCCGCATATAATTTTCAATGGGGCGAGAAATGACATTCATGTGTGTTTTCACTTTGCCCTATTATATCCATCTTCGCATTTAAAACGAAATAAATAACCGTGCGCGAAAAACAATCGGCTGCTTTGTCGTTCTAGAAGAAAAAAAAAACTGCAAAATGGAGAAGCAAAGTGAAGTTTGCCGTGTGGTGGTTAAGGTACTTGGTTTGCCAGCGGAAGTCACTGAATTTTTTTGAAGCTAATACATTACTATAGATGTTTTTCTTTGCCATGTTAACAGTGTTTATTTTGAATATTTCAGATCTGCCGAGCATATTTTCCATTCCCACAGAAGAGCTGCTAAACGCGATAGCTTCAAAAAGTTGGGATAGTGATTGCACGGAAACTATCTTCAACAAACTTTACGACTGGCGGTCGAAAAAAGTTGAGAAAACTAGGTAAGGTAAGTTCTATGAAATTTCTTTATATTTATACTGTACCAAATAATGTTTTCCTATTCGCAGTTATCTTTTACAGGTTGCGGATTTTCAACTCAAGAGTTGTAGAGGGTGATTATTGATGAGGTTTCGTTGCTGCTTTCCTAATCTCAGAGCACCTGGAACGTCGATGAAATATTTCGCAGGATTTTAAGCTGGAGGGTACAGAAGGTATGCATTGCGTAGGTGGTTGAACGCAGGATAATCCGTTGACCGAAAATCGATTTTATCCTGATCTGTGTACGGTAAACTTATAGTTTAGTACAAATAAAACCTCTTTTATTCACACATTTCGTTTTATTACATGAAAAGGTACATAAAAAACCTATACTAAGCTTTTTATGAAAAAATAAAATTCATGCACCTTTTGACATAAAACGTATTAAAAAACTCATTTGAATTTTGCTAGGACAAGTTAATGCAATCCATGTACACTATAATTAATATCTATTCAGCTGTTGAACTTAAAGATTATATATTTATTTCACATATGGTTAATTACTCTATGGGTCATGAATAGAATAGAGTTTGAATAGAGTTTTGAATGTTATAATCCACATTTGGGCACTTTAAAAAAACAACAAAAACAAAAAAAAAACCAAATAGGTTTTGGTAGCAAAACCTACACTGAGCCAATAAATATAGCAAAAACCATAATAATACCTTATGATTTTTTGCTATAAGAACTCTTTGTAATCTTTCCTCGATTATCTTATGATTTATTTGCTTTTGAACCAGAATGAATTTCAACAACCAACCTTATGAAAAACGCAAAGACCGTGCAGAAATTCGTAGGTTAACCTTATGAAAAGCATATGCGTTCACATAGGAAAATCATGCATCGTTCAATATGAACTTTATGTAGGTTGTGCTCATTCACGGCCTCGGTATAATGATTTCTGATGCATTTTCAAATAGGATATAGGATTTATTATAAATGCATTAAAACAAATGTAATTGATCACCTAAACATATATGACCTAAAGGACTTAACACGTCTTATCAATTATTTAAACTACTCAACATTCAATATTCCGCACGATGCATCGGTGGCGGTGGGTTTGGGATTTTAGAAACATTCGATTGAGTTGGATGTTTCAACAGTTGAACAATTCGATTGTCGATTTTGTTCGGTAGCTGTCGGTAGACGGTTGATGTGGTGGATCTGATTGGGCTCGTTTCCGGTTCTGGTAGTCTATACGAATCTATAGCTTTTCCAAGGCGACTTGACATCGATCCGATCCTGCGGAAGTGTGTCTGAAATTGGACAGAGTTGAGGAAAAACTCCTCCGATCCGAAAGGACTTATAATTCTTACCTCCTTGCAAGCAACATATCGTTCTGAAGTCTCTCCAACCGAGCCACTTCTTGAATTGCATTCAAGAACGAAATCGGTTGGTCGTATTCCTTTCGGTGCTTGGTATTGTAGTTGTAGTACTGTACCTTGGATGTTCCCGGATCTGTTCGACTGTTTACAGAACTTGGAATCGTAATCGACTGCTTTCAAGGACTGCCTTTCGGCTGAGTTTAATTGAGGAGTCTCCTTGGTTGATCCACCAACTTTAACGTCGGTTTTCGAGGCGATTCCAGAATGGAACGATCCATGACTGTGCTTGTGGGAAATGAGAGCAGCCTTTTTCTTTTTTGTTTACGCATTGTTCTGGTGCTTCCGCATTTTTATGAGCTTCACCAACATCCAGGCAATGTGTGTATTCCGGTAGTCTGCTTGCAATTCACTTAGCTACTTCTGCTTCAAGCGCTTGCTTCAGCTTATCCACATTCGCCATTTCCTTCTGTGCTACTTTCAACACCAGCTGTTTTGATTGTTGTCGGACCTGTATGTTAGATGGTTGAATCGACAAAATTGTTATCAAATAAAACACTCTCGCCAAACGAGAACTTACCCGTTCCAGCCGTGTTTTGCGCGGCTTTTCATTTTTGGCCTTTTGGACACTTTCGAGACAAAAAGATTTTTACTGCTAGAGAACAGTGACTGTGTGCTATGCACCGTAGTATTGATGGACATAATTATTTACTTGCAGCTGGCGTATTTGATAATGCTACTGCGATGCGAGCCAGCTCTGAATTCATAAGTTTTGTCTAATGAGTTTTTCACATCAAAACTAGTGACGAAAAACATAACTCATATATTATGAAAATTACTCGCACGTAATTTCTATGAAATTTATAAGGTGCTTGAATGAATCTCATAATAGAGCATCCAAATTTCATAAGATACTTAATGAAAATGAAAATTGATCGTTCTTCTATATTTCATAAGGTTAAACTTATGATTATCCTAAGGTTATTTAGTTGAGTGTAAAGTATCGGTATAATAGGGGGTTTTAATTTAAAAAAAAACATGGTTTTTTCCATCTGTATCGATGATGGGCATTTTTCCTAGCACAAAAATATCTTTTATGAATCTCAACAATTTTTTCTCGATTTTTAAACAAGAAAAATCTAATCATTTTTATTTTCACAAACTGACTTGCAGTTTCACAAAGTGACATTTATATAAAGTGACAGCACTTAATTTTCAGTAACGGGGGCTCCCATTATGACATATATGTCATCTTATGTATGCTAAAAATCAATGGTTGGTTCGTTGGTTTAGGTAGTCTGTTTTTTTGTAGCGTGTTTCATGGTGAAATAGGATGGTGTTGTCTTGCAATCATTATTTTTTGAAATTGTTTTGTTCAATAGTTTCGCTTGTCAAAATTAAAAAATAAATTAAATGCCGGTATATTATTATATTTATTATAGAACAATGTTATAATCCACACACACTTAGAAAATTTTACAGTATTCGGTAATTTTTTACCGAACTTTCAACAGCTGAACGTTCGGTAATCTGTTCGGTAATTAAATCAATTACCGAACGTTCGGTACTAAATTTTTTTGATGAACTGTCAAAAACTACCGTACAGTTCGGTAATGGAAGATTTGATGATCTGTCAAAAATTACCGTACAGTTCGGTAATTTGTGTAGTCTGGTACCGAACCGTTTCGGTATTTTGTTTTTGTTTTTATCGTTAAACACCAAACTATTCGGATGTTATTGGTTAATTGAATATATTAAACAAAACTATATTTGTTGTTATTCCGACCGGGACTGTGAGGTCTTTCCAGCATATGGCGCAGTCAACGAAATACTACGAACGATGCGTGTCGACTGCATCGGATGCTGGTCAGTACAACTTCTACCTGTAGATGGATACAATGCTGCAAATATATTTTGCATGTGTATCATTTAGAATAATAATCCCTTTTTACATCGAACCTATTGATTGTTTAGCGTGTAATCAGCACATTTGAAATATTTATAGCTAGCCGGATGAAAGCTCTAATTAACACTGGTTTATTTTCTACATACATACATGGAATAATTAAAATTAATCAATATCCAAACCACCTTCTGGACAACCGATCACTGGAACCACGAGGCTTCAAAGAAAATGGCTGACAGTTTGACAGTTAATAATACTTTACCGGGCTTCGGTTATTCAGAGTTCGTTTTACGTTTTGTTCGGTAAAGTTCTTACCGTATTCAGTGATTGTTTGTTTTTACCGTATGGATTGTATTTTTTTCTACCGTATACGGTAAATAAAATTCAACATTACAGATCGTCCGGTAAAGTGTTACAAAATTACGGTAACATTTTTTATATTTACCGAAAAATCGGTAAGATGTTATGTTTACCGAAATGTTTCGTCAATTTTTTTACCGAACAGCAAAATCGAATTTAAGTGTGCCCCTCTTAATACCCCTTTTTCCCAAAAAAACATTTGACTTTACTTATTTTTTGAATAAAGTGGATTTAAAAATTTATCCTCATATTTTACCTAAATTTGGTTTAAAATGCTCTCATTGCACACAAAAAAGGAAAATGGTATTATTAAAAGTTTTGCACTTTTCTTCTAAAAAGTGTATATTTTTCATTAAATTGAAAGTAAAATTGTCTACTACAAAAGTTATGTATTGGATTTGAAAGTGTATTTTTTCGGTTCAGTGTGTAAATTTAAAAGTTTTTTCTTTTACCGTTTAAATTGTAGAACTGTCAAATCCACCAACACAAAGCAAGTCATTGTCTTCGTCGTCGTCGTCGTCGTCGTTTAGATTTGTTCGCTATTGTTGTCCGCGTTCGCGTCTACTGCGTGGTTCTTTGTTGCTTCCGCTTCCGTACGCGTTTTGAGAAAATTTCGTTTCGTGAAAAAAAAAATCCGTGATTCTTGGCACGATCGTCGAAATACAAATACAACAATCTATGTCTGAAGAATGGGTACGTTTCTAAACATGAATGTTGAAGTTTGAATAGAATTAATCAACCCCCTTTTTTGCAGTACTGCCACAAGCGACGTCGAACGTCAGCAGATGCCAGAGGTTGTTTAGTTCCGACATGGATCTCTCGTGATGAAAAACATTAGTTAAAAGTTCATTTTATAGTAAAAATAATTTATTTTCATTTATAACCATGCCACGGTTTCATTTTGACGGTTCTACTATTTATCTGAAAATAAAAAATATTGAAAATATCTTTTATTTCAATTCAAATAGCACATTTTTATCTAAATTGCTCCACATTTTTTGGATAAAAGTTTATTTTGGAATAAAAATTATTTACTTTCATTTTCAACGACGCCACACTTTCGATTTGACAGTTCTACAATTTATTTTGAAAGTTTCAAATTTTAAATGCACAGAGCAGAAATTTTTGAATTGACGGTTTGAAGGCTTTTGTTTTAAAAGCAAACCGCTTTCTACGAAAAAGAACCAACGCAACTTTTCAATTTTAGCAATGTTTTTTTTAATTTTAATAATTATTAGTCTTTGTGTGCAGCTACAATGGAGAGCCCAACGGTGCGTTGTGGCTGTTTTTGAAATAAAATATATGGATTAACTGTCAAAAGCTCCCCATTGTAGCTGGGCCTTAACGGTCGTTTTGACCATGATCTTAGTCGGTTCAAAATAACAATCAAATTTGTCTCTGTGTATTCTACTGTTATGCGCGCGTATTATTTTTCACGCTTTTCTGAAGGGCTGCTGCCGGCTTCGTTTTGTTTACCATTTTGTTGGCATCTGTCGATGTGTCCGTACTGACGTTCACTGTTTTCGATCATCAACACTCGCTACACAATCCAGCCATTCAGTACCGCTGGAGTGAATACGTGTTCGGTTAGTTGAAATCAGAATATTCTATTGGTTTTACAGTCTTCGGAAGCAAATGAATGTTATATGAAGAGTAGGAAAAACAAATATTCTAAAAGCGGCGGAAATAGTGTGAAGTATATTCGGGTTTTCGCGTAGCTGGCTTATGACCCATCGAAATTATGTCGGTAGCGGAATACGTTCAGCTAGCGCTTCTGTTAGGATCGGGATTTATATTTTTCCTGCTAGTGGTGGTACGTATAACCGTTCCAATGATCTCAGTAATATGCAGAACTAAAAAATCCGTCAATGCATCACAATACTTGTTCGTGGTTTTGGTGAGGTTTGTGCTATCGGGCGTTGTAATTTTCTCTATTTACAACTGTTCAACGCCTTATCCTTATTAGTATAAGGATATCCTCATTAGTAATTTTGTTCAAAGCATGGACTAGATTGAGTTTTTTTTTATTATAAATCAACCAAAGCCTATGCTCCTTATCCGTGTCATCAAAATTGTAAGATTAAAACTGATTTTTTTTTCTAAATTTGTGTCTGCCACAGGTTGGAATCATCCTCAAAGTTACAACCACCCCGTTCCCTCACATTGTGCGGCATAAAGATGAACAATACTTCGTGGATCCGACAACCGACGAGAAAAAAAGATTTCCTTCGCTTGAAGACCAACCATCCGTGGAATTAAGTGTAATAGTTCCAGCGTTCGATGAGGAAAAACGATGTAAGATGTTTCTCCTTATTCCTCAGGCAACATTATATTATACAATTTCCTCACATGTCAGTGCCCCTCATGTTGGACGAATGCTTGGAATATCTTGAATCTAGGCGGAAATCAGATGCAACATTTTCATATGAGGTAATAGTCGTCAGCGATGGCAGTCGTGATAAAACGGTTGAAGTTGCCCAGAAATACGCGGCCAAATATGGAACCGATAAAGTTCGGGTGCTGGCACTGTTGCAAAACCGTGGCAAAGGTGGTGCTGTCCGCATGGGAATGCTTAGCGCCCGAGGACGATTCCTTCTGTTTGCCGATGCGGACGGTGCAACCAAATTTGCCGACTATTCGAAATTGGAGCAAAGCATGGCCAAATTGAGCGGAAATGATCATGCCAAAGATGCCATATCCATCGGATCGCGGGCGCATCTGGAGCAGGAAGCTACTGCTCAGCGTACCCTTTTCCGTACGTTCTTGATGCATGGGTTCCATTTCCTTGTGTGGACTTTTGCGGTGAAAAGGTTACGCGATACCCAGTGTGGTTTCAAGCTGCTGACAAGGTCGTCCGCTCGAAAAGTGTTTGCCGTGATGCACGTGGAACGGTGGGCTTTCGATGTGGAGCTGCTGTTCATTGCCCAGTCGTACAATATTCCGATCGATGAGATTGCCGTCCGATGGACCGAGATCGAGGGTTCCAAGTTGACGCCATTCTGGTCGTGGCTGCAGATGGGGAGAGATTTGATTTTCATCTGGTTTCGGTATGCAATAGGAGCATGGCAGTTGCGAAAAGAACATGTGAACTGAAGCGCAGTCGATCTTAAGCCGACGGGGGTCTTCTTCAATGGTAACCCTGCATGCATTGATGTTAGATTTTAAGGATGGAATTAAGTTATTCCACGTTATTTTTTAGTTCATTAGCTTCTGAGTGCGAATATGCGAAAACGGATTACATTTTACGTTCTTATGAAATGAAGGAGTCAAATAATGAATAAATGAATATATATTTAAAAAACGCTACTGGATTATTGTATTCAAGTTTTTTTTCGGTTTTTTTGATAGGCTCCAATTTCGTTAGAATAATAACTCAACAGAACCAAAAAAAAGGTGTTATGGATCTGTGAGTAAGGACAGGTGTGTTAAGTCGGACATATGGTAAATTTAACGTTTCTCGCGTAACATTTGAAAAAAAAACGCCTATCTGCGTTGATCGCTTCTCTTCATCAGCTTTCCTCGTTCTCTTTTGCAGCACTTGTTGCTTCCAATCTGTGGTTACCGATTCATTTTGTTCTTGCTTAAACGTCTGTCTGTGCTGTCATAGTCATTCTAACCCCCAATAATGGTAAAATAGACCATCATTTTTTTCTCAGAGCAGGCTCAGACCGATAGTATTAAGGCCCAAACGTAATGTGGACGGAAACGGAACGGAAACGGAAAGTTTGACAGTTGTCGCAAATGACGTCGATATTTCCAATTGGAATCAACTTGAATCTAATCAGTTTTCTATCCGACAAGCAGGTTTAGCCAAATTGGGCTCTTCCGCTGCCGTTGCCGTTCCGTCTCCGTTATCACTGCGTTCGATCCTTTACGCGTAAAAGTGTGAGCGCATCATAAGCGTTGCCAGTTTAGCACCACCCAAGTAACCACGAGGCTATAATAGCATGCATATATTGGGCATATGCATTACGTCTGGTACATCATAGAAGTTGGATTAATGCTGAGAAGGGCCCCACTAAGATCAAACTAATGCTATATCTTTTGTAATGCCATAAAACATTGAGCATTATTACATTGGTAATGCATCACTACATTCTTAGAGCTAGTCTAATGCTTCATTACTTGACAACTGTTGAATTAATGCGATCCCGCATAAATGATGTCGAATAAATGCGATCCCGCATTAATGATGTTGATTTTGGGTTGAATAAGTGCAATAATATAATGCTTGTGGTTACTTGGGCAGCAGCTATTTCGGATCCTAAGGGCATCTTAAGCGGCGGTCTATTTTTAGATCAACTTTATACATGATTTGCATCAGCGAAACTTGAATAAAACTTGCTAAAATAGACCAACTTTGCGTTCCCCGCACCGGTGTTGTATTTCTTGTTGTTAAACCCGCCAACACCTGTCATCCTGTCGATCATTCAACATTAGAGATCAGCAGTTTTTTTTTCAGAGTTCGCAGATTTTTCACAAACATGTTGCCATTGATTGGTTTGACCAAATAATTTTTAATGCCAGTTGTGCGTCGTTAGCTGACGACAAGGAATATTTTTTCTTTCGTTTGGCTGAAAGTGAGTGTGTGAATGCATGCATATCCTTAAAACGATATTAGATAATGCTGATTTGTAGTTTGGCAGCGGATAAACAAGAGTCGAAACGGAGAGAGTCACATCCTGGATGACGCCCCAACGTCGACCGTGATGTCCGTTCCGGTCATCAAAAGCTGTTCCAGGACTACTTTAGCGACACGCAGACCTACAACGAGAAGCACTTTCTGCGTTTCCGCATGCCAAGGGAGATGCGACAACTAGAGTCAACTAGAGGCTTCTCCAAAATTTATCTGTATGAGCTATTTGCAACTGCTTATCATGACCAATCTATCAAAAACCGATTGTTTACTTTGAAGACTTAATTACTTTTCATTTCCGAGCAATCGAAATACTATTCGGAATCAGCGTTTTCCGGGAAATGCAGTGGCTGTAAAAAAAAAAACTAAGACAAGCATTCGTTATTTAGGAATGAAACGAAAAGGCAATTCACTAGCACCGGGAGCAACTTGAGGTAATTATCAGCATCCGAGGCGAGCAACATACTTTTCTGTCCGCCGCCAGCATCACACGCAGCAAACACAGTTGTTCGGCTCACAAATATACCTTAGAATATACTCAATAAAATTGAGTTATTGTTTAGTAAAAGCTGAAATTTTACTCAATAATTGGTATTATCAAGTAGCCTGTAGTGTTACGGGCTACTTGGATGGTATTTTTTTTTGTTCCAAATTGCTGCAAGAAGAGAACAAAACAAAACCTATTTTAATAAAAATGAAAAAAAAACAATATAAAAAAAAAAATAAAAAACACCGGCGGAGCGGTTTTTTTTGTTTTGGTCTAAAAAAATAAACCCAATCCACGATTTGGACCGCCGTTTAAGATGCCCTTATATTTATAAATGAAAAATCTCGAGTACTTTTTCAAACAGACGTATCTGATTTTGTAAACAAAGAGGGGAAGCAAGATTCAAACGTAAATTTCTCAAAACTCTCAGCACCCTCACGGAAAGTAGCATCACCATCATGTTAGGGAAATGCTATTCCTTGTGTTGGTGGCCCTAGTTGGCATAAAAGTGTTAAGGATTTCAATAATTTAACGTTTGAATCTTATTTCCCCTCTGTGTTTAAAAAATCAGATACGTCTGTTAGAAAAAGTACTCGAGATATAATATTAAATAAAAAATATCGCAACACACACACACACACCACACACCCCACCTTCTTCTCCTCCCCCCCCCACCCACAATAACTACCAACAAAAACAAACTAACACTTTCCCCCACCACACAATCCCCCAAACAAAAAAAAAAATAAACAAAAAGAAGAGAACTTTTTCCTATATCACAAACTCAAACGACACCCAAAACCAAACCAATTTTCATTCTATCCCAAAACAACATCTAATAAAGCAATTGGATTATACAAAATATCATTTTACCAAATTCATACGCCTACCCACTTTTTTAATCAACCAATCAGAACCCCACCCAAGCCCCTTAAAATAAACCGCCACCCCAACCCCCAAACCAAAAAAAATTCCCATATTCATGTTATTGTTATCAAATAGTTTAATCTCGTTTTAACCATACAACCTCTACATTAACACATATTGTTAATATAAGCCATATTGCCATTGAAAGGTTTTTTTTTATTGTCTGCACTCGGTCTGGATTATATACCAACTTTTTGGCATAGAGTACAGCAAAAATTTTGTTCGTGAAAATTGCCATTTTTTTATGGTAACCTAACTTAACCGCCTATTCAGCATATTGTTATTTGGCCTTTTACTATCTGACATATTGTTAAAACTATATAGGAGATTGTTAGTTTATAGTTGTCAACTATAAGGGTAAGTGTCGTAACAATAACGGAAACGGTCGTCAACAATAAGGGAAATGGTCCAGGAATGGTTAGTGATTATGCGGGAAGTGCTAAACGTTCTGAGATACCGACGTATCCAACCGGTATATGTTACAATGAAGATGTCACACCGACGTATTGGCATATTTATTGGCAAAAATCCATGTAATATTCCCAAGATATTCCACATAATATTCATTTGTTCACACATAAACAGCCCAAGTAACCACAAGCATTATTTTATTGCTCTTATTCAACACAAAATCAACATCATTAATGCGGGATCGCATCAATTCAACAGTTGTCAAATAATGAAGCGTTAGATTAGCTTTAAGAATATAATGATGCATTACCAATGCAATTACCCATTACCAATGCTACTTTAGCAATGTCTTATGGCATTACAAAAGATACAGCATTAGTTCGATCTTAGTGGGGCCCTTTTCAGCTTTAATTCAACTTCAATGATGCACTAGACGTAATGCATATGCCTTATATATGCAAGCTATTATAGCCTCGTGGTTACTTGGGCACACAAAAAATGAATATTGTTTTATTAAAAGTTTTGCCCTTTACTTCTAAAAATTGTTTATTTTTCATTAAATTAAAAGTAAAATTATCTACTACGAAAATTATGTTTTTGATTTGAAAGTGTATTTTTTCGGTTCAGTGGGTAAATTTAAAAGTGTGTTCTTTTACAATGAAAATTGTAGAACTGTCAAATCCACTAACACACAGCAAGTCGTCGTCCTCGTCGTCGTCATCAGTCCTTTGGATTTTTTTCGCTCGATCACATTGCTACAGTACAAACAAGTAGGAAAGTTTCAACTGGATGACGGCGGTTGAGAATTTCAAAAACGATGCCAATTTCAGCCAATCTCTGTCTGAAGGATGGGTACGTTACTACATGAATGGTAATGTTTTAGTTGAATTAATCATCCCGTTTTCTTATTTGCAGCGCTACCACAAGCGACGACGAACGGCAGCAGATGCCAAATGTTTCTCGGGTGCATTTGGGTGATAATGGCCGACATATATATCTCGTGATGGAAAACATCACGAAAGTTCTGCTTGAAAGTTCATTTTGCAATAAAATAATTTGCGCCGATTTTAAACAATGCCACGGTTTTGATTTGACAGTTCTACAATTAATCTGAAAATAAATCCTTTTATTTTAAAACTTATTTTTTATTTCAATCCACAAAGCACATTTTTATTTTTATTGCATAAGACTTTCTGGGCGAAAGTTCATTTTGGAATAAAAATAATTTGCTTTCGTTTTCAACGATGCCACGGTTTCGATTTGACAGTTCTACAATTTATTCTGAAAATTTCAACTTTTAAATGTACAGAGCAGGAAATTTTTGAATTGACGGTTTGAAGGTTTTTGGTTTTGAAAGCAAAACGCTTTCTACGAAAAAGAACCAATGCAACTTTTCAATTTTGGCAATGGTTTTTTTAATTTTAATAATCATTATTCTTTGTGTGGGATTGCGTCGGGAACAACCGAAATAATAGTGAGGTGACCTCCACTATCGGCACCGTGGTCATCTATAAATTCCTCTTATCGTTCCTTCGTGGGCGACTTGCGTGAGGCGGAGCTGCAGGAAGAAGAAAGTGGCAATTCGCAGAACTACTCTGCATTAAACTAGTTTATTTTGACCGGAAGAGTGTGTGAAGCTGGTGCCGAAAGTGAATTTGAATATAGGGGAATGTTTCCGTAGGTGTATCGTCGCGAATTGGCAATTATTTTTGTACGAGATAGTGTCTATGTAATCGGGCTGTTCCTTTCAGAGCAAAGAAAGGAAAAGTGCAATAAGGATAGATTGCAAGAGTGTGTGATAAGAAGAACTAGAAAAAAAAAGAAGTAAAAGTAATTATTTACCCTTCCTGCTGTTCTGTAAATATTGTTACTTTTTAAAAGCTGGCACAAACTGTTGTTTTCCGCTCATAGTCATTGGCGATTTTAGTTTCTGTTTTCTCTATGGTGCTTGATCTGGCCTGCTGAAGTGGGATATAACATAAAACACCAATTGCTGTTTATTCAGGTTGTAAATTATAAACGAAAGTTATTGAATTGTATTATTCATCAAACGACGAGGCGAATTGACTTCAAAGGAGTTTTTGAGGAAGCTTGGAAGTCGCAAACATTTCCATGCATTATTTAACTGAACCTGTTGAATTTAAGAATATGCCCAGGAGATCTGTTTTGAATGTTGTTCGCCAATACAATGACAATGTTCAGTTGAGGTTTTGAACAGTGAACCGCTTAGTTCTTAAAAACTAATTGTAAACATTCTTGTAAGGAAGGCAAAAACTCAATTATTAGTTGAAATTAGTTTTGTCAACATTATTTAACATAGCTCAAGAACGAAGGTAATTTTAGTGTTGAATTATCACGACTTAAATGAAATCTAATACCCATCGTTATTGGAACAAAAGAACTCAGCCGAACCCAAACAGTCATCGGGTTTAAAATAAACACAGAAAAACCACGGTGATGTCGTCGCGTTGCCAATTATCGTTCCCACAGCGCAACTCCTATACGTTATAAAATGTTAATGACAAGATTGCCTTTTGATTTTATATTTTATAATGGTTGCGCTGGATTTTGCCTTCTCCTGGAAAAGACTCGACACCATGGCAGGGTGTTGCTCTGCTCTCACTCTTTCCACTTTCGAAAAAGGAAGAACAAGTTCCTCCGCGCGAGCCGGGCAAGAACTTGTACTCGACGTTGTTCTTCGTCATCCCGTCCCGTGTTGGTTGGCAACAGAAAATTATCCACTCAAGCTGTCTCCAGTAGAGATTTTTTTTTTCAATTTAAGAAGGCATGCAAAACCGAAAATAAAATTTCGATTGGCTGCAATTGCGAATAAAAATCTATTAGCACGAAAATTTGATGCTCAATGCAGCGGGGTCAGGTCAGGCGTGACGGACAGCGACGACACTTGAGTCTAGAAAATTGCTTATTTGTAGATTTTCTTGTTTCCATCTGTGTCGAAACGTTTACGATTCACTGACTTTACAGAATCCAGTGAGAATACTTCAGCTGGCGGAAAAAAAATGCAAAGTTCTTGGCTTTTTCTTGTTTAAGCTCGCAGGCTTTCAGCTGTCAACCTTTAGTTGTTATTATATATGTTCAGCTACTTTACCCTTACACCAAATGATCTCGCATACTTTGCTCTTAGCAGTTCGTTTCCTTTCCTATCGTTTCCTTTATTATCTTGCATTGCTTAGCATTTTGGATGGTTATTGCGTTGAAGTTTGAAACTATGGAATCAATTTGGGATTTCATTTCGATATTTTTTTGAAAGTGTTATTATATAATTTTTATCACAACCTGTAACATCGAAAAAATGTGTTTTGCTATAATCGAGGTCCTTTCTGAATTTACTGAAATTCTCAATATTAGGGGAGTGGGAGGTATTTTCGGACAAGGTTTTTGAGAAATAAAGGCCTCTACGCAACTGAAAAGAAATTTCTTTTTTTTTCTATTCTAATACAATGCAATATTCTGGCCTTAAATCGGTAAAATTTCTTTTCAGGTACCTACTAGAATAAAAATTAAATTGCGAAATTTTCAATCAAACAAATATATAAGTAAGTTGGCAGCCCTTCCCTTCTGTTATGTGATTTGACAGCTCCCGGATATTTCTCGACAATTTATTCAAAATGACGTATATGATTTTGTAAACAAAGAGGGAAAGAAAGATTCAAACGTTAAGTTCTTGGAACCCTTAGGACTTTCACGCAAACTAGGAGGTTTTGAGAAATTTACGTTTGAATCTTTTTTCCCCTCTGAAATGTCTTCCAAATGCATAACAAAATTAAACACCAGATTCTTGGGGGGCAATTTCAGTTTGTTTGTATTGAGCTTGACGTTTACGAATGGAATGAAAAATTATGTTACGTAACCGCAGTCAGTGTTTGCTGTGATTGCTCGGAACGGAACATCTCCCTCCTTAAGCCATCCAGTCCGGCTCGAACCTTGCTGGCAAACGGATTTGTCGTTGGGGTCTTCTTGGAGTCGGAACCGGAATTGACACTGGATCTGGCTGTGGTGGATCATCTTCTTCATTGCTGTCCTCCGAGAAGTACTGCGACTCGTCAGTTTCCAGCTCCTCTTCAGGTGCCGGATTTGGTCCCACTGCTAGAACGGCTGGAGATGGTACGACTAGGCCAAATCCGTCGACGAATACGGACAATGGACTTGGACCTTGGCTTGCAGTTGGATCTGGAACAACTTCGACCGAACGTTGCTTCAATTGGTTGGTGTGTGAACGTACCAGCCGTTGTCGATCTTGCAGGAACACGTTATAGTTCACTCTTCCGATGCGCTTGATGACCGTAGCGGCATCCCAATGCCAAGAATTGCCTTGATGCACTTGAGCATACACGGAATCACCGGAAGCGAACTGTCTCGAAACTCGCAATCGTTCGTTTTGCTGTGCTGCTTTCGCTTGTTCAGCTGGAGTGGCCTGATCAGGTGGTAGTAGCATCGACGAAACAGTCCGGATCGGTCGTCCGAACACCACTTCTGCTGGGGACTTGTCACCGAGGTCAGCTGTTGGCGTTGTCCGGTACACTTGCAAAAAACGTTTGTAATGCTACCTCCAGTGTCTCTCCTCCCGATCGAATTCGCCGCAGGTTGCGCTTCAGAGTATCCATGAACTTTGACTGCTAATCCATTTGACTGGGGATGGTAAGGTGCGGTGCGTACGTGGCAAATACCTTGTTTTTCGCAGAAAGTCTGGAACTCGTGGTTGGTGAATTGGTGAATCCGAGACGATGGTTTCTGGTACGTCAAACGTTGCGAATGCTTGCGATAGTAGCTTCGTGGTTGCTCTGCTCGTCGTAGATTTGGTTGCGTACACTTCGGGCCACTTGGTGTACGGATCGACTACCACCAGGAAGTATACGCCATCCACAGGTCCAGCATAGTCCACGTGAATGCGTGACCACGGCTTGTCAGGAATAGGCCAAGACTCCAGGGTTGTCTTGACGGGTGCTTTTCCAGCAGTGCAGCATGGAGTGCAGTGCCGGACGAATTCCTCGATGTCGTTATCGATTCCTGGCCAGAAAACGAAACTGCGTGCGATGGACTTTATGCGAACCATACCAGGATGTCCACCATGAAATTGCTTCAGGATTTGCCTTCGGAACTTTCTCGGAACGACAACTCTGTCGTGGAACAGAATACAGCCGTCGACATGGGTAAAGGACTCTCGCCTGTTGAAGTAGGGACGGACGTCTGGATTCGTGATTGATCGTGTATCGGTTGGCCAGCCCTCACGGATGTACTGCAGCACCGTTTGTAGCGCCTTGTCAGTTTTCGTTGCAGCTTGGATTGCTGCAAAAGAAACTGGAACTGGTCGATTGTGTCACGAACAATGCTCACTATGTCTTCTTCTAGGGAAATCGCTGCCACGACATAATTTTTCTCTGGCTGCTTGGTACGGTCGATCAGTCTGGACAGCATATCGGCGCAACCGAAGTCGTTGGTGGACACGTGACGGATGTCGAAATCGTAGTTGAGTAGCATCAACGCCCACCGCTGAAGTCGATTTGCGGTATGCAATGGAATACCCTTCTTCGAACCAAAGATTGACAGCAGCGGCTTGTAGTCCGAGAAGAGTGAATCACCGACCCAGCAGGTACTTGTGGAACTTTGGAATGCCCCAGGCGTTGATTTCACCCCTGGTAATTTATGCGTATATGGTGAGAAGCTTCTTAGATTCATCGTCTACTTCCAGCTGAAGATACGCATCGGAGAGGTCGATGATGCTAAAGACGGCACTTCCGTTGAGCTGCGCGAAAATCTCCTCCGGAGTTGGAAGAGCATAATGATTGGCCTCCAGCGCTTCGAGTCCAGTGGAATAGTCTGCACAAATACGAACTTTACCATTCGGCTTGCGTACTGCGACGATCGGAGCGGCCCACTCCGAGAAATCGATCGGCATGATGATTCCCAGCGACTGGAGACGTGTCAATTCGTCATCGACCAGCGAAATTGTGTTGAATGGAACTGGTCGCTTCGCACAGAAAACAGGTTTTAAAAATAGCTTTACCTTTGTCTTTGTGCAGTGTCCCAGCGAATTTTTGAAAACCGCCGGATGGTTGGCTTGAAGCTGCAATGTGATTTCCTTGAAGCATGGCCCAGGTACTGCTGCGGCTTGACTGCAGAGCGTATTGAATGGAACCGACCATAGGTTGAACGTGTCGATCCAATCAATACCGAGCACGTTTAGTTCCGGTGATGACGTCACGAAATACTGGCCACGCTTGACCATGCTGTTGAGGGTGACTTCACAATGGATTCTGCGTTGGATGCTTCAATCGATGATGATGTCAGTTTCGGGCGTCCCAATTGTTGCCACGTTGTTTTGGAAATTACCGTGATATCACTTGCGGAGTCCAATTGTAGCGAAATAGCGACGTCGTTGATGGTGATCGTCACATACTTGCGTTTTCTGGAGCTATTGGCGATGTGGTTCACGAAAATCCCTTTGGCTTCGGGTCTGGAACTGGCCTTCTTCTTGAACTGCTTCTTCTCTCGGGGTTGAGTGGAAGAGTCGCTTGAAGACTTTTTGACACAACCACAGTAGCCTTCTTTGTGGCCGGTGCGGTTGCATGACTTGCATAGATGGTCAGAAAATGGACAGTCACGAACATAGTGCATTTATCCACACTGCCAGCAGGGAGTACGAGGGATGGACTTCGGTGGATGTTGCTGGTTGCCGGGCTTAGCAGGAGTCGAACCTTGGCTGCATCGTCCAGACTACGTGCGTCGCTTTCGAAAAGATCCGTGTACCGGGCGAACCACTTTTCGAATGTGGTGCCGTTCTCCGGATCGAAACAGAACTCGCTGATGTTGGTCGACAATGACTCCAATACTTGCTCTGGGTTGATTGTTTGCGGAACGGCCAACCGCTGTAGAAGCTGGGTCATCTGCAGGATCGCTGCTTGGAGTTCTTGGTTGGTCGCCGTCCTTCTTCTGGTTCAATTCTGGAGCTCTTCAAACTTCCAGAAAAATCCTCGTCGCCAATGACACGTCTTCCAAATGCATAAAAAAATGAAACTCAGCTTCTTGAGGGGTAATTTCAGTTTGCTTGTATTCAGCTTGACGTCAACGAATGGAATGAAAAATTATTTAACGTAACCGCAGTCAGTGTTTGCTGTGGTCGGAATGGAACACCCTCCTTGTTTACACAATCAGATACGTCGTTTTGAATAAGTTGTCGAGATTCTTTACTTGAACAGAGATGCCAACATATCAGGTGTTAGGGTTCCAAAATATAATGTACATCAAGAACAACACAACAATTCCAGTGTCACTCTCACATTTCAATATCACTTTTGTAGAACGATTGATTTTTTCCCTCAAAATAGGCCGCAGTTTCAGCGCTAATCTTTTCATTCGAGCGATATTCCATATCGGCGAGCATTTTTTTGAGGTCTGCGAACAGCCAGTTGTCGCTGAGAGCCAAATCTGGAGAATACGGTAGATGCGGAAGCAAGTCTAAGTTCAATTCATGTAGTTTTGCCATTGTTTTGATTGACGTGTGATACGATGCGTTGTCTTGATGAAACAGTACCTTTTTATTTTTCATATGGGTTTTCCGCGATTCCGTCTTTCAAACGCTTCCATAACGCTTTAAAATATGCATTGTTGATGATATTTGCCTTCTCAAGGTTGTCGATGAACATTAAACCATACATGGTATGGTGGGAATTTTTAATTACTATCGTACAGGTTTGCGTCGAAGGGTCTCAGAATGTTACGAAACTTTGTCCACGCATAGGGTTCATGGATGTATGAACAAAAAACAATATTAAACAATTGAGGGTTGCCAGTTTTCCTGGCAAATGCCAATTGAAGTTTTTCGATTTTCCCGAACATCACTAACTTCAAAAATTCATAACTCAAGAACGATTCATCGTAGAACAATTTATTTTTTTCAAACTATAATGAAATTTTCTCAAGAATTCGGGAAAAATATAATCTTAACTTCCTACAAATTTTTCCACAGACGAAGGAAAATTGCTTGGAAAAGCCGGAAACCATCATCTGAGTCATGGAAAATTTTGAAAAACATATTTTCTTGTTTATTAATTTATAAGCTTACATTGGTGAAATTTTGGCGATGGGCTTTTATTTTGTTTTTGAGTAATGCTCGAAAAACTCTGGGCCCGTCTCTGGTCTTCATGCCGCTAGGTAGAAAGTTGCCCACTTTTAAAATACGTTCGTTTTTTAAGGCTCAACTGCAAATCCTTTAAGGAGCCGATGGTAAATTATTTTGTTCTTTAACTAAGTGCAGAGCTTGATATAATAACGTGTGCTTTATTAGAAGTTCAGTTTCGGAATGAGGAGATTGATACTTGTCAAAGAAGCCAAGATTGATGTGATGGAATTTTAACGATTGCTTGAATTGCTTGAGGCTGCTTCGATGTCATCCCCTCTCGATAGTTCAGCCCTAGCTTACGCCGTAATTCTTGGAATCTTCCAGTATCCAGAAACTTGGGAAATATATCCGCTAATTGGTCTTGAGTACCGACAGCCTCCACTTAAATTCGTCCTTCAGCGATATGATCCCTGATGAAATGATGTTTAGCACCAATATGTTTGCTTCGTTTCGTCTCCAAGTTGCTTGTCATGCCAATACAGCCTCGGTTGTCTTCTAAAATTGTCACAGGTGTTTTGGGATCCTTTACCTGTATGTCCTCAAGAACTCCAGCCAGCCAAAGGGCTTCAGCAGTACCGGCACTCAAAGCTATATACTCGGATTCACTTGAGGAAATGGTCATCGTAGTTTTTTTTTGCGGCACCATGGCACTGTTGATTCAAAATCCTTTAAGATGTATTCGGACACAGACTTCCGGTCCTTGTTGTCAGCCACCCAGTCAGCATCAGCAAATCCAACAAGCGGCGGAGCATCGTTGCGTTGGAACGTCAGTATGTTAGGTGTTCGCACTTCCTTTTATGTAACGGATGACTCTCTTCAAACATTGCCAGTGAGCTTCCGTTGGATTTTGTTGATATCGGCCCAAGTATCCTTTTGGAAAGCATATATCTGGGCGAATGCTCAGCATTATATACATTAAGCTGGCTAACAGCTCCCTATAGGGTTCTCTTGTAGGTGTCCCCTCTCGTTTTAGTTGCAGTCCTTTCTCCATAGGCGACTTTGCGGGATTACATGCAGCCAATCCGAAAGTGTTCAAAACCTTTTCCACATGCTTCTGCTGCGGAAGCTGAAGAATTCCAGCTTGCCGGTTGTACGCGATCTTCATTCCCAGGAAATGAAGTGCGTCTCCACAATCGGCCACGCAGAAAACAGTTGAAAGTTGCTTCTTCAAAAGAACGATGGACTCAAATTTCCTCCCCGCGATTAGTAGATCATCGATATACAGCACGATGTACAGCTCATCATCTTCATCGCTACGGATATACAGGCAGTAATCATGACGAGATCGCCGGAAACCCAGCTTGGTTAATTCGGTGTTGAATTTGTCACATTACACATCATATTCGGTGCCCTAGTAACACACATGTTGCCATTTAGTTGAGAAAACATAAATGTGCTTCTGTTAGTCAAAATCAAGTTGCTGCAACTAATTCTGATCGTGGTGTGCTGCTTGGGTGGAGCCTGGACGCGTTCCGGGATTTCCATGTATATATCCTCCTTGAGATCTCCATGTAGGAACGCGAATTTAACGTCCATCTGGTGAAAATGGAACTGCTTGTGGACGCATACAGCTAGCACGGTCTTGATGGTAGACAGCTTCGCAACTGGTGCATAAGTCTCTTCGAAGTCCACGCCGTGACGTTGCAAGTTGCCCTTTGCTACCAACCGGGCCTTATAACAAGCAGTATGATCATCTTCATCCTGCTTCACGCGGAATACCCATTTGGATTTAAGGGGCTTCACACCACGCGGGCAGGACGTCAGCTTCCACACACCGTTTGCCTCCATTGACCTAAGTTCGTCGCTGTAGCACTGAGGAGTATCTGTGAAATACGAGTCACCAGAAGTTGCTCTGTAACCAGTGAAAAAGTTCAACAATTTACCAGGGAGCCTGCGCTCCCGTTCGCTGCGCCTCAACGTCGGCTGTCCATTGGACTCGAGTTGTTCTATTTGCAAAGGGTGCGCCCCGGTTTGATCCATCTCGAAAACGTCCTTGCCATCAGTAAGTGGTGTACCCGCTCGTAACAGAGATTCATCATCAGCCAATGGTTCGGCATTAGGAGTGGGCGTGCTTTCGCGAAACATTTGACGTCAACGGTCTTCGGTCAACGGTTCATATGAATCTTGAATAATTTCTTCTTCATACACCTTTTTTCATAAGGGAAACTGGTTTCATGAAACTTCACATCTCGGGCAATTATGATTCGTCTGGACTTCCGGTCCCATAAACGATAGCCGTTGGGAGCATATCCAACCATGACGACTTCGATACTTTTAGCATCCAACTTCTTTCTGTGCTGGCCAGGGATCCATGCAAACGCCTTGCAACCAAAAACACGGCATTTTTCCAGACTTGGCCTCTCGTTGTACCAACACTCAGCCGGGGTTAGGTTTCTCGACAGGGCGGCGGTAAGACTTCTATTTACCAGATAAACGGCTGTAAGGACGGCTTCCGACCACATCGTCTTGGGAACATGCAAATCGATCAGCATAGTGCGGACCTTCTCAACTATGGTGCGGTTGAATTTTTTCGCGACGCCATTTTGTCGAGGCGTATATGCAACAGTCGGTTCGAACTGGATCCCTTTATGCGAATAAAACTGCTTATGGATGTTAGAAAGATACTCACGGCCTTGATCAACCGTCATCTTGGATATCTTCATATTGAACTTCGCCATCACTATCGCCTCGTACTCACGGAATCGAGCGAACACCTCCGATTTTCTCTTCATCAAGAACAGCATAGCGAAGTGGGTGTGATCATCTATGAAGGAAACGAAATACTTTGATCCGTCCCACGCAGCTGGTTCGATCGGCCCGCAGACATCGGAATGGATTCATTCCAGTGGTCTTGAGGATATTGGACTGGTTCCGTTAAACGGTTCACGGCAAAGTTTCCTTTGCACGCACGCGTCGCAGAACGCCAATTTGTCTGCCTTGAAGTCATCGCCATCAACAAGGTTGTTACTTACGATCGCTTTCATTCCTTGTTGACTGAGATGCCCGAGCCTCCGGTGCCACAAACTAGTCGCTTCAGCTCGACTCAGATTTCACTTTGCTGATGAATCATTAGTATAAACACATTGTTTAGGCCTAAGTTAACGTTTCCTGACGTAAATGAAACAGATTCATGTTCATTTTAGCATAATTTCAAATATTGTTTATATTATGTATCCAACGGTGCAAGCAAAAGGCGCTTTTGAAAGTTTTGACGAACTCCATTGGGTAATTTTGAAGAAATTGCATCTTTCAACCCATGAAATGGCCGATTAATGTCGTATCTGAGATAGAAACTATTAACCTTTTCTTAAACAGCTGAACTATGTGATGGTCGCCCAGTTTTTGACAAAGGTTGAATTCCCAAATCGTACTTTTTCGACTCAGTAACCATATGTTGAGTAGCTTCTTCAAAGTAAGATTTTATTTATACATACGACCAGTTTTTTGGCAATAGTCTAAAAACTTCAACTTTTTTCTCAGTTGTGTCGGCTTTTGAAAAAGCTGATTTCAAATTTAATAGCAGTTTATCGAAATCCTCGGACACGTCAGAAACATAGTTTGGAAACCTTGTTCTTATCATTAAAAAAAATTGTGAAAATATTTCAGTTCCTTTAGAGAAGGGATAGTTGCTACTAGAAGCATCTTACGGGATACTTCCTTTGAAGATAAGAGAGAAGAGATACCGCCCACGGATGCTATCCGTTATCCAATCAGCTGTATTACACAAAGAACCAAGATGAAGTTTGGGACTACAACATCCTCAAGTGTAAAAACTGGTACCCATTATGAAGCAATACCGGCGCCGGCCGTGCCCGAATGCTGGTCAAGTAGGGAATGGGAAGGGACGTGTTGACGTGATACTCGCTTTGAAGGAAGCCGAGAAATCCTCTGCATTTCCACGAGAAATCACTGGGATGTTGGATAGTTGGGAAAAGGTCAGCAGCAGGGTTCGTTTTGGTTAATGATACGCTGAATGTATGTAACTACCACTATCCGCCAGAAGCATGGGACCGCTCCTTCAAGCAACAGAACATCGAACGCCAGTTGCACCGCACCCCGAATAGTCCGACATGACCTAATCCCCGTAAACTCGTAAATAATGGTGATCGCATTTTCTGCCTGTGTGGGCAATAGTTAGGCATGAGCAGCGGCAGACCCTCTTTTCTGTGGATATCCTGCAAATAGAGAAAAGACAAGTTGGGGCGTCCCGCCGCTTGGTGGCCCATCATAGCATTAGTAACTGATATTGATTCTATTGATTCCTACGCTCATTAATTTGGTACCAACCGGGGGAGACTCAATGCTTTCCTTATCTCCAATTCGTTCAACTACTCGCATTTTGTGATAGAGTGGGCGGAATATTACAATTTGAGATAATTCTAAGTAGTCGGTTTACCAATGATCGACAGGTAATCGGTGGGTGACTGACCACCAGGTACTTCATAGCAAGATGCAAGCAAGCGGACCGGAAGTGCAAATGAGCAAACTCCCCTGATATCTTTCCTTCGATAGATATTCCTAAAAACTGCAAGAGCTTGTATTTTTTTCTAAATTAATCAACGATCCTACGGATTCTCCCGTGGAAGCTGTTGCCTTCAATGAAACCGACGAAGTTGGAGCTGAAGTCTGTTCCTCAATTTTTGCTACTGCACAAACTGTTATGGGAATGTTCTCCTCACTAGTATTTGTAAACCATAAGCGACATGTCGTGCATAATTTCATTTTATTCGTTACTTAATCCATGCGTCTGGAACGTAACTTATCTAAATAACTCTGAGTAATTGAGCGCAAATGAGCGCGTTGAGCTTCGTAGTATTTTACCTTCTCCATGATCGATGCTAATGTAGTGTCCTTGGAAAACTTATCGATGTAGCAATACAGTGCGCTCTTGAAGTATGATGAAGCCTATTCTTTGAAATCGTTTCACGCAAGGATGAACCACTTGCTGATATTCGAGGAGAACTAATGATTGGTTTGTTTGCAAATGCCCTTATATTGGTATTTGTTTTGTACCTATACTTTAATTAACTCTTTACCTGCCGGCTGCCGGTGTACAGCTTACGCGCACGTGTTTTAGCTGTCCTATTCTGTTTTTCATTGCGGTTTGGAGCTTTCTGAACTTTGAATGAACGGAGCCCGGCTCGCTTTTTGGCTTTCTGCACGAAACTTTTGGTCAAGTGCAGCTTTTTCGCGACATCCCGAACGGAACAGTTGGGTTTGCGTTTAAAGGCAGCAACCACTCGCTTGTAATCCTTCACACAGTACGGAACACTCCATTTTAGAAACTACGACACATTTGACAATAAAACTCACGCAGTGTAAACAATACACGCTGAGGTAATTTCACCCAAAATTTCGTTGAAATCAACCCAAAGGGCTTATTGAAAGTGATGCAACTTAACTGTGGACACCCTTTACCTTTCAACGTTAGGTACCTATAAGCAAATTGGAAGACGAAACTTTTCGGATTTTTTATTATTTTGGTATGAAAACGAGTGACGGGCCCATAGTTTTTCGAGCATTACTCAAAAACAAAAAGAAAAGCCCATCGCCAAAATTTCACTAATGAAAGTTTATGAATTAATAAAAAAGAAAATATTTCAAAAATGTTCATGATTCAAAAAATAGTTTTTCCGGCTCTTCCTAAAACAAAAATCCTTCACTGTGAAAAATTTCGTAGGAAATTTCTTTAAAATTATATTTCTTCCAAATTCTTGAGAAAATTTCGATATAGGGGAATGTGATCTAATGTGGGTCTATGGATCTAGGATTCGGCCTATGCTTCGAAGTATTTATTTTTACCCTAATTCGAAATAGATATAAATTCACTATTTTTACCCTGAAAATCAAAAATATACAGTAGTATTGTCTCACTGACATATCAATATGAAGAAAAATTTAAGACAGGCAATTTTTAACGATAGGCCGAATTCTAGATCCATAGACACATTAGAGCACTTTCCCCTAGTATCAACAAAAAAATTTGTTCTACGATAAATAGTTCTTGAGTTATTAATTTTCGAAGTTACTGATGTTCGGGAACATCGTTAAACTTCAATTGGCGTTTTCAAGGAAAAGTGGCAACCCTGAATTTTTGAATATTGTTTTTTGTTCATGTATCCATGAACGCTACGCGTGGACAAAGTTTCGTAACAATCTGAGACCCTTCGGCACAAACCTGTACGATAGTAAAAAAATCCCCATGTGCATCCAAAAATATCGAGCCCATAACTTCCGGCTGATTGTTGTGCTTTCCGGCGCTCACCAGCTGCTGTCTACTAAGATGACGATCGATTCGATTCCGGAGTGGAGTGATGGATCCATGTTTCATCCCTTGTCACATATCGACGCAAACATTCCGGTTTGTTACGTTTAAACATAGCCAAACACTGCTCAAAATCATCATCACATTGTTTGTTTTTGGTTAACAGTGAGCGAACACGGCCCCTATTTTGAACAGAGCTTGTTTATGAAAAATGTTCATGCAGTATAAAACCAACACGTCTTATTGATATTTTTACAACCCAAGCAACACAAAACCGACATAACTGGTTTCAGCGACTTGATTGTGACTTAATTGGATCGCATTGAAGTAACTTCAACTGATTTGCAACAAGTGTGCTGCTAGGGAATGCCAGCTAACTCAAGCAACTTCACTTTCCGATCATTCAAAACAATTTTATGGTGAACCGTGCCTGCGAGGACTTCGATTTCAAGAACATGAAAATCGACCAGTTCAAGTGCTTGGTGTTTGTGTCTGGTCTCAAAGGTCATTCCTACGTGGATATGCGAGCAAGGCTTCTTTTCCGGATCGAAGGCGAAACAACCGAAGCTCCCGTCACTCTCCAGAACCTGCTCGACGACTATCAGTGGCTCGTCCATCTCAAGGCGGACACATCCATGATCGAGTGCCAGTCAAGCTCGAAATCATCGATCCGTCCTGTTCAGGAGAAAAAAGGAACCTCTCATCAGCAGCAGTCTTAAAAAAATAAATCGGAAGGTAAGCCCCTTCGTACTCCTTGTTGGCAATGCGGATAGATGCACTTTGTTCGGCTTTGCCCATTTTCGAACCACCATTGCAAGCAGTGCGACCTGATTGGCCACAAGGAGGGCTATTGCGGCTGATTTTCGAAACCTCAAACCTTCCAGCTGGGGAAGAGAGAAGCCAGCGAAGACTTGAGAACCTTCATAAAACCTATTGGCTGCCATGAAAACCAGCGTACGGCCAAATAGTCACAGCTGTCAAGCTACACTGTGATATCGTGGTTGGTTTTTGTTGTTCTGCTTTGTTCGATTCTCTGCTCTTCTGATGCATTTAGCAGTAAATAATATCTAAGAAAAAAGTTCTAGTGTTGCGGGAAATTTTGTTTGATAACAAAACCAAAACAAATTGAGTTTTTTTTACAGCGCATCATGTTCCAAATCATAGGCCCATTTAATTTTATCGTGAATATCGCCACGATAACAGCCGAAAATCGATGCGCCTCGGTAATTATGCGAGTTTACAACACCAGAACTTGGTTGGCTAGCGGACACATTGGATGAAACTCGGCTAACAGATCTACTTTTATACGAAGAATCTTTATCGAGTTTTAGACAATTTGGCCAACAAAACCCCACAAGGCGAAGAGAATCATTTTGTGCCAATGTAGTGCTTATCCCTTCATATTTTTGTATGGATTACGAGGGTCTCTAAAACTCCCCTAAAAACGTGAAGTTTTTTAGAGTCGCCTGCTTGAGTAGTTAATTATGGTGACTTCCCGCGATGCCAATTTGCCGTTTAAGGCATTTACTGGGGGTAAAATGTGTTTTGAATGCTTTTTCAACTAATCATCATAAAATAACATGAATGAGTTCTAAAACGGCATTTCAAAACAGCATTTTACGAGATCATAAAGTCGAAATAAAACCTTTGATAGGAGTAAAAGGAATAAGAGAAAACAAGGTTTTAAGATCGTTGTACACAAGCTGTAGCTCTCATAAACCTGACTAAAATATGAAACCTATTGGCACCTCTTGAAATGGGGGTATTTTTATAAATTAATAAAGGGGTGAAGTATTGGGGGGTGTCTTCTACATACTATTCCCTGCTTTTTCAGAGTCTTACCGATGCCCGACTTCGAACAATTGAACTTGCTGGCCGCTTCCCGTTGGCACATTGAATCCTTGTTGTTAAAAATAGTGCGCAGCGATCGGAGCATCTTCTTATCCATAATATTCGTTGGAGGGCCATAACCCTTCTTCCGGATTACTGCCATGGTTGTCAGAGTATGGTATATGACGGTTATCTAAACATTTTCACGCTAAAATGGTGCACCGTGTACTGTTTCCCAAGGTCTTTGTTCGCTTGAAAGAATTGTACAATGCGCGCCCGCAGTACTTCCTATTTCAACGGCATGCGTTAAACAACTGAACATGTTGGAGTGAAAGTGTGTGTGTGTGATAATTTTCTGAATATTGTAAGGATTCATTTACATAAGGTGATATTTCTCTGAAAGCATTATTGTTATGATAGAAAGGAATTGAAATCATTCCCGTTATTTGGTGGCCACCCGTTACATGTCAACCAAAGAGTTGCAATTTCATAACTGTATGTAAGGTAGAAGTTGAGCTATCCCAAGCAGCACAAAACCGTCATAATTGGTTGCAGCAACTTGAATGTGACATGATTGAGTCACATTGAAGTTATTTTTACCGATTTGCAATAAGTGTGCTGCTAGGGTTGTGCTTTGGAAGTTTCACGCTGAGAGGAAGACACCTAGCATCTTCGCAAAGTATCTTGTTATGCTATTTTCTATAATTTTTCTGAAGACCATATATACGAAACATTTGAAAAAAACAAATACACTTTTGTGCTAGAGGGATTGAAATTTGATCTGTCAATGGGAAAATCAGGGTAATTTAAATTAAGCACTTGTCTAAAGTGCATTGTTAGCGAGATAATCAATTTTGACCAACTTTTCACAGATGTGACCCATTGTGCATTGATCCCCGGTCTATGTGTGTGTTGCAGGTATGGAAGATGGTTCCGTTTCCCTTTAATTTGATTGCCGTCAAAGGATAGTTATCGATGACCGTCGGAAATTTGTCCTAAATTGTTAAACGAACTAAGAAGGACTAAGAAGAAGAAGAACCAAAAAGCAATCGTGTTCAAACTCTTCACAAGTGCACTTCTGGAGAATCAATGATGAAGAAATTAAGACACCGAGCAATTGAAATCATGCACACTTGAAAAAACTTAGTTGCAGAAATAAGACGATTTATTGTAATTTCAATTCTAAGGCGCATAAAACGATTATGCGAATACCGACAGCCTATCTATGTTTTCAATATATTGAGCCAACAAAACGGTGAAACTGATCTTTTTCTTAATTGTCCACAGCACCTTCTCGCAACGCGCAAGATGTGATTCAACGATACAGGGAACTATTTAGTGTATAAGGCATCAATGTAGCAACTACATTTAAAGCAAATTCACAAGGTGGCCATATAAAGTTTATAGTCAAGAAAAAGAAAAATAGCTATATTTTTTTCATATCACCGTTAGTTTTTCTATGAAAATTTTATCCGAATAAGTTCTAAGCCAAAAATAAAAAAAGAAGTAAAATGAACGAGCGTCGTAGTGATTTTGTGATCAAGGCCGGCTACATGATCAAGCGGTCGCAAAACAAGAAACGCTTCACCCCGGTCAACTACAAGACGCGCTGGTTCGAGTTGACACGGTTCTATCTGTCCTATTACGATATCGGCAATCTAGAGGTAAGTTTTCTTCTTCTTCTTTTTCTCTGTGTTGTGTGTGTGTGATCATGATCATCCGATAGCAAACCATTTTCCGATGACACCCCTGAGTTGAGCCTGAGCGTGATCCGTGCTGTCCATATCTAACAAAAGCGTGTTAACAAAGTCCATTCGATCGATCAGTCGCAAATTAACCTATCGTCAAACACACCCTTCACAGAATACCATCCACACACACACACTGAACAAGGCATCGTCAAATTGTGCGTGAATAATAACTCATCAATAATGCTGGAATCATCATCCCATTAACACGAGTCTGACGTCCCGTCGGACGATACCGGTACTAACGCTCGGCCTTAGTGTTGTTGCATCACAAATCATGTTGATTCTTCTTTTTTCGGAAAAGCATTAAGACAGTCTAGCATCATCAATCATCCGGTAATATTTATTGTGCGTACGTTTGTTTATGTTTACATCACAAGTTGATGCCGCTTTAAGGGATTTGAAAGTCAGTGCCAGGACAAATGAATTGCAAGGTTAGCTTCTGTGGATCGGTCTGTGGGATATGGGTAGTGGGTTATCTTCGACATTGAACAATAACATACGAAGTCTCCCGTAACATTTGAAAAGGGCATATCTTCGTTGATCGATTCTCTTAACCTTCCTTTGGTGTTAACATTTTGTGACGAATGAGGTGTTTCGGGTCATATTGACTCGGATTTCAAATTCACATTGTGGAAAATTTATAGGACCAAATTTGAAGTCTATGTAGTCAAAATGCTTATCCCAATTTTCAGTTTCTGGTGAGTACTGCCCTTTTTAATACGATTGCCCTCAAGGAATCTGTGCCGGAAAAGGGCATGTTTGCATGCGAGGCGGCGATAGATACAAATTTTCATCGGAACATACTTTTCGACGGCTCAAACTTCATGATTTTTCATGAATAGTCTACTTCTAGCCTTGAAATGGACCAATGACCATATTGGCCATTCCGGGACAAGCCAGATGCCCCGGAAGATTTCTTTAGGAGGGGAAACGGCTTTTCGCCGAAACATGCCTTTCGACGGACCAAACTTCATGATTTTTTATAAGTAGTCTACTTCTTGCCTAGAAATGGCCCAATGAATATAGTGGACATTCCGGGACAATCCGGATGCCCAGGGGGAACTGTTTAGGCAGGGACAAAAACGGATTGGTGGCGATAATTGGTTCCGCACCCTATATGGGTTCAATCAGATGATTAAAAATCAGCAGTTTAATAAACAGTAATGGGCCAAGTGAGAACCCTGTGGCACCTAGGGCTGATTACTGGTAAATTTGATTGCTTTTCTATTGTTGTTCTCAATTCACATTGAAATATTCTAAAACGTCCCAACGTGCTTATAAATGAGTAAAAATAGTAAACAAAGAAAGCTATGTCAATTGGAGCCGTTTTGCTGATTTTGAAAGCTAGCGAACTCGATAACCGACCTGGTTACCGAAATTGCCGAAATCTGGCTAATTCTGTATTTGTCCGCGAAATTCTGTATTTGTCCACTCCTAAATGGTTCTCACAGGGCATCCGGGTTGTTGCAGAATGGACAATATAGTTATTGATCCATTTTAAGGCTAGAAGCAGACTACTCAACAAAAATCATGAAGTTTGAGCCGTCGAAAGTCATTTTTCGGTAAAAATATGTCTTTGTCTCCTCCTAAACGGTTCCCGCGGCATCCGGATTGTTGCAGATTGGCCAATATGGTCATTGATGCATTTAATGGCTTGACGTAGACTACTTTTAAAAAATCATGAAGTTTGAGCCTTCGAAAAACATGTTTCGTCAAAAATCTGTATTTGTCCCCTCCTAAAAAGTCCCCCCCGGGGCATCCGGATTGTCCCGGAATGGTCAATATATTTTTTGGGCCATTTCTAGGCTAGAAGTAGTTTGAGACATCGAAAGGCATGTTTCGGCGAAAATCCGTATTTATCCCTTCCTAAAGGGTTCCCCCGGAGCATCCGGATCGTCCCGGAATGGCCAATATGGTCATTGGTCCATTTCAAGGCTAGAAGTAGACTATTCATGAAAAATCATGAAATTTGAGCCGTCGAAAGGTTCCACTGTTCCGATGAAAATTTGTATCTGTTGCCGCCTCAAGGATCGTGGCAAAACATGCCCGCTTCCGGTACAGATGCCTTGTGGCCAATCGGGTCAAAAAAGGCCGTACTCATCATTGGTTACTGAAATTGGTACTCTAATAAGCATTTTGTCTTCAAAGACTTTAAAATTTGGTCATATCTAGTATCCACAATGTGAGTTTGAAATCCGGGTCAATATGACCCGATACACCTTATTCGTAGCTTTTTTTTAACAGACCCTTCAGAAATGTCAAAAAAAATTGAGTTCGATGAAGAAACGTAACTTTCTATGATTTAGGAAAAGTCAAGAAAATTCAAACGTTTTGCGAGATTGCTTATTTTAGAAAGTTATCGCAGTTTTAAAATCCATTCCGGGTCATATTGACCCCGACACCTAAAGAAGGTTAATCTCTTTCTCTTCTGTGAGTAACGCAGCTGCAAAAGCATTTTCCATAGAATTTTTTGTTCAATCTAACGGTTTAACATCAATCTTATCTTAATCTCAATCTTAAGCTATAAGCAGAGCCACAAGTTTTATTGTTAATCCTGACGAATTTCACGCCAACTCATCCAGTGTTTGGCAGCACCCTCTCAGAGTCCAATGAAACTTTGTGGGTGTCTTTTCCCGCAAATTGGCATACTTTGTTTCTTAAAAAATTATCTAGACTGCCATTTGAAAACGGCTTAAGTTTTTTGATATTTTTTTCTAAATCAACATAACTCAAAAAGGACAAGACTTACAAAAAAGTGATGTATCCGTGACTTTTAAGAAATTGTCTGAACTTTAATGAAAACAAATTGTAAAATCGATTCTTACACGCTAAAAAATATATTTTAAAATTTAAAGTCAGTTTGCAAGAAATGGCTATATTAGAATTGGACGAAATTTTTTCTTAATAAAGGCAATATAATTGTCTAAAAGTTCGTGATACAGTGCAAGATGGGCACTTTTAAGGAAGAAAAGTTTTTCTAACAACAAATTTTTCATATCAACATAACTCAAAAAAGACAAGACTTACAAAAAAGTGATGTATCAATCACTTTTAGAAAATCGTCTTAACTTGTATGAAAAAAATATAAAAATTGTAAAATCGATTCTTACACGCTAAAAAAATATTTTAAAATTTAAAGTAAATTTGCAAAAAATTGCTATCTTAGACTTGGACAATTTTTTTTAATACAGGCTATAAAATTGTCTAAATGTTCGCCATACAATGCAAGACTTTTAAGGAAAAAAAAAGTTTTTCTAACAACAAATTTTTCATGTCCTATTTTTACCGTGTATCGCGCCAACTCGTCCTTAAACCTCGTCCTTTAGTCCTTAAACATCACAGAAGCCAATTAAATTTAATTATAATGACAATTTGGATTTTTTCAGGGTCTTTGAATGTTTGAAAATTCAAGGCTACCATTTGGAAAGGGCTTATTTATAAATTGTTCTTTTTTTTTAAACTTTTAAACGAAAATTTTAAAAATACTGTTTGAACCATTTTACCCCATATCTTTTGAACCGTTCATCCAATCGTCTTGCTGTCAAAGAGAGAGTTGTAGGAAACTTAACAAAAATTTCGAAAAACATTTTGTGGTTATTGGAGAAACGCGAATAATTTATGAAAATGTCGTATTTTCGAATATTATTCGAATATGATAAAATTAAATCGGAAATATCTCGAGAACGGATGCTCTTACGAAGATCATCATGAGAAGTTGATTTTTTTCAAAATACTTCAAAAATCAGATTTTGTCATCAGAATACGTTTATTCCCGCTAATATTAAAATTTTGAGAAATACACCAAAAGTTGATGTTCTAGAAACTTTTTTTCCTGACATTTTTCCATCCTGGAGTCTTAACTCAAATTTGCGTAATAACTGAAAGTTTTCACAGTTAAAAAATAAAAAAAAAATCAAAAAATCATTTTTTGAGATTTATAAATTTTAATGTTAATTTTAGACTTTTTTTCCAATTTTTTTTCAGTGTGTATTTTTTTACAACCTTCGCACATAGGGCCACAATTTGTTTTTAGACAGTTTTTTTTTGTACAACCAAAGGTTTTCGAGCTACACATTATTAATTGAAGTGCTATTCAAAATGCCTACGCCCTTTTTACAATTGACACTTGAGTTCAAACATTTTTTGCATCAGTGGAAAAAACTTACTTTCGTGGGTAAAACGTGTGTACAAATTTTCAATTAAATCGGAGACACTCGAAGTTGGTCGGTAGGTTATTTCGACTGGAAACGCTCTTTAGTGATAATGCAATTAAATCAGGTGGTTGATCCTGTTTATTACCAAAACTTTGAAGTATATTACAAGAAGCACGATAAATTGGAAAACAAAAGCTTTATCATAACATCTGAAGTATTGATCCATGGCTCAATAGCAGTTCAGTTGTTTGAATCAAAATTGCTAGATTTCATTAAACAAAAATCAATATATTGCTCAAAAATTATTTTCATGTCAAATGGAGCAATTTTTTTTTTTCATAAAATCTAAAACGATTTTCTAGAAGTCAATCATACATCACTTTTTTGTAAATCTTTTCCTTTTTGAGTTATGTTGATTTGGAAAAAATCGATCGAAAAACTTAAGCCCTTTTCAAGTGGTAGTCTAGATAAATTAAAAAAAAACAAAGTATTTAAAGTTGCTTGAAAAGACAAAGTCTACACACCCACAATGTTTCATTAGATTCTGAGAGGGTGCTGGCAATCACGAAGACGAGTTGGCGTGAAATTTCTCCTTGATAAATGGAAAAGAAATTCGGTGGAGAAAATCGCTTAACAAAGACATCCCCTTTACAAATGACACGTGAGAAGTCATGCAATGCTAGGGTGATTGTCGGTATGAATCTGACCATTTTGAAAATAGTCGCCGTGCAATGAAAAGCTAAGACCCGTTACATTTTCGAAAAAAATGTTGACCTTACGAAAATTGTTTTCATGACATTCATTACCCTGATTCAATCTTTGTTTAAGTTTAGTCGTGGTCGTTTAATTCGTATGGCTGCTGCGTTTTGCAGACTATTTCCTGCTCTTGCGATTTTTTTTTTCGATTGAAAATATAGATTTAGGTCTTCATTAGTTTTAAGGTCTGTATCCACATTCATCCGGACACCTTCAAATCATTGTAACTTTTGAAATATTGCACGTAGGAATGAAAAATTTCACTGTGGTATAGCTGAGAGTCCATGATGAAAAAGACTATGATTGATGTTTACATTTCATGTTTAGTATTCAAGATGGCGACGAAAGAAAAACAAGTGCGCGAGCGAATTTTGTACGAGCGTACGACAAATCCTGACTTGTTTGACGGTGGAGAGGAAACCGAGAAGTGACAAAAACATTGGACGCGCTGATCCTGTCATGGACCGAAAGGTGAAAAGGATATTAACGAAAAACCCAAATCTCTCCATTCGAACGGTGGCTCGTAAAATAGGGATGTCGCCTGGTTTTGTCCAAAAATCAAAACAACGTTTGGGACTTAAGTCGTATAAAGTAAAAACAGTTCCAAATCGCAACGACAAACAGAACTTGGCAGCAAAATCACGGGCTCGACGTTTGTACTGCGAATATTTGACGAAGTTTTCATGCGTTGTTATGGACGATGAAACTTATGTCCTGGAGGATTTCAAGCAGCTTCCAGGGCTGGCTTTTTATTCTGCTATGGCCAGAAATGCTACAGCTGAGCATTTCAGAACGTAGAAGGCGTCGAAATTTCCCAAAAAATACTTTGTGTGGCAAGCAATTTCCACGTGTGGCAAAAAGAGTAAATCTTTCGTCACTACAGGCACAATCAACAAGGAGATCTATCAGAAAAAGTGTCTGCAGAAGCGATTGCTACCCTTCATCAAAAGTCACAAAGAAAAACCTTTGTTCTGGCCCGATTTGGCATCATGCCACTATGCTAAAACTGTGATGGAGTGGTACCAAGCAAATCAAGTGAATATTGTACCAAAAACCTCAAACCTGCCAAATTGCCCAGAGCTACGACCAATCGAGAGATATTGGGCTCTGATGAAGCGGAATCAGCAAGGAATCAAAGACATCAAACCCTTCCAGCAAATTTGGACAAAGACGGCTTCTACGATTTCTGAAGAGTCTGTACAAACCCTAATGGACGGAGTTAAGCTCAAAGTTCGAAAATTTTATGCAAATACCGAATAACTATGTTTTGTCTTCACGAATTGTTAAAACACATCCCATGAATCTGAAATAAACAACTACAACGGAAATATAATGCGAAATTTATGTTTTATTCATGTTTGAGGTGTCCGGATTATTGCGGATACAGACCATACAATCGGATTGTGAATCCACTAAGAATAAATCGTTTCAAATTTGTCTGAAGTTCTTGTTCAACATCGACCAGAACAGGCCGGATGCTCATATTGTTGATATAGTTTTTACAATCACTCTTTCACGGGAAAGTTTATGCAAATAAGATTCAGATTATGCGTGCCGGCGAGCATCCTGCTCGGTCTGGAAGCGTCCAGGCCACCCATTAATCGAAAATCCGCCATTCAATCGGCCATGATATACCGCAGTTTAGGCACTCGTTAGCCGCTCTCTCGATGTTTATTGGAGCCGCGTGAACAGAGCAGCGGTGTTTGGTCGCCTTTGATGAATCATTTGAAACGGTGCGGCAAAATCAAACAACCTCGCAAACGTCACCTTTCGCCCAAAAATAAGTTAATCAATTCCAGTTAGGACCCATCGCACCAAACGGACTCACGGCTTCGGAGTTGTTGGTGGTTAACCGCGTCTGGCTGGTCGGAGATCGGTAGGTGGTCTGTCATGCCGTGTCCCTCCGATCAGTGTGTTTTATTGAAATAAGCCGCTTGCAAACATTTTCGCGCGCGCACTATTCTCTTCTTTGAGTGTTGTTGTCTTTAAAGCATGATGGGACTTTGCGGTTTTCACCTCATAAATCCATACCGAGGGAGGGGGATGGGAAAGAGTCATCAAAACGAAAGGAAAATATTTGCAAATCGATTCTTTCAAAGAAAGAGCACACGCGGTTGTCTGAGCTTCTCAGGAAGCGATTCTGGCTGGTCCGACGACGCATGGCCTGTGAGCCATTATGATTTTAAGTACTTGAAGAATTTCAATAGGTATTTGCATATATATGCAGTGCAGGTATTGTACTCGTACGGTTGAAGCACTTTGCGGTTAGGTGATAAATTGCCTGACTCTTGCCCATCGATGGTTGAACAACAGCGGTCAAGAGACGCAATAGTAAAATTCGAAAGATTATTGACTTTTCCGTTTCTCACGCGATGAAGTCGCTGGCTGGAAGATGCAATGTGATTCAGGACTTTCCATATCAGATGCGTGAATCATATGCAGGTATGAAGCAAATTGAATTAATAAAATAAACAGGTCCTGCGGGTGGCTTCAACAGGATAAAACCTCTTAAGTGGCGTTGGAAACTTATTCAACCCTCATCAACATAATCAGCGTACACATTTGTGCATTTCGGTCGAGCTAAATGGTGTTTGCATAGTCAAAACCCGCTTTCCCGGTGGATCGCGTCTCATATTCCAGCTGTATTAATATAAAGGGGAACAATTTCTCCTGATATTCCTAGGGTATGAGGCTGGATTTGAAGTGGCGAAAAAAATAATTTAATTGAGCACGAGCCCTCCGACTGTCTAGCTGGCACGCGAGAATGACTAACGTCGTAGTCGTCGTCAAAAGCAGAGAGGGTGGTTTGCGATTTAAGATAGAGGGAACCAGTGATGCTAAAACGTTATGCGAGTAGCGGTGAAAGTATTGGTGAGTTTTCTTATTTTTCCTCTCACCGAATACTCACGGTTTCCGTCGATGATAGAGTATTTGTTAAGATGGAGAAAATTGTTTCGGACATGTAAGGATTTGTGTAATATTACGGAATGGGGTGTGTTTCAAATAGGTATGTTTGTGAGTTCGAACAGTATTCTTTAGATTTGTTTTTGTTTTGGTAAGTGATGATTGATTTTAGGGATATTGTTCGCAACATTTGCCATAGCATAGAGATTGCACTCTAATTTCAGACGGGTTTTTTGTTTTACAGAATCCAGTCTTATACATACCATCTTCAACTTGAAATAAATTGTTGTTAAAGCCTTCGTTTTTGTTATTTTGTTTTTCGTTGAAATACCAAAATATCCTTAGTCTGCAGCTATACAGTACTGGAAAAAATAAAGTATAAACTTCAATTATATTTATCTTTTGTTATTATCTAGTTTATATGTACGGATTGAGTATAAGTTCATTCGTACAAAATGTAGACTTTTGGGTATATTCTTCTATGAGCGCATAAAAAGAAACCAAACACCAGCAGCTTTACGGAAGCTAAATCGTTAACGTTTATTTATCACTTTTTGTGTGGCAGAAGTAGAGTATACATAAAAGTAAAATGATGGAAAATAAGTTTCAAAACAAACCTTATTAATTGCTTTGGCATACTGTCCACTAGGTTCTGAAGGGAATTTTGAGAAATTTTCTCCCAAGACTGATTCAATGCATCAAATCTCGAGTACTTTTTCAAACAGACGTATCTGATTTTGTAAACAAGGAGGGGAAGTAAGATTCAAACGTTGAATTCTTGAAACCCTTAGCACTTTCATGCAAACTAGGGCCACCATCACAAGGAATAACATTTTCCTAACACGATGGTGATGCTACTTTCCGTGAGGGTGCTGAGAGTTTTGAGAAATTTACCTTTGAATCTTACTTCCCCTCTTCGTTTACAAGATCGGATACGTCTGTTTGAAAAAGTTAGTTTTATCAATCTGTTTATCTAGAATTGACCATAAACTTTCGATTGGGTTCCGATCCGGAGGCTTAGGAGGCCAACCAAACCGTTTTATACGAGATTCACGGAAAAAAGTTGTAGTTTTGTCTGCGGTGTGCTTTGGACCATTGTCTTCCTGAACTATGTAGTCATTTTCTAGAACAATTTTCAGTAGAAAAACCTCGAAATTTTTACACAGAATGTCAATGTACTTGTTAGAATCCATAATTCTTTCGATTTGAGCAAGTTCTCCAACACCAGACCACGCAAAGCATCCCCACACCATACTATTGCCTCCTCCGTGCTTCACGACTTTCTGAACATTCTTCTCCAAAAGTTCCTCTCCCGTTTTCAACCAAATCCTGGATCGCTGCTTGTGTCCAATTAATTCGTACTTACTCTAATCTGTCCACAACACTTTTTTCCAAATGAAAAGCATTGTCGACGTGTTTCTTGGTAAATTTCAGAGGCTTGATTTAGTTGCGTTTACTTATCAGTGACCGACGAGATGCAAACTTATTCTTCAGGCCTTGTTGTTGCAGCCTAAATCGTACAGTTCCTTCGGAAATAAGAGACAAGCTTTCCATCACTGCTCGATTTGTCAACCTTGGGTTTAACCGAACTTCTCTCAAGATTTTTGCATCCTGCCCCGACGTTGTTAATCGCTTTCGTCCTTCGAGCTCTATCAACAATTGAACCAAACTGCTGGAATTGTTTCCAGATTTTTTTCACGGCCGGGAAGCTTACACTGAAATTTCCTGCCACTTTGCGATAAGACATGACCCAAACCACTGTGCTGAAATGTTTAAAGAAACGCATGGCTGTTATCCGTAAGTTTTCCTTGATTGCACAAGGCGTCGAAGCAGTATAGTGGATCGAAAACTGTGTCAGAACGCCATGAAGGCTTTCAATGCGAATTAAGGAATTTCAGACGTGCAATAAGCAACCGATTGGATCTTCAAGCAGATCACTGTGGCCAAAACGCCGGTCCTAGAAATGTATGACCAACGGATTCAGAACCCGATGATCTGCCAAGGAATTTGCATCTGTGGCCGGAAGACTCCGATTTTTATCACAACCATTTGAACACACAGTTACAATTCCTCCGTTTTTTACCCTTCCTATAACGGAATAGTGAATAGTTCGATATTGCCATTAAGAGGAACTGTACGCCATGGCAACCCAGGTAACAAATAAGCAGTTCCAAAGCGTCTTAACGGCAGCCTATCAAGCAATTAAGTCGCCTTAAATGTAACATAAATGCCGCTTTTGGCCCAATATACGGCTGCTTTACTGCAATGCTATTATAATGCTTCATTAATGCTATTTTGCATTCAAAATGCTCATTACAGGCTACAAGCATTTAGATAGCATTTGAAATTCAGCATTACAACAGATAGCATTCAAGATGCTGATATAATGCTAATATAATGCTTGTAGCATCTGAAATGCAGATTTATGGTTGATTTACTGCATATGCTAATGCTAATTGGTTACCTGGGAAGTCCTGTACTGGTGGTGGCTTCCTATCACATCACATCACCATTTGAACACACAGTTATACTTCAACGGATGCCTGAAAACACGAGGTCCCACCGGGGTCCATCAAGTTCTGGCCAAACTTGGAGGGTTGTCATTAATGTGAGAATGCACAACAATGGTATCTGGATATTGGAGTAGAGGTCCTGATTTCGCCCAACCGAAATTTAATGGGGTACCATCTAAGTTAAACGGAAGAAGAGTGAAACAATGGCTAAGGATGCTATTTCTTTGGCTAGATACTGCGAAGGTTGACCAACAGCTTGTGCAGAAGTCAACGACATGTATCAAGCTCAAAGTTCGAAGATTCTTTCGGAAAGATTAAAAATCCCACACAGCAAAAAAATATGAATATTATCTTGAGCGTATTTCAAACTTTCGCATAATAATGTATCATGTAACCGTATTTCAAGCGTAGATTTTTGCATAGTATCGTGTAAATTGAAGAAAACCTAAAGATATTGTTAGCTTAATTGCTTCGTTAGAAATTTACACTGTTTTTATGAAAGCTTCACGTTTTGCATTTAATTTTCAGCTTAATCAACCAAAATTTTACACGACCTCGTGTAAAATTAGAATGATCTAGCAACACCGCAGCGACGCTTTTTTAGTTAGACGTCAGCCATATTTTGTTTGAGTTGTGCGATTACGATCGGCGAAAAAAAATCATTTCAAATCGGTATAAAATGAGTGTAATTAAGTGTCCTATTTGTGGAACAGTGCAAAAAAATACTAAGAGTTATGTTGTACATATTCGGATTCACCGTCATGAAAAATTATTTCAATGCCCGTTCATGGAATGCGAGAAGAAATTTGGTTCATTTGCGTCTTTTCGCAAACATATCCGGTTCCGACATACGGTTCCGAATGTTGAACCGACCAAAAGTGCTCGTTTGTTTAAGTGTTCACTCATGACTTGCAATTTTTCGGAACGTAGTTTTAATCTTATTATGAAGCATGCATACGCGCACATTTCCGCCGGACAACCCGTTTATTGTCCCCTACAGTGTCCGACAAGGAAGCCATTTGCGACCGGTAACAGCCTCAGAATACATAAAATGTATGCTCATAGAGGAGGTTTCAATAATTCAGACATCTGTTCTCTCCCGGAAGAAGCTCCGGACTGTGTCGAGAAAATTATCGGACAACGAGAATTTAATTGCGAAAAAATTCGGGGGCAAGTCCTTGAATCCGAAATCGACGGAGATGCCATGGAAGATGACGATAATACGCATCCATTGAGCGTAGTGGAAAACATTTTAGGAAGCCTCTTCCTGAAACTTCTTTCCAAGCACCATGTTACAAATAGTGCTATTCAAGAGATTGTGGAAACTCTCGGTGAAGTGACCCGTGTACAGGAAAAACACCTGAAGATAAAAGCAGAAAAGCAAGTCAAAAAGCTGGACTTATCAAACACATCAAGCTTCATGTTGGTGGCAGAATTGTGTGATGCTTTTTTAATGGCCAAAGTGTTCGGTTCAAATGGGATTTTTCGTACTGCATATATGCGCAGAAAATTTTATAGTGAAAACTATTCATACGTGTCTCCAGTGCAGATTGATCTTCAAAAAGATGGAGATCACAATGATTGTTTTTATCATTATGTGCCGATTATTGATACTCTACGGGGATTACTGAATGATAAGGATGTTTATGAATCAATGTTCGGAAAAAAGATCTTGACTCCCGGCTACATAACTGATTATACAGATGGACTTAAATTTCAGAACAGCACTTTCTTCAGGAAAAAAACTGTAAATATATTCATCTATCAAGATGCAGCTGAAGTTGTGCCCAACCAATTGGGAAATGCAACATCACGTTACAAACTTCTGCTTGTTTATATGGTTTTGGGTAACCTTCCACCACACTTGCGTTGTCTTACTGATAACATTAACCTAGTTTTAGTATGCAAAAATAAAGATTTCACATATTTCGGAACTGATAAAGTCTTCCGCCGGCTCATCGAAGATATAAAAGTCTTAGAAGACGAGGGGATCGTAGTGCATGGCAGTGGAGAAGAAGAAACAATACACGGCTCAGTTTTCGCCACTATGAACGATAATCTAGGTGCACATCAACTTTCAGGACTCACTGAAAACTTTTCAAATAACTCGTATTTTTGTCGTACATGCTATAAAACATTAAAAGCGTTCCGAAGTGATCCTTTTGAACAATCTATTATGAGGACCCCTGAATTGAACATAATAGACCTTCAAGCTATTGAAAGTAATACATCTCAGGCTCCATATCATGGTGTTAAAGTAAACTGTATTTTTAATGAACTCAAGTATTTCAAAATGTTTGATTTAGGAGCCGTACCATGCGTTGCACATGACCTTTTCGAAGGATGGGTTAATTTTGACCTGTTTCTCATATTTAAAAAACTTATTTCAAACGGCACAGTTTCCGGGCGATACTTGCAGGGTAGGGTGAACAGTTTGTTTAAGCAACTCAATATAAGTACAAAAATTAGTTTTAATTTCAACCGAAGAACTTGTAATATAAAAGCAAAGGCTTGTGACGTGTGGCATCTTGTTCAGGTTATCCCATTTATATTCACCAAGAAATTCGACATAGACTACAATCAGCCCGAAATTATTATGTTAATTCTTATTAAAAAAATCACCGATATCATCACATCGCCAGTACTGTCTCTCATACAAATAAGAATTTTGGCTACAGATCTGAGGGACTACATGGAATTAAGAACAACGCATTTCAATGTTCCATTAAGACCAAAGCATCACTTCACCATTCATTATCCCCGATACATGCTGTGGATGGGACCAATTATATTATATTGTACACTATTCTGCGAAAGGAAACATTGTTTTTTTAAACGTTGTCTCCGCACCACGTTAAACTTCAAGAATGTGATAAAGTTTTGCGGTGAACAGCACCAGTATTTTCAGGGCCTCTTAAATACACAAAACAATCGTTTCAAAAACAACTTCCTGATCGAAAAATATGTAGATAATTTATCAGACCTACCCAGATCTATTCAAACCACTTTGCACGAAGTTGGGTTAGATGATAATCAAAACGTATTTGTCGAACAAGGGACATATCTGGGATATACGTACACTGCAGGCGATTATCTTTTTTTGCGTCATGATGAATACGGAGCACTTTTCTATGTTTTAAAAATCAAACTATTGATTTTCAATCCGAAAATCGAAAGTGTTATAGTGTTTGGTAATGAACTAATCGTAGAGGACATTCACGAACGAGGGCTTCTGGAAATTCGTCAAATAGAGGAAAGTTCAGAAAAGTTTGTTAGTTCGCCGATTGAAGATTTCATTGACCGAGCCCCACTGTTCTTGTTTGCGGAGAACAATAAGTCTTATCTGTTTATAAAGCATTCCATTCCACCAATACCGGAACAGATACATTAATCACTAATCAACATGAATCAAGTTATACCGTACAAAGTGTGTGACTCGTCCCGTCGAACAAGACACGTGATCCTTGCTTCCGGAAGCATCAGTAGTTTAATCGCACAAGGTAATATTTCCATAAAGAAATGATTTATTTCACGCTTCATTAATTTTCTTATGTTTCAGCAACCAACACATTTCAACGAAACTTTCAGCAAGTCGTCATAGCAAGCGATGGGTGTGAACTGTCCAGCGACTTGGCTCTGACTGCATTTGCTGCAGAATTACTCATGTTGTTAGAGCCTGGAGAAACCTGGATTCCAGAAGGATGCTATGCTACTGCCACGCAACCACTGGAAAAAGAAGAAGGTACGTTGTGATTATATTTTCGCACCATCCTTGTATTTTTCGAAAACACTAGAAAACAGACGTCACATATTTTTTTCCTCATAACTAAGCAAGTTCGTTTGCATATAATAAGTAACTTACACATATTTTACCACATTTAAAGAACACGCAATGGTTCACTTCTAGTAATGACATAATTGTTGCCAAAACCGTCAATGCCGGACAAATTATTCGACATGACGTATCTGATTTTGTATACAAAGAGGCAAACAAAAACTCAAACTTAAATTTCTGAAAACTCTCACGGAATGTCATCACCACCATGTTAAAAAAATATTTTTTTTTGTTTCTGTATTATCGAGATTTTCAGCCTCGGGCTGGTTCATCTCCCGTCGTAGTTAATGAAACACCACTTTGGGTGTTTTTCATAACTTGTCCGGGGGTGTGATTTGAACTCGTGACTTTGGCGTGAGAGGTATGGCGCCCCCAGAAAAATATAATTCTTTATGGTGGTAGTCCTAGTTTGCATGAAATTGCTAAGCATTTCAAAAATGTTACGTTTGAATCTGGGAATATTTTATAAATTTGATGCACGATCGGTTCTTCGATGTACTTGTATCGGAACATCAAGGCCCTCACGTGTCGCTGATAAAAAAGGTGTAGTAAGAGAAACATGTAGCAACATATTCGAAATTTTCAACCGTGTGTTTATTCCGGTAAAGAATCGTATTTTCAGCCCAGAATTTTCTATCCAGTGGAACATAAACTAGTGGTACCGAACTGTATTTATCTGCCCATCATCCGTTGTGAAAAATCTCCATTTGAACATTCAGCATGTCAGCACCTGAAGGATTTCAGTATATTTAGCACAACAGAACAATGACATCCACTTACAGTAAGTTGCTATACGGCAAGGTAGTAGGGCATTATTTGAATCACATTTCAATTATTTAAATTATGAATCAGCTTTCGAAGGTAATCGGTAGTCACATGAATTCCACCCGCCTATCCTATCACATCTCGAAGGAAACTGGAGATCCAGAGGTACATGTTCCTTTTACCGCTCTAGCCAATGATTTCAACTGCCATAAGTCTCTGTCAGCTGCTTTATGCTCGACATCATCCACGTCCGGCTGAATAAAATGAAGGAAGGAGGAGAATATCTATCGTCCGATTGTGTCGTAGTGAATTTATCGTACATACCATCATCAAATTATCCAATGACAGACGAAGGCTCGATGATTCGCCGTAAATGTTCATCGAATTCAGCTCTCCAAACATTGCCAAACCGTTCCATGCCAGACACTTGAACTAGCACGACGAGAACGTCAATCACTTCCTTTCTCAATACGGCTACCACGACTACGGAACCCACGACACCGGTCCCGACATCCTCAATAGCTACGACAACATCAATGACAGCTACAACCACAGAAGCCACATCCGGAGGCCTGCGTCAATTCGACAAATATTTTTCATTAGGGCCTAACTGCCATACGTAAACATTGGCTTTTTCCGCGAATTTCTCGTCATTGAAAACTTGCCTAATCAATCCACCACGGACATTTCGGAGAGGAAGAGTTCACCTATCCGATAGAATTGGAGGCTTATATGGGTAGCCTTTATGTCCCGAGAAATTTAGGGAAGAAGCCTTTGTTTACGTTTGTCAGTTAGGCCGTAATGAAAAATCTTTGTCGAATTGTTCACTGTTTTGCACCACGAGAGATTCGAGCACGCAAATACATTTGTCGTTGAAAGTAACCGGAACGTCTTCAAAATCGTTGGCTGTGTTCCGGGCGTTACTTTTTTCCGATCCTTGAGTCGTTGGCTATGTTTGTCCAAAACGAAGTAGAACTCGCAGCACCAAGTGCACATCATCACCATAAGCTCAAAATAAACACACAGATGACGATTGGATAGTCATTGTACCGGGTTACCATATACGTTATTGCAAATAGATAGAAGCTCGAGTACCTTTTCAAACAGACGTATCTGATTTTGGTAAAGAAAGGCGGAAGTAAGATTCAAACATTGAATTCTTGAAACCCTTAGCACTTTAATGTGGAATAGTCCTTGTTACCACGATCATAGAAAAATTACACATGCCTTACATGATGGTGATGGTACTTTCCGTGAGGGTGCTGAGAGTTTTGAGAAATGAATCTTTACTTACAAATCGTACGTCTGTTTGAAAAAGTACTCGAGAAAGTAGATACACGCAAAAAAAAACACATTTCATGGTTATTTTGTAACCATTATATGCGATAGTTATCCTGTACCATGTTTATTTAATTGGTCGGTACAACGATGAAATTTTTCTCAGAGCACCATTTCGAGCATTTCGAGGGTAAAATTAAGCGCAAACACCGACAATTTTCAGGTGACTACACTAGTGCAAAAAAGCTTTTAATGTTCATTAAATAACCTTATGAAAATTGGCCACAATGAAACGGTTTGAATTTCATAACATTACCTTATGAAATGCTATGATTGTTGTCACAACCTCTTCTAATGGTTTGCTTATGGCAACTATATAAGTTTCATTGTATAACCTTATGCAATTCATTTGTTAGTGCAATGGAACTCATATGCATTGGTCAAACTAATTATTCCTTTAGTATGTGTATTTTTTTCTATGGAACTCTACTGAAATTTTCATTTTACCAATAATAAATCTGGGGTTATGGAAAAAAAAAGCCAATGCCAGTCATCTAATGGTACGTCCGCAGAACAATTACTATTTATTAATGAAGAATTTTATAACTAATATATTGGATCTTCTTGAAAAATATTGCTCCTCAAGATACGCGTATAAATTCCCACACGATACATCACATACATATACGAAGCGGATCAACCACTGGAAGCAAAGAACTAACTTGTTTAATATATATGTAATAGACTTTCATCCTGTTTTACTTTCCGCGTTCGAAGGACGTATATCAACTCGGAGATATCGGGATCATGATGAATCCGAATTCATCAAGTGTAACCAAAACAATAATTAGGCGTTCTTTTTACTATTTCACAGGAGGTGCGACTCTATCTCAGATGCAGAATATTTTTTGTTATGCTTTTGTGCGATTTTGCGCACGCTTAGTAGATAGAAAGAAGATTTTAAAGATTTTGATGAAGATTTTAAAGATTTGCTGCAAAAAGATGCAGCACGATGCAAGTAGATGGATTAAGATTCACAAGCTGAAACAAGATTTTTCAAAGATTGATTCGCTAGCGTGAGATTTTTCGATCATCTTGAATCTGGATTTAGATGTGTCGCACCCCCAGCTATTTCATTAATATGCCTTATGATTACTACACATAAACAACAGTCATGAGTCAATTCATAAGGTGGTTTACGGAACTGATAAGAATGACTTGAGAAAATCTTAACGATTAACTAAAAAAAAACCTTATTTATACGCAACGATTTCATAAGGGCCGTATGAAATCACTATAAAGTGGGCTCATACAGTTTCATAAGGCAAATATTATGAAATTCGATATGTTTTTTATATCAGTGTATAAATGCGTTTGATTTTACCATGCCTGCGATTAGATCACTCATGGTGCGGTTGATATCAATATGAGGTCCTGTCAAATATACCACAAACGCTGAAGGTTTTACCACAAACGTAGTAAATTTGACTGAAATTTTGAGTTTTGAAGATAGGCGTAGTCGGGTAAAATCAACTCGGGAACAACTTGACACTTCTAGTACATTGTCACTGAAACTCAAAAAATTGGTCCGGTGGTACTGACAAACGTGTCAAACCGTACAAAAATCAAGCGTATCTTCTAAAAAGGTCGGAATGCGTATATGACATGCAATACTGTGTGCGATAAAAAATGTTAGTGTAAAGTTTGTTACATTTTACGCTTGCAATGAACACGAAACTAGTGGAAACCTAAAAGTGTGTCGTACATAAATTACATCACGCACTGAAGGGAGGGAGAGGTATTAGTTATACCGCGAATATAAAAATTGACTCTTTTGATATGGTACGCTTGCTTGTTATTTTGCAACCACTCATGACGCAACAAAAACACTGCGCCGAATAGAAAGATCGGTGCATCTGCCAGCGACGATCCCAATATTTACGTTGCGGGCGACATCTACGATTTGCAAGTGGTTACACGAAACTAAGTTAATCTGTCATGTTGTGGGGGGGTTGGGTAGAATTGTAGTTTTTACTACAAGATTTTTGCATAATATGCAATTTTATTCAAAAATTGAGTAAAATGAAACGGGCGTGTGCGGTCAAGTTCGACTATGTAACAAATAAACTAGCAACACTGATACGACGAACAATTCAATATAACAGCAACATCAAAGCAAAATGAAAACAGAAAATAAGACGAGTTTGAGAAAATTGAAATTAACAGATGTTATACCATCTAGATATTAAAAATTTCTAGAATATTAAAGGGTATTATTATTGGTGATACTAAAAATTCAGGATATATCAACGTTGTGTTCTTAGTGCTCAAGGAAAACGAAACTCCGATATTCAGTTATCGGCCCCGATGTCACATCTGTGGGAGGAACTAGGAGGCAGGTAACATCCTCAACTAGTGACCAGAATTAAGGAGTGATGCTACATACAGATAGGTCGTTTGGGTTTTAGATTATTGACACCAATAAAAGCTGTAAACATGAAACAGTTATTGTGCAGTTATACAGAACCAGTTCTAGTTCCTTATATTGTGACCACTTAGTCAAGCTCCATCAAGTCCAAGACCTTCAAACGTTTTCTCTAATGCTTGTTGGAGTCTTTTACAATTTCTTTAATGTGAGAGCGACTCACAGGGTGATATCGAAAAGTCATTTAAGTTGTTTATTTAAGAGTTCAGTAGATTTCATAAAACGCCTTCTGGATGTTGCATTGACTGAACAAGCTCGATTTACAGGAAAATGGACACGGCAGATTGCGAGAAGACCTGTCGGGAAATTTGGAAAAATCCATAAGGTATTTTTTTTTTCTTTTTTTTTCGTTAAAGAATCTAAAATTTTGTTCTGTTGCAATATATGCAATGTTTGTAAAGCCTTTCGAGTTGTGACATCATTCATCTCCTCTGTGTTCTGAAATTCTGCAACTACACAGAATTACTCTGAATCATCCATCCACTAAAGGTCGGTATCGTGTTCAAAAGAAATTTCTTTTTCTATCTCAATCCCATGTTAAATTCCGTTTACTGAAACGGAAAAGTAAAGAATCGAAAAGAAATTTCTGCAGCAGTATCCACCTGAGAAGAACTAAAAATTAAATTGGAATTTGTAAGGTTTCCAGGCAAACTAATGGGAGCTGTCACTTTTACTTTCGGAAAAATATCCCGCTCAATTATTCCGTAAGTGAAGGTGACATTTCGTTCCATGCAATTGTCAAAATTCCGCTTGGTAATATTTAACAAAATTCCGTAACCTCTCTACTTTTTAGGTCGATACTGGCCTTAAAGGAATATCCCTAATAACACTAATGACAAGAACCAGATTTGCTTATCATCAATTATTCGCTCAGCCTGGACAAGCACTAGATAATTTGCAAGTGATAAAGTAGACGCACCCATAGTGGAGGCATGCGTTTTTCATGGAATTTCATCAACAATTTGTTTGAAACACTAGGTGATACTTTTGATTGATGCTCGAATTACTTGATTGGACCATTTCACTTTAAAAATTTGCTAAAAAAAAAACTATTGAAAATAATATATTTCCTTAAAAAATTTCGTCATTTATATAGCGGTAGTTTAAATGCTTTAGTTTACGGTCGCAAAAGAAATTAGGAACTGTGATACTACAGGAACTAAAGTTAAATTTAACCTCCACATTAGAACACCACCGAAACCTCTATTTACAAACCAAACCCGAGATTTGTAAATTCTCCAGAAGAACCTTACAATTCGTCTACAAAAGCATGCATTACGATCTCATACAGAAAGATTCAAACATTATTGGCACATCAGAATGTCTGTTAGTGTATTTTGTACAGTACAAAATAAAACTATTTCTACGAGGCAGGTTCCTAAAAAACTCGTTATTACAAACTAAGTTGGTATTAAACCTCATCATTTGGAGTTTGATAAAAAAAAAATGTAAATTGAGCGTTAAAAATTTAAACTCATATCTATCATGTGATGCATTAAAACAGCTTATTAAGCATTACTCTCAATTTAATTTGATTTCTTTTAAATTTAAAACTACTAATAGCTCCACTTATGGTGGAGTTACCCTACATATTATTCTTCATGATCCCTCTGGTATGCTATTTTGAAACGAGATTTGGCTTCATTTTGTCTGAACTTGAATTGTTATTAGTTTGAACTAGAGTTTAAAACCACATTTAAATCTTAATAAAGAGTTTTAATTTATTTTTCACTTTTACAGCCAAAGGATTTCAAGACACAGCAATCGGTCATTTAGTAGTTTCGACTCTGGAAAGCGCGCAGGATACAGATGATGCATCGGCGTCTTCATTACAGACATTGAATATCGATTCTAACGTCATGACTATTATTCCTAACCAACACATATCTGTACCGGATCCCATCGCAATGCAATTATTGGCCGACGTTGTAGAAGATAAGGAGATCATATTTGAACAACCTTCGACTTCACTGCAGACGAATATAGAAGACTTTTCGGTAAACTTACAAGAACACATTGATCAAACATCGGCCGATACCTCCGATGACGAGATAATACGAGTAGATGAAAATCAATCTCCTAATTTGACAATAAAGCGCCCAAGTACCATCGAGATTCAGAAAAGCACCAAAAAGCACGCTTCATCAGAAATGAAGTTTCGCTGCTTTGAGATAAACTGGGAAAAACTTAGCGATCATGTTTTAACGAAGCTTAACAGTATGCAAGAACACAAAACCAAAAAATCCGATGAATCCATTTCAGCTGCATTTCGTATGACAAGAAATGATACAACCAGTTTGGTTAATAATATTGTTGATCAGCTCAGAGCAATCGATTCCCGTATAAAAGCCGATGTCATGGAAGCTGTCGCAAAACAGCTGGTATGTAAATATCCATGCCTTAAATCAGTTGACGACGATGGATTTGAGAACGGGATGGCCCACATCGTTATGAAATACAAAATGATCAACCGCAACGCATATTTGAACCGCTTCCAAAATTCATCTGAACGTAAACATTTGCCACCTAAGAAAGGCCGAAACGTGCGAGCTGGTACTTTGCTGAACTATTGGAAAAATTCGAAGAAAGAATGCGAGAAAGACGTACATTCTAAGCTCCGCCGAGATGAACCGGTACTGCTGACAGATGAATTTCTTGAAACATCACAAGCATTTGTAAGATACCAACTGAGCGAGAGTAAGAACCTTAAACAACTACTATTCGAGTATCCTGTACTGAGACGGAGGGTTTTGATGAACTATCACTTTGTTCAAGCCACGGGGGTGCAAATTGATAGTCTGTGCAAGTACTTTAGAATGAAACGTACGAAGATTATCAATTACTCCGATACTGCTGGCAGCAAATCCGCAAAACTAAAATACGAATGCAGCTAGATCACTGCACGTGTATATTGTATATATCATCATACACAGTTAAAACTGGCAAATTAAAATTAAGCTATTTCTAATGCACATAATGGAACGCGAATAAAAGCGTATAATTATGCGCTCGTTGAAATTTACATGCGCCATTTTTATTTGATTTTTTGGTTCAGCAGTAAGTTTACTGGTGGCACTGAGTTTTTCATCATGGAGTAATTTTAAGCTTATATCAGTGGGATCGTCGGAAAAAAATTTCACCCAGTAAAACCATGTGCATGGAGAAAAATAAGGAGATGAAAAAAAAACCAAACCCTCGAATTGAGTTTTATGTCTTTATTTTATTGCCATACTAAATTCAACTGGTACATTTGTTATTTTTTCACTGCATTTTGTTGCCTTAACTGGTCTTTATTATAATATATACTCTGGTTTAAATTTTAATCAAAACAATGTAAGTTATGTAGAAGCAAAAAAAAATATCAGTACATTCAAAGAGTGCACTACGTTTTATACAAATAGTAAGAATTATTTAAAAACACACATTTATCAAAATCGTCCCCCATACTCAGAGAATCAAAAAACGTTAAATATAGAACAAGCAGTATTGTAAATATTAACTCTTCGCGTGAACACCGCATATTATCCTGACACTCTTCTTAAAATATTTTAATTAATCGGTGTTCCGACTTCAAACGATGATTGACCACACACAAGATTGAATAACATTGCACAGTTTTCCTATGCTTACCTATGATGATTTAGTCATAAATAAACCATAAGTTTAATTTTCATATTTACTTTATCAGAGGTTTGATTTCTTGAACATATAATGTTCCACACATAAATTCACCGTGGACAAAATTATCAAGTCACGTGATTTGAATACGACTGAGGAAAGCGAAGATTGACGGGAATCGGTCCGCTGCCAAAGGACCCTTTATAACCTTAACCTACGTACGTTTGAGTCTGCTTTTTTATTCTATTCAAATCGATGTGTTTGTTGATCTTGAAAACAATTAATATAAGTTATAAGGTTTCCCAAAATCAAAAATCTCACAAAAACGTGAAAAGAATGTCATGCAGCGTAATCGTTTTACTTTCATCCAATATAATATTAATTGTCTAACTAAATTCGTGGAATATTTTGTTGTTGTTTTGTGAATCGTTATAAGGGTATGTATGTATGATGATTTTACATTCTTTCGTTTGTTTCATTATTCCTCTGTAAATGTATGGAAGTAAAAATATAGTCACATTAACATATGTAAATGTATTCCAGGTTTTCTTTCTTGCGTTTTACATGTTCTCTTCTTTTACATTCTAATGAATGCTATAATTATGGTATTGTACATCTTAAATCTAATGCTCTTTAAAATATTGTTCTCTATGATTCTATTTAAGTTCATACGTTGACAAACTGTCAATTACTTTCTGTACTACGCGCTGTTGATTTCCTACTCTGTAGGCATTTGATTTCGATCCTGAGGATGGTATTATCTTGAGAAAATATTGTTGTACGAGTTCCAAAAACTTCGAAGCTGGTTTTATATACTTGTAGTTATGCACGAACTGAGTGCACAGAAGATCTTGAAAGGCACAGATAACATCGGCGGTACCTTCGCTGAGACGGGTGTGATCAGCGTAGACATAAAACATGCAATTATCTTGGCCCATGTCTGTAAATAATAAAAAGCAAGGATCTTAGTTATTTTAGCAAAGAAAATTAAAAAAAAAAATTTGTTGGGAAATTCATCATAAAATACATTGAAACGAACCCACAGATACCAAAAGAGGTCCAGTTGATTCCAATAAAATATCGTCAATTCGTGTTCCAATCTGAAATTGTTATGTTTATTAGAATAAGAGTATGTAATATATTATTTTTATTAATAAATGTCGGTATACTTTGTATGATAATGTTATTCGAGCTAAAAAGTGATAATACAAAATAATTGTGGTTATCATAGCGTTTGAGCTATGATATCAACATTACAAAAAAAAGGTAGCCCATTTTGCACCTTGGCTCAACATTACCTCAAATGTAACTTGTCATAAACATATACAAGCACACCTCGATATTACGCAGCTTTAGTTTTCGATTTTTTCATCGATTTCTTGCAAACTACAACTCAATCATGACAAATAATTAGATAGATTTAACAATTTACAAACTTTTGGCAACAATAATGTGTATGATTGAGTTATAGTTAGTGTAAAATCGACAATGAAATCCAAAAAATAATAATGTTTTTTCATCGAGGTAAAAAATTAGTATGATCAAATGTTATAAATTTATTTACATTTAACAAACGCCTTAGTTTGATCTAACATACCTCTTTGATCACAATCAAGTCGTTTAGGTTCTCTCCAACCAGGCATGCCAAAAACCTGAACACGTCTAGATCACTGCATTCGTATTTTAGTTTTGCGGATTTGCTGCCAGCAGTATCGGAGTAATTGATAATCTTCGTACGTTTCATTCTAAAGTACTTGCACAGACTATCAATTTGCACCCCCGTGGCTTGAACAAAGTGATAGTTCATCAAAACCCTCCGTCTCAGTACAGGATACTCGAATAGTAGTTGTTTAAGGTTCTTACTCTCGCTCAGTTGGTATCTTACAAATGCTTGTGATGTTTCAAGAAATTCATCTGTCAGCAGTACCGGTTCATCTCGGCGGAGCTTAGAATGTACGTCTTTCTCGCATTCTTTCTTCGAATTTTTCCAATAGTTCAGCAAAGTACCAGCTCGCACGTTTCGGCCTTTCTTAGGTGGCAAATGTTTACGTTCAGATGAATTTTGGAAGCGGTTCAAATATGCGTTGCGGTTGATCATTTTGTATTTCATAACGATGTGGGCCATCCCGTTCTCAAATCCATCGTCGTCAACTGATTTAAGGCATGGATATTTACATACCAGCTGTTTTGCGACAGCTTCCATGACATCGGCTTTTATACGGGAATCGATTGCTCTGAGCTGATCAACAATATTATTAACCAAACTGGTTGTATCATTTCTTGTCATACGAAATGCAGCTGAAATGGATTCATCGGATTTTTTGGTTTTGTGTTCTTGCATACTGTTAAGCTTCGTTAAAACATGATCGCTAAGTTTTTCCCAGTTTATCTCAAAGCAGCGAAACTTCATTTCTGATGAAGCGTGCTTTTTGGTGCTTTTCTGAATCTCGATGGTACTTGGGCGCTTTATTGTCAAATTAGGAGATTGATTTTCATCTACTCGTATTATCTCGTCATCGGAGGTATCGGCCGATGTTTGATCAATGTGTTCTTGTAAGTTTACCGAAAAGTCTTCTATATTCGTCTGCAGTGAAGTCGAAGGTTGTTCAAATATGATCTCCTTATCTTCTACAACGTCGGCCAATAATTGCATTGCGATGGGATCCGGTACAGATATGTGTTGGTTAGGAATAATAGTCATGACGTTAGAATCGATATTCAATGTCTGTAATGAAGACGCCGATGCATCATCTGTATCCTGCGCGCTTTCCAGAGTCGAAACTACTAAATGACCGATTGCTGTGTCTTGATTTTGACGTAGGACTTACGTCTCTCTTTTCTATTCCTGTATAGGGGCGCCGTTCTAAAATTTCTGAAATCGCAAGCGTTACGCGGGTTTGGAGACTTTGAACGATAATATCTCCTCTCTGGCCCACAGACATTTTACGATAAGTATTTCATTCGCAAAGTAGAACATCAACGCTGAATCCCTGTTGCAAACTTAAATTCATAATGTTTGTTTAAACTAATTAAAATGTACTTAAAAGAAAAATGTCTAAACGCACAACGCTATTGGTCGAAAATGACATCATGTTTGCGCCTCGCTTCTGATTGGTTCATACTGCCACAGTTACCGTGCCAGCGAATTTCAAACATGTGGGGACGACCGACCAATCATCAGTTCTCGCTGTGCATCCGTATGCGACAGACTGTCTCGGAGCACGGTGGTAGAAAACGCCGCCCGTGAAAACAAGAAGACCAGAATCATCCCACGTCACCTGCAGCTAGCCATCCGCAACGACGAGGAGCTGAACAAAATTTTCTCCGGTGTGACCATTTCACAGAGTGGTGTCCTGCATCCCAAGAAGACTGAAGAAAATTTCAATTGAGAGTAATGCTATCAACTAATAAGCTGTCCTTTTAAGGACGATCAAATCAAGTTGCCAACTAAAGAGTATGGTTTGATAGAAATTTCTCTTAACGCTCAATCTAAATTTTCATTACACGTAGGACTTACGTCTCTCTTTTCTATTCCTGTATAGGGGCGCCGTTCTAAAATTTCTGAAATCGCAAGCGTTACGCGGGTTTGGAGACTTTGAACGATAATATCTCCTCTCTGGCCCACAGACATTTTACGATAAGTATTTCATTCGCAAGGTAGAACATCAACGCTGAATCCCTGTTGCAAACTTAATTCATAATGTTTGTTTAAACTAATTAAAATGTACTTAAAAGAAAAATGTCTAAACGCACAACGCTATTGGTCGAAAATGACATCATGTTTGCGCCTCGCTCTGATTGGTTCATACTGCCACAGTTACCGTGCCAGCGAATTTCAAACATGTGGGGACGACCGACCAATCATCAGTTCTCGCTGTGCATCCGTATGCGACAGACTTGTTTGCGGAGCACGGTGGTAGAAAACGCCACCCGTGAAAACAAGAAGACCAGAAAAAATCATCCCACGTCACCTGCAGCTAGCCATCCGCAACGACGAGGAGCTGAACAAACTTTTCTCCGGTGTGACCATTTCACAGAGTGGTGTCCTGCAGCCCAAGAAGACTGAAGAAAATTTCAATCGCGAACCATGTTATCAACTAAAATCCGTCCTTTTCAGGACGATCAAATCAAGTTGCCAACTAAAGAGTATGTTTGATAGAAATTTCTCTTGAGCTCATCGAAATTTTCATTACCACGCACCGGCTCAATATGGCGTTGAAAAAGCCGCGTCTCGGAGAAAATGGCCAAATCAATCGCCCACATCATCTTCGTGGTCAAGTGGTTAGCGGCGTCGCCCGTCGTTCATTGCCATGAAGTGAGGGTTCGATTCCCGCTCCAGCCGGTGGAACTTTTTTGCAAAGCGAAAATGTCCAGTTTAATCCACTGGGTGTTAGGTTAAGTTGTTCGTTGTAATTCGCTCTATGGTCAATGTTCAGTGTGTACACTCTCGAGTGAAAGACGTTGCAAATGTCAATTTTTATCGTAGTATTACGTGCTGCCAAACACTCAGGCCATCCTGCTGCCCAGGAAGATCGAGAAGAAAATTTCAATCGCGAACCATGTTCCCTCCGTTAACAACTAAAACCCTGTATTTTCAGGACGAACAAATAAATTTGCCAACTAAAGAGTATGTTTGATTGAAATTTCTCTTGAGCTCATTGAAATGTTCATTACCACGCACCGGCTCAACATGGCGTTGCTTGAAAAGCCACGTTCTGGAGAAAATGAGCAACATTTTTTATTAGTATCCGTATATAAATCTCTATTTGCCATGTTAAAACTAGCAAGCACGTTGTACATTCAACAAACGAAATATTAACAGTTAATTTGAGCGGAACTGCAGCACGGCAGACCAATTATGTGTTTCACATATTCAGTGTAGGGGGTAGGTTAGCTTCATTGTAGTTCTTGTTGTACATAGGTTCATAGTGGATTAGGTGCAGATAATAGATTAGGTTAGTTGCAGGTAGTTTTAAAATGTGAGTTATAATTTTTCTGGCCAATATTTACAAACTATTGTTTGTATTGTTACTATTGTTATGCAGTTTCAGAAGCAAGTGTGTCTAAATCTCAACTCTCTTGGGATAGGGTTCTGAGGCCCTGACAAGGGCCGTTTTTCTGTTGCCTGAGTAGAAAAGATGCGAATTTAACCTCCGAAACCCCTGTCGCTCTAATGAAAACTAATGATTTTATTTCCACGCTGCTGTCTGGCGTAACAACTGAGGCCCGTCCCCTTTTGTAAAATTTGATTTGCATTGCCTTCGTTGAGAACCCCCTTCTTGTCATGTTATGATATATGCCATTATATAAAACAGGCCTGGCATTCCCGTTAAAACAATAAAGAAGAAGAATAGTAATCATTCGTTATTGGATCATCGACACGTTCAGACGTGTGTATCCCGCTCTCGTGATAAAAAAGCGCTTTTCCGAGATGTTCCGAGTTTTTGGCCCTGATGTTGGAAATCGAGTAGACGCTGATGTGGCGCCTGACGTGTCTGGCACGTCCGCTAGACGAGGCAAGCGGAAGAAGCCCGACGTCGACGCTGACGTAAATCATCTCTCCGTAAACAACTAAAATCTGTCCTTTTCAGGACGACCAAATCAATTTGCCAACTAAAGAGTATGTTTGATTGAAATTTCACTCCCCCAAATTTTCTCCCCCCCCCCGCCCCACCGGGCTTTTTAACCCCCGCGTCCGAGAAACCCCACCCCCCCACCCCTCCCGCACAGCGCCGCCCCTCTCGCAGTTCACATTAGGGTCCCCCCGCCCCCACGGCTACAACAAACTCCCAAATCTGCTTACTTTTGTTTGGTTCTTCCTTCTTCATTCGCCTCCCCCCACACAAAAAAAAAAAATTGAATTATTACAATTTCCCTTTGTTTTTGTCCATTTTTTCTTTTTGTCCGTGTTTGTTGGATGAAACAACCATTATTAGTTGTCGGCACACCCAAGTAGCACCAAAAACATAAATATAAAAGTTATATTTTCCATGTGTCATACTGTAGATGTATAAAAGTGAAATTTGACTAGTTTAGTCATGTAGATGTACGATTCATGCAATTCGAATCAAGATTCACTTATAAATAATTGATTTGTCATATATGTGTTTGAGGTTTTTAAGTAAGGACATGTTTGTTTACATCTGACATCTTGCTTGTTTCCATATTATGTTGTAGAAATGTAGGAACACAAGTCTTCCGTATATTAAGAAACAAACATATTTTTGGAACGTCAAATGCCAACAAAACTAGTCAGGTATGTTTTGTTCATGTCGTATTGGACGTCGAATGACCGTTGCTGTACTTTTAACTAAGACTGAATACTAACAAATGTCTATTTATATCACATTTATGTTTACCGCTGAAACAATCAAGAACTTAATTCAATGATGCCAGTATAATGAACAACATAATATTGCTGTAACCTATTCCTTGTACGATCAAACATTATTTGCACGGGTACAATTGCTAGTATGATGACCTTTAAGCAAACACTGAAGTGTAATTGACCGATCATCAAAGTATATCAAATCCATTTAATTTAAATGCTAACTTTATTATGCCTGAATTATCTTATAACATTGGCGCTAGTTTAAATAATGATAGTACAATTTAAGCGGATTCTAATTGTTCCATTTCTCACATGTCGAAATGGTCGATTGGTAAGAAGGCCGATCTAGTAAGCTTGGAGTTCATGGTTCAAACCTAGTCCATGGATACCTTTTTGAAAACCGACAATAATTTGTTTTACTTAAGCCTAAGATTTTTTTTGTTTATGACCATTATCAAACTTAAATTATGTTTCATAGGCTCCACCTTCTGCGCTTTTTCAATCCTATAGTAGTATCAAAAAAAGTTTTCAATCACCAGAATGGCAACATTATTATATGTCACATTAAAGCAGAAATGCACACAGTTAAACATTTCGTGTTACTTGGGCCAAAACATTTATCCCCCCAAAAAAACCCCACCCCCCCCCCCCCGCCCCCCCCCCCAAGAAACCACCACACCCGGCCCCACAACAATTTTTCCCCCCTCCCCCCCACCCTTTTTAACACCCGACAACAAACACCCCCCCCCCCACCCCCCACTTCCTTTTCCCCTTTTTTTTTTTTTTACCCCCCAAATTCCCGCGTTTTTTCCCCTTCCCCCTCCCTCCTTTCCCACTTACCAAACCAATTACCTTTTCTATCATCCGGTTCTCCCAACATTATAACTGCATGCATTTTTACCACCTTTTCACCTTTGTATATGTTCAATCTTCAGTCTGTACAATCTCGAGTTAGAAACGGTGTAAATGCCTATTTTTATCGTAGTATCGTAGTATCTGTCCTGCAGCCAAGAAAACTGATAAGAACATTTTAATCGCGAACCATGTTCCCTCCGTAAACACAGGATCCATTTCACACTTACAAGCACGTTGGACATTTAAGTTCCAACATTTGATTAGGAAGAATCTGCTTTTGTAAACAAACACTTTGTCTGCTAATTTATCGGAAGTTGTATACAATTCCTTCAAATTGAATATATCAGCGGATAGAAATAAAGCTCTTCTTACTTAAATAGTGCTTAATTTGCATTTGTGACCTTTTGTTCAAGAGCAAATGACTATGAAAGCCAATCTAATGTTGGCGATGATTTAACAAACAAAATATCATTAACAGTCAATTCGAGGCGAACTTCAGTTTCTATAAATTTTCGTGAAGAACCAATAGCGGAAGAAGAACCGGAGCCTCACACACCAACAGCACAGGGTTTCATGGTTCTATAGACTGAATAAAATATAGTAGAAATTCATCAATTCGATGACATCAATTTCTTCACATCAACAAGCAGTCCTACGTCAACTTTGCAGTTATGTCACTGACATAACTCATCCTTTCGTTTTTTTTATCAAACTCCAAATGATGAGGTTTAATACCAACTTAGTTTGTAATAACGAGTTTTTTAGGAACCTGCCTCGTAGAAATAGTTTTATTTTGTACTGTACAAAATACACTAACAGACATTCTGATGTGCCAATAATGTTTGAATCTTTCTGTATGAGATCGTAATGCATGCTTTTGTAGACGAATTGTAAGGTTCTTCTGGAGAATTTACAAATCTCGGGTTTGGTTTGTAAATAGAGGTTTCGGTGGTGTTCTAATGTGGAGGTTAAATTTAACTTTAGTTCCTGTAGTATCACAGTTCCTAATTTCTTTTGCGACCGTAAACTAAAGCATTTAAACTACCGCTATATAAATGACGAAATTTTTTAAGGAAATATATTATTTTCAATAGTTTTTTTTTTAGCAAATTTTTAAAGTGAAATGGTCCAATCAAGTAATTCGAGCATCAATCAAAAGTATCACCTAGTGTTTCAAACAAATTGTTGATGAAATTCCATGAAAAACGCATGCCTCCACTATGGGTGCGTCTACTTTATCACTTGCAAATTATCTAGTGCTTGTCCAGGCTGAGCGAATAATTGATGATAAGCAAATCAGGTTCTTGTCATTAGTGTTATTAGGGATATTCCTTTAAGGCCAGTATCGACCTAAAAAGTAGAGAGGTTACGGAATTTTGTTAAATATTACCAAGCGGAATTTTGACAATTGCATGGAACGAAATGTCACCTTCACTTACGGAATAATTGAGCGGGATATTTTTCCGAAAGTAAAAGTGACAGCTCCCATTAGTTTGCCTGGAAACCTTACAAATTCCAATTTAATTTTTAGTTCTTCTCAGGTGGATACTGCTGCAGAAATTTCTTTTCGATTCTTTACTTTTCCGTTTCAGTAAACGGAATTTAACATGGGATTGAGATAGAAAAAGAAATTTCTTTTGAACACGATACCGACCTTTAGTGGATGGATGATTCAGAGTAATTCTGTGTAGTTGCAGAATTTCAGTACACAGAGGAGATGAATGATGTCACAACTCGAAAGGCTTTACAAACATTGCATATATTGCAACAGAACAAAATTTTAGATTCTTTAACGAAAAAAAAAGAAAAAAAATACCTTATGGATTTTTCCAAACTTCCCGACAGGTCTTCTCGCAATCTGCCGTGTCCATTTTCCTGTAAATCGAGCTTGTTCAGTCAATGCAACATCCAGAAGGCGTTTTATGAAATCTACTGAACTCTTAAATAAACAACTTAAATGACTTTTCGATATCACCCTGTGAGTCGCTCTCACATTAAAGAAATTGTAAAAGACTCCAACAAGCATTAGAGAAAACGTTTGAAGGTCTTGGACTTGATGGAGCTTGACTAAGTGGTCACAATATAAGGAACTAGAACTGGTTCTGTATAACTGCACAATAACTGTTTCATGTTTACAGCTTTTATTGGTGTCAATAATCTAAAACCCAAACGACCTATCTGTATGTAGCATCACTCCTTAATTCTGGTCACTAGTTGAGGATGTTACCTGCCTCCTAGTTCCTCCCACAGATGTGACATCGGGGCCGATAACTGAATATCGGAGTTTCGTTTTCCTTGAGCACTAAGCACTAATTTTTAGTATCACCAATAATAATACCCTTTAATATTCTAGAAATTTTTAATATCTAGATGGTATAACATCTGTTAATTTCAATTTTCTCAAACTCGTCTTATTTTCTGTTTTCATTTTGCTTTGATGTTGCTGTTATATTGAATTGTTCGTCGTATCAGTGTTGCTAGTTTATTTGTTACATAGTCGAACTTGACCGCACACGCCCGTTTCATTTTACTCAATTTTTGAATAAAATTGCATATTATGCAAAAATCTTGTAGTAAAAACTACAATTCTACCCAACCCCCCACAACATGACAGATTAACTTAGTTTCGTGTAACCACTTGCAAATCGTCGATGTCGCCCCGCAACGTAAATATTGGGATCGTCGCTGGCAGATGCACCGATCTTTCTATTCGGCGCAGCATGTTTTTGTTGCGTCATGAGTGGTTGCAAAATAACAAGCAAGCGTACCATATCAAAAGAGTCAATTTTTATATTCGCGGTATAACTAATACCTCTCCCTCCCTTCAGTGCGTGATGTAATTTATGTACGACACACTTTTAGGTTTCCACTAGTTTCGTGTTCATTGCAAGCGTAAAATGTAACAAACTTTACACTAACATTTTTTATCGCACACAGTATTGCATGTCATATACGCATTCCGACCTTTTTAGAAGATACGCTTGATTTTTGTACGGTTTGACACGTTTGTCAGTACCACCGGACCAATTTTTTGAGTTTCAGTGACAATGTACTAGAAGTGTCAAGTTGTTCCCGAGTTGATTTTACCCGACTACGCCTATCTTCAAAACTCAAAATTTCAGTCAAATTTACTACGTTTGTGGTAAAACCTTCAGCGTTTGTGGTATATTTGACAGACCTCATATTGATATCAACCGCACCATGAGTGATCTAATCGCAGGCATGGTAAAATCAAACGCATTTATACACTGATATAAAAAACATATCGAATTTCATAATATTTGCCTTATGAAACTGTATGAGCCCACTTTATAGTGATTTCATACGGCCCTTATGAAATCGTTGCGTATAAATACGGTTTTTTTTTAGTTAATCGTTAAGATTCTCTCAAGTCATTCTTATCAGTTCCGTAAACCACCTTATGAATTGACTCATGACTGTTGTTTATGTGTAGTAATCATAAGGCATATTAATGAAATAGCTGGGGGTGCGACACATCTAAATCCAGATTCAAGATGATCGATAAATCTCACGCTAGCGAATTAATCTTTGAAAAATCTTGTTTCAGCTTGTGAATCTTAATCCATCTACTTGCATTGTGCTGCATCTTTTTGCAGCAAATCTTTAAAATCTTCATCAAAATCTTTAAAATCTTCTTTCTATCTACTAAGCGTGCGCAAAATCGCACAAAAGCATAACAAAAAATATTCTGCATCTGAGATAGAGTCGCACCTCCTGTGAAATAGTAAAAAGAACGCCTAATTATTGTTTTGGTTACACTTGATGAATTCGGATTCATCATGATCCCGATATCTCCGAGTTGATATACGTCCTTCGAACGCGGAAAGTAAAACAGGATGAAAGTCTATTACATATATATTAAACAAGTTAGTTCTTTGCTTCCAATGGTTGATCCGCTTCGTATATGTATGTGATGTATCGTGTGGGAATTTATACGCGTATCTTGAGGAGTAATATTTTTCAAGAAGATCCAAAATATTAGTTATAAAATTCTTCATTAATAAATAGTAATTGTTCTGCGGACGTACCATTAGATGACTGGCATTGGCCTTTTTTTTCCATAACCCCAGATTTATTATTGGTAAAATGAAAATTTCAGTAGAGTTCCATAGAAAAAAATACACATACTAAAGGAATAATTAGTTTGACCAATGCATATGAGTTCCATTGCACTAACAAATGAATTGCATAAGGTTATACAATGAAACTTATATAGTTGCCATAAGCAAACCATTAGAAGAGGTTGTGACAACAATCATAGCATTTCATAATGTAATGTTATGAAATTCAAACCGATACATTGTGGCCAATTTTCATAAGGTTATTTAATGAACATTAAAAGCTTTTTTGCACTAATGTAGTCAGCTGAAAATTGTCGGTGTTTGCGCTTAATTTTACCCTCGAAATGCTCGAAATGGTGGTTTCTACTGCACGGTAAGCTTCCTTTACCCATTAATGGGTACGATTTATTATTATTGTTATTCCTCCTGTGGAATTTTTTACCCATTTCACCGTAAAACGGCGTCTACCCATTTAAATGGGTAGACGCCGTTTTACGGTAAAATGGGTAAAAAATCCACAGGAGGAATAACAATAATAATAAATCGTACCCATTAATGGGTAAAGGAAGCTTACCGTGTGTGGTTTTTTTTTGCGTGTATCTACTTTCTCGAGTACTTTTTCAAACAGACGTAACTGATTTTGTAAGTAAAGATTCATTTCTCAAAACTCTCAGCACCCTCACGGAAAGTACCATCACCATCATGTAAGGCATGTGTAATTTTTTGTGTTGGTGGCCAAGCTTACATGAAAGTGCTAAGGGTTTCAAGAATTCAATGTTTGAATCTTACTTCCCCCTTTCTTTACAAAATCAGATACGTCTGTTTGAAAAGGTACTCGAGCTTCTATCTTTTTGCAAAAACGTATATGGCAACCCGGTCCAACGACATCCAACGTCATCTGTGTTTATTTTGAGCTTATGGTGATGATGTGCACTTGGTGCTGCGAGTTCTACTTCTTTTTGGACAAACATAGCCAATGACTCAAGGATCGGAAAAAAGTAACGCCCGGAACACAGCCAACGATTTTGAAGACGTTCCGGTTACTTTCAACGACAAATGTATTTGCGTGCTCGAATCTCTCGTGGTGCAAAACAGTGAACGATTCGACAAAGATTTTTCATTACGACCTAACTGACAAACGTAAACAAAGGCTTCTTCCCTAAATTTCTCGGGACATAAAGGCTACCCATATAATCCTCCAATTCTATCGGATAGGTGAACTCTTCCTCTCCGAAATGTCCGTGGTGGATTGATTAGGCAAGTTTTCAATGACGAGAAATTCGCGGAAAAAGCCAATGTTTACGTATGGCAGTCAGGCCCTAATGAAAAATATTTGTCGAATTGACGCCGGCCTCCGGATGTGGCTTCTGTGGTTGTAGCTGTCATTGATGTTGTCGTAGCTATTGAGGATGTCGGGGACGGTGTCGTGGGTTCCGTAGTCGTGGTAGCCGTATTGAGAAAGGAAGTGATTTACGTTCTCGTCGTGCTAGTTCAAGTGTCTGGCATGGAACGGTTTGGCAATGTTTGGAGAGCTGAATTCGATGAACATTTACGGCGAATCATCGAGCCTTCGTCTGTCATTGGATAATTTGATGATGGTATGTACGATAAATTCACTACGACACAATCGGACGATAGATATTCTCCGCCTTCCTTCATTTTATTCAGCCGGACGTGGATGATGTCGAGCATAAAGCAGCTGACAGAGACTTATGGCAGTTGAAATCATTGGCTAGAGCGGTAAAAGGAACATGTACCTCTGGATCTCCAGTTTCCTTCGAGATGTGATAGGATAGGCGGGTGGAATTCATGTGACTACCGATTACCTTTGAAAGCTGATTCATAATTTAAATAATTGAAATGTGATTCAAATAATGCCCTACTACCTTGCCGTATAGCAACTTACTGTAAGTGGATGTCATTGTTCTGTTGTGCTAAATATACTGAAATCCTTCAGGTGCTGACATGCTGAATGTTCAAATGGAGATTTTTCACAACGGATGATGGGCAGATAAATACAGTTCGGTACCACTAGTTTATGTTCCACTGGATAGAAAATTCTGGGCTGAAAATACGATTCTTTACCGGAATAAACACACGGTTGAAAATTTCGAATATGTTGCTACATGTTTCTCTTACTACACCTTTTTTATCAGCGACACGTGAGGGCCTTGATGTTCCGATACAAGTACATCGAAGAACCGATCGTGCATAAAATTTATAAAATATTCCCAGATTCAAACGTAACATTTTTGAAATGCTTAGCAATTTCATGCAAACTAGGACTACCACCATAAAGAATTATATTTTTCTGGGGGCGCCATACCTCTCACGCCAAAGTCACGAGTTCAAATCACACCCCCGGACAAGTTATGAAAAACACCCAAAGTGGTGTTTCATTAACTACGACGGGAGATGAACCAGCCCGAGGCTGAAAATCTCGATAATACAGAAACAAAAAAAAAATATTTTTTTAACATGGTGGTGATGACACTCCGTGAGAGTTTTCAGAAATTTAAGTTTGAGTTTTTGTTTGCCTCTTTGTATACAAAATCAGATACGTCATGTCGAATAATTTGTCCGGCATTGACGGTTTTGGCAACAATTATGTCATTACTAGAAGTGAACCATTGCGTGTTCTTTAAATGTGGTAAAATATGTGTAAGTTACTTATTATATGCAAACGAACTTGCTTAGTTATGAGGAAAAAAATATGTGACGTCTGTTTTCTAGTGTTTTCGAAAAATACAAGGATGCTGCGAAAATATAATCACAACGTACCTTCTTCTTTTTCCAGTGGTTGCGTGGCAGTAGCATAGCATCCTTCTGGAATCCAGGTTTCTCCAGGCTCTAACAACATGAGTAATTCTGCAGCAAATGCAGTCAGAGCCAAGTCGCTGGACAGTTCACACCCATCGCTTGCTATGACGACTTGCTGAAAGTTTCGTTGAAATGTGTTGGTTGCTGAAACATAAGAAAATTAATGAAGCGTGAAATAAATCATTTCTTTATGGAAATATTACCTTGTGCGATTAAACTACTGATGCTTCCGGAAGCAAGGATCACATGTCTTGTTCGACGGGACGAGTCACACACTTTGTACGGTATAACTTGATTCATGTTGATTAGTGATTAATGTATCTGTTCCGGTATTGGTGGAATGGAATGCTTTATAAACAGATAAGACTTATTGTTCTCCGCAAACAAGAACAGTGGGGCTCGGTCAATGAAATCTTCAATCGGCGAACTAACAAACTTTTCTGAACTTTCCTCTATTTGACGAATTTCCAGAAGCCCTCGTTCGTGAATGTCCTCTACGATTAGTTCATTACCAAACACTATAACACTTTCGATTTTCGGATTGAAAATCAATAGTTTGATTTTTAAAACATAGAAAAGTGCTCCGTATTCATCATGACGCAAAAAAAGATAATCGCCTGCAGTGTACGTATATCCCAGATATGTCCCTTGTTCGACAAATACGTTTTGATTATCATCTAACTCAACTTCGTGCAAAGTGGTTTGAATAGATCTGGGTAGGTCTGATAAATTATCTACATATTTTTCTATCAGGAAGTTGTTTTTGAAACGATTGTTTTGTGTATTTAAGAGGCCCTGAAAATACTGGTGCTGTTCACCGCAAAACTTTATCACATTCTTGAAGTTTAACGTGGTGCGGAGACAACGTTTAAAAAAACAATGTTTCCTTTCGCAAAATAGTGTACAATATAATATAATTGGTCCCATCCACAGCATGTATCGGGGATAATGAATGGTGAAGTGATGCTTTGGTCTTAATGGAACATTGAAATGCGTTATTCTTAATTCCATGTAGTCCCTCAGATCTGTAGCCAAAATTCTTATTTGTATGAGAGACAGTACTGGCGATGTGATGATATCGGTGATTTTTTTAATAAGAATTAACATAATAATTTCGGGCTGATTGTAGTCTATGTCGAATTTCTTGGTGAATATAAATGGGATAACCTGAACAAGATGCCACACGTCACAAGCCTTTGCTTTTATATTACAAGTTCTTCGGTTGAAATTAAAACTAATTTTTGTACTTATATTGAGTTGCTTAAACAAACTGTTCACCCTACCCTGCAAGTATCGCCCGGAAACTGTGCCGTTTGAAATAAGTTTTTTAAATATGAGAAACAGGTCAAAATTAACCCATCCTTCGAAAAGGTCATGTGCAACGCATGGTACGGCTCCTAAATCAAACATTTTGAAATACTTGAGTTCATTAAAAATACAGTTTACTTTAACACCATGATATGGAGCCTGAGATGTATTACTTTCAATAGCTTGAAGGTCTATTATGTTCAATTCAGGGGTCCTCATAATAGATTGTTCAAAAGGATCACTTCGGAACGCTTTTAATGTTTTATAGCATGTACGACAAAAATACGAGTTATTTGAAAAGTTTTCAGTGAGTCCTGAAAGTTGATGTGCACCTAGATTATCGTTCATAGTGGCGAAAACTGAGCCGTGTATTGTTTCTTCTTCTCCACTGCCATGCACTACGATCCCCTCGTCTTCTAAGACTTTTATATCTTCGATGAGCCGGCGGAAGACTTTATCAGTTCCGAAATATGTGAAATCTTTATTTTTGCATACTAAAACTAGGTTAATGTTATCAGTAAGACAACGCAAGTGTGGTGGAAGGTTACCCAAAACCATATAAACAAGCAGAAGTTTGTAACGTGATGTTGCATTTCCCAATTGGTTGGGCACAACTTCAGCTGCATCTTGATAGATGAATATATTTACAGTTTTTTTCCTGAAGAAAGTGCTGTTCTGAAATTTAAGTCCATCTGTATAATCAGTTATGTAGCCGGGAGTCAAGATCTTTTTTCCGAACATTGATTCATAAACATCCTTATCATTCAGTAATCCCCGTAGAGTATCAATAATCGGCACATAATGATAAAAACAATCATTGTGATCTCCATCTTTTTGAAGATCAATCTGCACTGGAGACACGTATGAATAGTTTTCACTATAAAATTTTCTGCGCATGTATGCAGTACGAAAAATCCCATTTGAACCGAACACTTTGGCCATTAAAAAAGCATCACACAATTCTGCCACCAACATGAAGCTTGATGTGTTTGATAAGTCCAGCTTTTTGACTTGCTTTTCTGCTTTTATCTTCAGGTGTTTTTCCTGTACACGGGTCACTTCACCGAGAGTTTCCACAATCTCTTGAATAGCACTATTTGTAACATGGTGCTTGGAAAGAAGTTTCAGGAAGAGGCTTCCTAAAATGTTTTCCACTACGCTCAATGGATGCGTATTATCGTCATCTTCCATGGCATCTCCGTCGATTTCGGATTCAAGGACTTGCCCCCGAAATTTTTCGCAATTAAATTCTCGTTGTCCGATAATTTTCTCGACACAGTCCGGAGCTTCTTCCGGGAGAGAACAGATGTCTGAATTATTGAAACCTCCTCTATGAGCATACATTTTATGTATTCTGAGGCTGTTACCGGTCGCAAATGGCTTCCTTGTCGGACACTGTAGGGGGCAATAAACGGGTTGTGCATGCTTCATAATAAGATTAAAACTACGTTCCGAAAAATTGCAAGTCATGAGTGAACACTTAAACAAACGAGCACTTTTGGTCGGTTCAACATTCGGAACCGTATGTCGGAACCGGATATGTTTGCGAAAAGACGCAAATGAACCAAATTTCTTCTCGCATTCCATGAACGGGCATTGAAATAATTTTTCATGACGGTGAATCCGAATATGTACAACATAACTCTTAGTATTTTTTTGCACTGTTCCACAAATAGGACACTTAATTACACTCATTTTATACCGATTTTTTTTCGCCGATCGTAATCGCACAACTAAAACAAAATATGGCTGACGTCTAACTAAAAAAGCGTCGCTGCGGTGTTGCTAGATCATTCTAATTTTACACGAGGTCGTGTAAAATTTTGGTTGTTTAAGCTGAAAATTAAGTGCAAAACGTGAAGCTTTCATAAAAACAATGTAAATTTCTAACGAAGCAATTAAGCTAACAATATCTTTAGGTTTTCTTCAATTTACACGATACTATGCAAAAATCTACGCTTGAAATACGGTTACATGATACATTATTATGCGAAAGTTTGAAATACGCTCAAGATAATATTCATATTTTTTTGCTGCCAAGCCCCCCACACTTTCCCATTTTTCGAAAGAATTCATTTTACTTAAAAGGTATTGAAAAATTGTGATAGAGGGCAGCTGATAAATCTAAAAAAATAGCGGACGTCATATTTGAATCGTCTTTAAATGGATATGCATCAAGTCTTATTAAATTAGAAAATTCTAGTTTGATAAGACTTGATGCATATCCATTTAAAAACGATTCAAATATGACGTTGTATGAATTTTCGAAATACCGTTTATGTAGGTAGGTTTTTGCTTGGTAAGGGTTTTATTTTATTTATTTTTTATATGTACATTTTCACGTGTTAGTAATTAACATAGCTTCATATATTTTATTTATAAATCTTTCACATACCAAGTAAATTTCTTTGTATTATCGTTTGAATCAGAAAACCTTTTAGCTGAAATTTGATTTTCTGAAATAGGTACAAAGCAATGAGCCTGTGTACCAAGTATTGTCTTTACGTGGCTACCCAAGTAACAATTTCAGTTCTATTCCAGCCGTATAGCACTCCTCCCGGCTTTGTTGATGACACTACATTCAAAACTGTTTTGTCCACCAACACCTCCTCTATGCATCTTTAAAGCCGAAATGTGTACAAAGTGGCCCACTCTATAGACGGTTGTGAAAACAAATTAATAAAACCTTTCTAAGACCATAAAGATTTTGAAAATGTTCTAGTGCAAGATGTTATGACCACTTGAGAACCATCATAAAACCTATTGGCCGCCATCAAAACCAGCATAGGGCTGAATGGCCACAGCTGTCAAACTTCACGGCGATGTCGTGGTTGGTTTTTGTTGTTTTGCTTTGTTGCTCTTCTGATTCATTCAACAGTAAATAATGGCACAGAAAAAAGTTCTACTGTTGCGGAAAATTATGATTGATAGCAAAATATATAAAACAAATTGAGTTTTTTTTATAGCGTATCATGCTCCAAATCATATGCGCATTTAATTTTATGGTCAATATTGGCACGATAAGAGCTGAAAATTAATGCGCCTTGGATATTATGCGAGTTTACAACAACAAAAACAAAATTGAAAAAAATATATTCCGTAAATTAATCATGAAACTCCTGAAAATTGATGAAAATCAATAAGGTTATCTAAACGAATACCGAAGTTTGTCTCAGATCTATAGTTCAATTGTATTACATTTAAAATTTGGTGTATTTATTTTTCCCCATTTCAATTATTTCATATATTTCAATATGGCGATTGCAAGAAATCACAGTTTTGCCAAAAAGCCAATTTATCTTAGCAATGGCTACTATAAAACTATCTGGTCGCTTGGTAGCTTTCCGCAATGCCAGTTAGCCGTTTAATTCATTTACTGGAGGCAAAATGGTTTTAAAATGCTTTTTCAACTGACCATAATAAGATAATATGAATGGGTCCTAAAACGGCATTTCAAAACAGCATTTTATGAGTTAATAAAGTCAAAATAAAACCTTTGATAGGAGTAAAAGGAATTTTAGAAATCAAGGTCTTAAGATCGTTGTAAAGAAGCTGTGTAGGTTCTTATAAACCTGACTGAAACTTGAAACCTATTGGCATCTCTTGCTACCATAATAAAGCCGAATTGATTTCTAGTGGCTTTCATAAAACTTTAATAAAACTTAATAAAGCTAGATGGTTTTGGCAATGTTACTTGGGTATATAACGTGGCTATATAACGTGGCTATATAAGTTCTTCTGACATTTTTGCATACTATTCAGCTGATATGAAGCAGAAATTTAGTTTTGTTATACTTTTAATTGACTGTTCAACTGCCCAGTCATATAGTTCCCGAAGAGTTTTGATTCTGTTTCCATAATCTTAAGCAAGGTTTGCTCTCTTTGCCATTCGCTTGAGAGTACCAACAATAGCATCAAATAGACCCATGAGACGTTGCAACGAAGTGCCATTCTGCTTCCAATCCATACTTGGACTTGAAATTGCACAAGCTGGCAACGTTCTTTTTGTTCTTATAATGGGCTGCTCCATCTGACATGAAACTCTGAACTGAACTGCTATTGAGTCATGGGTCAATACTTCAGATATTATGATAAAGCTTTTGTTTTCCAATTTATTGTCCTTCTTGTAATATACTTCAAAGTTTTGATAATAAACAGGATCAACAACCTGATTTAATTGTATTATTACTAAAGTTTAAAAAAATAAAATTTAAACATAAGCCCTTTTCAAATGGTAGCCTTGATTTTTCAAACATTCAAAGACCCTTAAAAAATCCAAATTGTCATTAAAATTAAATTTAATTGGTTTTTGTGAGGTTATAGGATCAAATTATAAGACGAGTAGGCAGGGTTACCGGTAAAAATAGGACATGAAAAAAATGTTGTCAGAAAAACTTTTTTTCCTTAAATGTGCCCATCTCGCAATGTATGGTGAACTTTTAGACAATTATATTGCCTTTATTAAAATAAAAATTTCGTCCAATTCTAAGACAGCCATTTTTTGCAAATTGACTTTAAATTGTAAAAATATTGTTTTTTAGCGTGTAAAAATCGATTTTACATTTGTTTTCATAAAAGTTAAGACAATTTTCTAAAAGTCACCCATACATTACTTTTTTGTAAGTCATGTTCTCTTTGAGTTATGTTGACATGAGAAATTTGTTGTTAGAAAAAGTTTTTTTTCCTTTAAAGTGCCCATTTTGGCGAACTTTTAGACAATTATATTGCCTTTATTAAGAAAAAATTTCGTCCAATTCTAAGATAGCCATTTTTTGCAAATTGGCTTTAAATTTTAAAATATTTTTTTTAGCGTGTTAAAGTCGATATCACAATTTTTTTTTATAAAAGTTTTGTTCTTTTTGAGTTATGTTGACATGAAAAATTTGTTGTTAGAACAAGTTTTTTTTTCTTAAAAGTGCCCATCTTTTAGACAATTATATTGCCTTTATTAAGAAAAAATTTCGTCCAATTCTAAGATAGCAATTTTTGCAAATTGGCTTTAAATTTTAAAATATTATTATTTAGCGTGTAAAAATCGATTTCACAATTTTTAAATTTTTTTTTCATAAAAATTAAAACGATTTTCTTAAAGACACCCTTTTACAACACTTTTTTGAAAGTCTTGTCCTTTTTGAAATATGTTGATCTAGAAAAAAAAAACGATCAAAAAACTTAAGCCCGTTTCAAATTGCAGTCCAGATAAATTAAAAAAAAACAAAGTATGCAAATTTGCTTAAAAATACATAGCTACACACCCACAAAGTTTCATTGGATTCTGAGAGGGTGCTGCCAAACATTGGATGAGTTGACGTGAAATTCGTCATTTATATAATAGTGTATATATTTATGTAAATGAAAAATGCTACAAGCATTCATATCTATTATATATGATCTTCATTCGGTTGACCACAAATGCAAGAAATGTTGTTAAGGTATCCTGAAAAAGTTTGTTAAATCTATTGAAATGTTACAAAACTAACATTTATACATTTTAATTTACTATTGCCATGGTCACTATTTGCTGCTTGATGCTTATTTTATAACAGCAATCCGCTTCTATTTTTGCTGGTCTAATAGTTATTGCTCCCGAGTTAAGAAAACAGGGAAGTTTTAATTGAAAGGGAGTTAAAGACAAATGGACATAAAACAACAATAAGTAATGTTTAAATCATCTATGAAGAAAAATCTATAAAACAATACTATCAAATATAATGATATTGTGAGTTATGATAAAGTTATGACAAAGATTGAATTGTAAAATCAGACACTAGCCAAATGGCACATAGCGCTGCATGAATCAGATCAGCCCAGATTTGGTAAAATGTCCATTTGCAAACCGGAAATGAAAAATACAGTGATAAGTGCAAAAGCCTACCACAGATTCCGTTGCAACTTCTTGTATTCAAGGCACTTCTAAATCATTAGAGGAGAATAAAGGCTCAAAATGATAATTGGAAATAGAAGAAAGAAGAGATAGAGTCATATTGGACATAGAAGACATAATAATTAAAAGTATATATAACCTATTAGGTAAAAATCATAAAATTATTTTTATGTTAATGTATAAATCACGAAAACACATGTAATGCTAAAATGGTAATGATGATGATAAAGATGAATGGTGATGTTAATGTATAAACAATGTTATATAAGATAATATATATAGTGAAAGGATATTATCATATGAACTGAACATTACATGTGTGCCGACTGCTGTTTTGTTGCAATTGAAGACAAACTTGCGCATCCATTATGAACCAGAAAATTTAGACAATGTATGTCAGCTATGAGAAAAAAAATGAATTTTAAATTATTTTACAATACTTGAGGACCTGCAAGTCCTGAAATACATCATGCAAAAGGCAGCACATCCCAAATTTCAATAACCTGAAACCAATTTATATGCAATAATATACTATCATATCATAACAACAAAAAAATATAAAAAATGTACTTTGCCTCTATTTCCCGTAATGTCCTTCCATGTTATTAGCATGGATTTACGGCAAGGATGATCCCAAAGTGCGCTGCAACTACGAACCTAATGTGAATAGTAAAATTCTCAATATTACCTCCAGGCAAACGATCCTCTGTAGCAGGTGGGAAAACTACTTGATGTGATACTTTCACAATAGAACTTACTCTTAGTTTCGGGTCTTGACCAAGAATCTCTACTGAGCCCTTGCGGCACGACAAGCCGGCCAATTCAGCGCAAGTGGGCTAGGCTGCCCAGGATTGTGTAAAAAAGTAGTATCCTGCAAATCACAGAGCCACTTATTTCCAGTGCAACACTGAACCTCGGCTGTATTTGAGCCAAATCGTTCAACATCCACCTATTTTCGTAGCCGGTTGCAGTTTATGTTATGACAACAATCTAACAAACATTGAATATGGAATAAACTCACCAAATCCAACTATGATTGATGATAATTAATGTCACTTTCATGGATCCAGAAAGGGCAGAAATTGCATACAATGATGGCTAGCTTCAGATCCTTTTTGCGTGGTTTGGATTCAGTTCATTCCTTTTTATCATTCGGCACAATATTTTAGTTCAAGAACTACAATGTCATATCTTATACTTTGAAATTAACTAATGTTTACTCCTATTGTTCTGAAAAAGTTCCGTCGAATCCATTATTTTTTTACTTTAAGATAGGCTAAAGTGTGTCCACTGGGCGTTTCTATGAACTTCCGACCAAACATAAACAGTAGGTCAAGTTAGCAAAAAAGGTTAGTTTAATTCAGAAGTTACCCTTGCAGAAACATCCTATTCCGTGTGAAATGCTAGTAATAGGTATAATTCGAAGCCCTTTCCTAGGATTAGGTTGGTTTGATAAAATTAAAGGCGGAAAAGTTTCGCCATTCCTATTCTCCTATCGAATTCAATTCATTCATAATTGATACCGACAGTATCTCATATTTGGCACTGCAGTATCGAGACACCACACATCCATACCATAGGGTTACTGCCGCATTCAATCGTCAACCAACAATTGGAAGGAAGTTTCTCTTGTCCTTACCCATTTCGACCGTGCGATATGTGGCTATCAATTCCACCGGGTGAAAATTCGTCAATGAAAGCTGAGAGGCTCTCTTGTAAACTCACACATTCGCAATCGTTCAGCGTAGTACTATGAGTGAGTGCGTTGTTGTTTGCATTTTCCGTGCTTATCGTTTTCCCCGGAGGATTATTTGGGTTTGTCAAAGGAGACTTTATCCCGTTTCTTCGAACGCCGAGAGGGTTGCAGCCCTTCCATCGTGGTGTGTTAGTTGTTCTCGCGTCTGCTTCTTTCTCGGTATTGGTAGCCTCGGCACTGTGTGTGTATTTGCCACGGGTATTGTTGGTATTGGTGCTGATGGAAAAACCGAGCGAACCAGGAGCCGCCCTATCTCCGCAGTCGGAAAATTCGCTACTAGGATCTCAGTTTTGTTGTTGTACACACTAGTACCGTGGTCGCCGCTGTCGCGTGAATTGTGAGTTGTGAAAAGTTTCCGCTAATAATTCGGTTTCCTTTCGGTGATTTTGTGCGGGTGAAGAAAAAGATTTTTAAATGAAGAATCTCATTTCTTATTTTTTGATGATGATCGTAATATGAGCTGCAATTAAGCGTCGTTTTTTGTGCAGGTTTGATGTTCGTTGGAGAGCCATTGAAAGTGTCCGTCATAGAGGAATGTCCTGTGCAGTGAAATCGAGGGAAAAAGGTGTGAGGTGATCTGTACTGATTTCAGACGGGCTGGGTTGTCCGGTTGTAAGAAAAAAGTGCTACACAGATGGAGTTCAGTGGCTTTTCGAAGTAGATTTGCGTTTCGAATCAAGTGTTGCTAAGTTTTCTCATGGTGGTTCAACGATTTGGATAACTCATTGGATTAGCTGTTGTCGAGCATCGACTCTTCCAGACTCGCAGAGGTCAGTTTTGATTTTTAGTATATCTGACCAACTTCTGTATACATCCGGCTGCATGACTTGTATTTCAATTGTTTCCAGACTCATATTTTCCTTAACCTTAATTGATTTTTGTTATTGTTAAAACACTCCCAACTGATCCAGTGCTCCGGAAGCGTTCCCTCGTTGCTTTTAAAGAGGAAAGTTTAGTCCGGAAAATGCTTTTATTCTGGCCATGTTCGCTTTTTCCGAACAAATTGGACGCGTATTTGCATAGTTTGCCAATGCCGCGCCGCCGCCATCGTCATCGTTGTTGTTGTTTTCATCGCTCGCTCGTAACTGCTAACGGTGGAGCCTGTCATTGTCCGTCTGGTTGATGACTGCCCCCACCCTGGCTTTGTTTCATGCTTTCAGTCCGCTTTCAGTCCGTAGAAGTAGGCTAAGATAAGTGGAGGAGTCAGAGTGACTGAGCGAATGAACATTGAACTGATGTGTGGGCGACATAACTCCTATCGTCCCATCCTGGTTCTGGTGAAAACCATTCCTTGACGGTAACAATCAAAACTTAATTACAAACTTACCTGCAAAGAAACTTGTAGCTTACGGTTCGGGAAAATTGCCTTGCTTCGGAAACGTGGGACTTCTGTGCGAATAATAGTTTCTTTATTGGATTTTGCATAAGGCACTGCTGTGTTTGTGCATGGAGTTGCATCGTTCTCTCATTCAGCGAAGTCGAAGTTGAATCTAATCAAATATTCATTGTGTTAGGTCAAGGGGGAAATGACGATGGCAAATTTCAATCACCTGCTGACTTGTTTTGGCGAAGCTTGCCACAACGTGTTTTCTATTCTCCCGATTCCGATATTAGGAAACCGAATTGGCTCAGGGCCAACCTGGCGGATGAAATTTAGTTTTAGGGCAGATAAAATGTGTTGGACTAGATTCTATGGCGACTTGCCAATAGTGTATGTTAGTATACGTTAGTTAAAAATAATCACGAGTTTGATTGCTGGCTTATGTTTGCAGACTGGTTTAGTTTTTGATGAATGTTTTAATTTCACTTTAGTTTAGTTATCGCAAGTAAAAAATCTGAATTTAAGAAAAATGTGTCTCCTCATTTTTGCCCATATTTTTATAGAATTTACATTGTCTGGTTGACACAATACTACAACTTGAGATATTTAAGGAGTATCATCAGTTGTTTTTAACTGAAACCTCCCAAAACAAAGCTAAGAAAAATTGTTCGATAGAATTTATAAAATCTTGGCAATATTGGTTAAGTTTGATGAATCTTTCCTCTAAAATTTAATGGAACGTCCAGTTGATATTTCTGAGTATAGATATTGACATAAAACATAAACAAGTAAGCAGAAGTTATCAAGGAAAACAATCGTGCTAGGATGTCGGAATACTTTCAAGAATACTTTTTTGGAATGCTTTTTCGTGGATCGATTAATAGAAGCTGAACATTTTCTATTTTAGGATTTTTTTTTAAGAGCACGGCAATCAGCACGATACTTTTAAAGATGCGCAAAAACCTAGTATAATTGCCGTCATAATTCAGACGTTTTTTTCACCACGAAGAATTCATAGATCCTTTGACATCACTCCCTTCACGGAGTTTATCCTGGATCCAATCGATGTAGTGGGCCACCCTGGTGAACACACTCGGCTTACGTGGTGTTCCACATGGGACTGCTCCCCAGGACACCACTCCAATCTGAATCACTTCATTGCCGGACTGCTTAACCAGCGGGCCACCGGAATCGGCTGTACATGACGATTTTGGAACCATCGAGTGGTCCAGCACAGACGTGATTATCTTCCTGTACGTCCAAGAAATCCCACAATGCAAAGCATTGCTCGTAATCCACTAATGGGATCACCGCTTTCTGCAACATTTCCACACTTAGTGAAACTTTTCTGGTAAAAAAAAATGCAAACACTAAAGCCCCAAATACCCCCCAAACAAAATTCAACACAAAACCAATTTTCATCTTCCCACAAATTTTCAGGGATTGAGAAATAACTATTAAACTTCATTTTACCATTTTACTCGTATTTTATTTACAGTCCATACACAAACGCCCCCCCCCCCCCCCCCCCCCCCCCCAAAAATCTCCCCCCACCCTTGAACCAACCTTTTTTTGCATGTAAACCCATACTTTCTTCAGTTCCTCGACTGTCTTCACTACCTTAGGTCGTTTAAGAAGGTGCTGCTTCATAATCGCCCAGTACTTCTCGATGGGGCGGAGCTCCGGAGTGTTGGGAGGGTTGAACATTTTCGGCACGAAATTGACCTTATTGTCCGCATACCACTTCAGCACGTCCTTGGAGTAGTGGCATGAGGCCAAATCCGGCCAGAAGATTGTTGGGACGTTGTGGGCCTTCAGGAGAGGAAGCAGCCGCTTCTGGAGGCACTCTTTTATGTACACCTGTCCGTTCATCGTGTCCTGGGTCACGAAAGGTGCACTCCGCTTCCCGCACGTGCAGATGGCTTGCCAAACCAGGAATTTCTTCGCAAATTTGGACATCTTCTGAGTGCGGACATGCTCCGGAACGCTAAACTTATCCTTGGCCGTGAAAAACAGGTTGCCGGGGATCTGTTTGAAGTCGGCCTTCACATATGTTTCGTCGTCCATGATGCAGCATTCAACTTTCGTCAGCATGTTGAGGTACAACTTCCTGGCACGGGTTTTGGCGGACTTGTTCTGCTTCTCGTCGCGATTAGGGGCCTTTTGTACCTTGAACGTTCGAAGCCCAGCCTTAGTTTTGGCCTTCTGGACAAAACTTCGGCTTAGGTGCAGCTTCTTAGCCACATCTCGAACGGAGGCGTTCGGATTTCGGTTGAAGGCCCCAACTACGCGGTTGTGATTTTTGGTGTTGTACGGAATACTTTTTCCTTCACTTCTGGGCTTCCGATCGGTGGTCAACCGTTCCTCGAACCGCTTAATCACTCGCGACACCGTGGAATTCGCGATTCCCAACGTTTTAGCGATGGAACGATGCGAGAGATCCTTGTTCTCGTGATGAATGCGCTAGATTTTATCACGCACGAGCTGTTCTTTCGACTCCATTTTCGCGAGTTTTGATCACAGGACTTCAAAACTTGCAGGATGTAAATAATGCACTATGAACTAAATCCACCCAAGTTTTCATTAAATTCTACCCAACGGTTAAAAAGTTAGAGCAATTTCATAGTGTGGCAATTTCATCGTGGACACCCTTTAACCTGTAATTTATCCGGATATTCAGGGAAGAACGCCGTCGAAACGGATCCCCATCCACTCAGAGTGACATCACCTTCGAATTGCTCAAATCGTTGGGGTAGCTGTACGGTTTTCACCAAGGCATTCAGCCCAAACGGCTCATCCACACGGATGACTGCAATGTCATCGGAACTGTATGATTCTGGGTTGAAGCCTTCATGGATTATGAACTTGGCTGCCTTTCGGCGCTGTTCGGGACCTTCGACAACGGCCGTGTTGTGTTCTGCGGCAACCACTTCGATGTAACCATCGCTTGAATAGGAAGCTTGGCAATGCGCAGCCGTTAGGACAAATTTCTCGTTCAGCAGAGATCCTCCGCAAAAGTGCATGGGTGTATGCGACCCGTTGTTGAAATTCCACTGGAGTGAAATTTGATATGGAATTTTGCGATCTGTGAAAAGGAGGATGTCTTAGAAATTTTGTGACGTAGATATGATTGAGCAATCTCACCGGCTCTGGAGAATACGAGTGCCGAACTGGCTACCAACAGAAAAGCTACCGTGAATTTGAAAGCCATCGTGGACGGTTCGATCCAACACTGAAGAGGCTGATTGCAATCCTCGGTGGGGTTTTTATAGATAAATCTATTTTCACTAATTACATTGTTATCACTACGAAGGATTACCTTAGCTAAGGTGATTGTATACTTCAAGTCAAGTTTGTTAGGCTAGAAATCGAAAGCATTTTTTAGTTGGTTTTCTGCTTCCTTCTATAAATAATTACCAAAGGAACAATAGTCGGGGTTGAAATTTAATTTAAAAAATTGTCTGGGATAACTGGGGTAGCTTGGTAAAAGATTATGCGCCCGATCGTATACTACCTTCATATGCCCTCCGCTCGTTTTCAACTTGTATCTTTCAATTTTCAAAAGCCTGCCGTTACGCTAAACGGAATTATCAATACATTCTCTTCATTTCTCTTAGTTCTAGCAGTAAATTACTGTCCACTCCTAGAGCCTCTCATGTTGATGGGAAATTATTTGCTTGTGATAAATTTCGTAAAAAATTGTGCCAGACATCTAACGAAATAAGACGTTCAAAGAGAACATTTAACTCCTTCATAAAGAATTCAATTGTTCTGGACGAGTGTTTACTTATAAATATAAATGTGAACACCGGGGGGGTTTTGCGGCAAGAATTTGTTGTGGTTTGCACTAATGTCTTTGGCCTTGGTTAATATGTCTCAAGTGTATTTTTACGGATGTTTTCAAATATTTGAGATCATTCAATGTACGTAAAAAAAATGAAAAATCAATTTACTGTACATTTTTTACTGTTGATACCAAATCGAATATTCCACTTCATTACAAGACAACAAAAACAAAATTATTTTTCGGAAGATTGCAGAAAGATGAAAACTAAATTTGATGTCATATTCGACAACCGTAAAGTGAAACCAAGTTTTGATTTCAATTTGATATTGATATCAATTTTATTTTTCGAATCGCTACATGTACCTTGTGATCAAAAAGTTCCGGTAATTTTAAATTTAAAAAGGCCGCCTTTATTTTTTCGGTAAAATCTTTTTAGTGTAAGATGGCAACACTAGTTCTGATATTCTGTCAAAGTGTGAGAGCAAATTATCCATTAGTTTTGTTTTGACAACTGCTTTTGTTAGTCGAAAAATAGACGCTCGGCGATTTTTACCATGGATAAAAAATTGGAACAACGCGTTTGTGTGAAATTTTGTGTTGCAAACGGATTTTCTGCAGCGGAAACGCTCAGAATGTTGCAAAAAGCCTTTGGTGAGGACTCTATGTCACAAAATCGTACATTTGTTTGGCACAAAGACTTTAAAGAAGGCCGTGAAAGCGTGAGTGACATGCCGCGTTCTGGACGACCATCGACCTCAACTACCGATGAAAACATCGCTTCCGTGAAGAATTTAGTTATGGAAAACCGCTCAATTAGCATTCGGGAGATAGCTGCACTCCTTGATATCTCATTTGGATCGACCGAACACATTTTGACGGAAATTCTGGGCATGAAACGCATTGAAGCACGACTTGTTCCAAAAGAGCTGAATTTTTTGCAAAAACAGCATCGAGTTGAGGTCGCTAAACAGATGATTGCGAACGCAGATAGCGATCCCACATTCATGGAACGCATCATAACTGGCGATGAAACGTGGGTATATGAATTTGATATGCTCACAAGTCAACAATCGTCCGAATGGCGCGCCGAAGATGAGCCGAAACCAAAAAAATCACGACAAAGTCGCTCCAAAATTAAAGTTTTACTGACCGTTTTCTTTGATTTTCGCGGTGTCGTCCATTCTGAATTCCTTCCAGAAGGTCGAACGGTTAACAAAGAGTATTATTTACAAGTTATGAGACGTTTGCGTGAGGCAATTCGAAAGAAGAGGCCAGAATTGTGGCGCAATAATTCGTGGATTTTACACCACGATAACGCTCCATCACACACCGCGCTCACTATTTGTGAATTTTTGGCCAAGAACTCCACCAATACCATCAAACAAGCACCATATTCACCAGACCTTGCCCCGTGCGACTTCTTTCTCTTCCCAAAACTGAAAATTCCGCTCAGAGGTAGGCGTTTTGAATCGATTGATGCGATACAAAAGAATTCGCTGGAAGAACTGAAAGCCATACATTCATCGGCCTATAAAAAATGTATGGATGATTGGATAAAGCGCTGGCATATGTGTGTTGCCTCTAATGGCGAGTACTTTGAAGGCGATAATAAAGATATCAATTAAAAATTGAAATAAATGCGTTTTTTTTCAAATTACCGGAACTTTTTGATCACAAGGTATGATGTTAGTTTTTAGTCGGGTAGCAATTCTCTGGAAAATCTGACAACGTGTAGGCACGGCGAGAGATAATATTTAATAGAGACGTGCGAAGACTGATTTATAAACACGATGGGTTCAAGAAGAAAAGCGGGGGAAGTATTGATATGAGATTTAAAGTTATGTATTCTAAAAAAATCATTTATAAGTTAGTTTATGAATAGTAAATTGCGATACTAAGATAATATTTCAATGGAATAGAACACAAAAAAAAAAAAATGATTTTGAGTTTTCTAGAACGAATACCTGACAAATTTACAGCAAGTTATTCTGGCTATACATTGTTTACCATATTGTTTTGCAGAAGGATGACGATGGCTATGAAGTTTGCATGTCACCACTGAATAAGGCCGCAAATGCCTAGTAAAAAAATGTCAATAAATGTCACTTGAAGTGAACATAACATTTCAAGTTGCCAAACATTGTAACCAAAACATCTTGTCTGGGCGTTTACCCATATTTACTTTTATTCTCTCTATTAAAAATCGCCTCTGGGCAGGGCCATCTTCAATTCCGATAAAACCTTGAACATTTATTCAGTATGGGAAAGGATGTATAAAAGAGCCGTGCGACTCGAGACTAACTTTTGAGAAAGGTATATGTGTTTTAGACATAAACCAACCCCCCTCCCAAAAACCAGCGACAATATATTAAAAAATAAAAAATTAAAAAAAAAAAAATAATAAAATAACATAATCTAAATTTAATTTTATTTAAATATTCTTTTTTCATAACAAAAATTACAAACAAAACAACCACAAGGTCTATATTTTTTTATTTTTTTTTCAAAAATATCTGTATTAAAAAAACAAAAAAAAATTTCCCAAAAAACAAACCCCAAAAAAAAGCCCCTTTTAAAAAAAAATTTTCCAGTATGAGCAGAGCAATATTGACCCCCCCCTCCCCCCCCCTTTCCCCGTCACTGTAATACAAAAAAACCCCCCAAATTATCCTCGCGACAAACTTATATTCTCAATAAGTAAAAACTGTTGATCCTGTAGCCTCGACCGAATATAGGTCAAATATTAGGTGTATTCTTAGAAAATGTCTTTTTTTTTTTGCAAATTTGATGCTTTATTGTGAAAAAATGGTTATACATTTATTGTTCAAAGTATTGGCCATCGCTAGCTATAACTTTTTCCCATCTTTGTGGTAGTTGACGGATACCCTCTCGGAAAAATGATGCTGGTTTGGCGGCTATCCACGAATCGATCCATTTTTTGACTTCGTCATAATTACGGAAGTGCTGGTCAGCCAGGCCATGTTGCATCGATCGGAAGAGATGGTAATCGGATGGCGCAATGTCCGGACTATATGGCGGGTGGGGTAGGACATCCCACTTGAGCGTTTCCAAGTATGTTTTCACCGGCTGTGCAACATGTGGCCGAGCATTGTCATGTTGCAAAATGACTTTGTTGTGTTTTTTAGCGTATTGCGGCCGATTTTCACGCAATGCACGGCTCAAACGCATCAGTTGTCGCCGGTAGACTTCGCCCGTGATGGTTTCTTTTGGTTGCAACAGCTCATAGTAGACCACACCCAGCTGGTCCCACCAAATACACAGCATGATTTTCTGGCCATGAATATTGGGATTGGCCGTCGATGTTGTGGCATGACCGGGGTATCCATACGTTGCCTTACGTTTTGGATTGTCGTAATGGATCCACTTTTCGTCACCAGTCACAATTCGATCCAAAAAACCCTTCCGTATGTGCCGTTTAAGCAGCTCTTCGCATGTGAAAAAACGGCGCTCAACGTCTCTCGGCCGCAATTCGTATGGCACCCAATGACCGACCTTTCGAATCATTCCCAATGCTTTCAAACGCTTACTAATGGCTGGTTGGTTAACTCTCAATGCTGCTGCAAGTTCTTTTTGCGTTTGTGAGGGGTCTTGGTCGAGCAAAGTTTCCAATTCGACGTCTTCAAACTTTTTGACCGGGCCGGGGCGTTCCTTGTCTTCAGTGACAAAATCACCACTTTTAAAGCGTGCAAACCAACGTTGACACATTCGAACGTCGATTTTGTAGTCCGGGTATGTTTCGGAGAGCAATTCACATGCTTGAGATGCATTTTTCTTCGAATTAAACAGGAAAATTAAAACTTCCCGCAAATGCTGCTTTGATGGCTCGAATTTCGACATTTTTCGGCTTCACAAAAACTTGTTTACTTTCACTAATGATGCGTAACTTACACTGAAATAACTAGAGAATAGAATGAAGTTTCGGATGTGATAGCTGTCAATGTCAAAAATTCATGTCAGAACAATAGATATGAAGTTGTCTGCAAATACGACATTTTCTAGGAATACCCCTAATATTGCTAAGCTGAAGTTACTCGGAGTTTCATCAACGGCTGTGGATTAGTGGTCATACTTGGTGAATTAAGATTGGCAATTTGGCATCATAAGCTTTTTCAAACAATTCGGGTGTTCCTCAGGGCAGTAATCTGGGCTCTCTGCTTTTCTCGATCTTTATAAACGATGTCTTTTTTTCTGTTACCACCGGGCTGTCGCCTCTTATACGCTGACGATTCCAAAATATATAAAACTATAAAAAGATTATCAAATTGTAACGATCTGCACAATATGTTGTGTATTTTTCCGACTGGTGCTCAAGTAATCTTGAGTGTTGAAAAATGCAATATAATTTCATATCATCGGGTAAACGCACCAATCATCTTCGATTATGTCCTCTCCGGGCGATCGCTTGCTCGCGTTCAGCATACCAAGGATCACGGGGTTGTCCTGGAATAGCGAATTGACATTCAGACTCGCTACAATGACATTGTCGCCGGAGCTAATCGTCAACTGAGCATCACGTTTAACAATGTCGACCAGTTGCGGGATCCGCAATGCTTTAGATCAGATTCTGTTAACTTGTGCGAGAATTGAAACCGTTCAACGAAAGTTCGTAAGATACGCTCTTCTTTTCCTCCGATGGCGTGATCTTACGAACCTGCCTCCGTATGTGGAGCGTTGCCGTTTGCTAAATATCGAACCACTTGACTTGAGACGGGTGGCCGCACAAGCTATGTTTGCTGGAAAGCTCGGGAACTTGACCCTTTTCGTACACCTGGCCGTAACCAATTCGTTTAGGTTTTTTTTTTCATAAATAGTTTGTACCACTAAATTCTACAAACTATTCTACTACCGGAACTAATGTCTGCACCGAACAAGTTGCACGATATGAAGGGTAATCTATTCGAATCCACCTTAAAGTATAAATCAATTTGATGAAATTGACGGATTTGAATGATTATAGTCATCAGACTCTGTGCAGCCACCTCGTCCACTGTGTTCACCGGAGAACGCCGGTTTGCTTTAAACTGATTTGCGTTTCCAACAGTTGTCTTCTTTCGGTTCCGCTTGACGATTGCCCAATATTTCTCGATTAGATTGAGCTCTGGCGGGTTGGGAGGGTTCTTGCCGTTGGGCAGCACCTGCACGTTGCTGGAGGGTACCATTTCATGGCCATTTTCGGTAATGGTAGGATGTGAAATACGGCCAAAGAGCACGAAACAACAGAACACAGAACTCGATCGTAAATTTCCTGGTTAGCGGTCCCGGTTGCAATGAAAAAATCGTTTATCAAGCAACAGGTACAAAAAGACTGTCAAAACAGAGCTTTGACAGTTTATTATGATTGAAAACATTTAAAACCTTTTGTCTTGCTGATACCGTATGAAACTTTTTCCTAGGAAGCTGTTTGAAGTCTGCCTTGATTTTGACGTCTTCTATTTCCACGCAATCCAACTTTGAACACAGTCCTGTTTAGTTTATCGGCGCAATTTGGACTACCTTCTCATAAGTTGGCACTCTGAGTATCTAACTCGACATATGGTTGTAGATAGCATTCCGAGATTCTTTGCGACGTTTCGGGCGCAGAGGTTGTGGTTCTGCTTGAAACCGGTGGAAAGAGTGCTTTTCAATGTCGCCTTGGCTTCTGGTTTTTAATTTCCTCCCGGTATAGACTTCCTGGCTGCCTACAAGCGTTCTCCGAATACTTTTATCATGTTGGTGACAGTTAATTTGGCCTCTCGTAACAATTTCGCTAACTCTGCATGCGGTTAATTCGATTTTTTTCAATGAGTGAGCACAATTTTAATGCGTTGCTCTCCTTGTTTGGACGCCATTTTGATAATTGAAAAGCAAATTTCAAAATCAAAATAGAGGCATCATATGTTTTTTAAACGCGTTATTCAAAAAAATGCAGCAAGATCAAGATCGATCGTAGCGTACTTTGGAGCTCAAAGTAAGCACGGTTTCTGGCCATAAAGCGTCGATGTATCTCACTGTTAGTGTCATTATCGGTGGTTACCAATGATTCCAGATGCGCGCTTTGTCTACCACTTCACCGTAAATCTAAACTCGAGATAGGAGGTTAACATTATCTTCTCGTGAACCTCATCCAAATTTATGATTTGTTTATTTAAAAAGCGAAATTAGGGTTTGAAAAGTTGTTTGGACATTAAAAAAATCACAATGTTCGTATCTCACAGTGTTGTTCGAAATTTCCACAGTGTTGTGCTTTTATTAAGATGTATTTTAGTTGTTTGACATAGTGGAAACAGGTGAGCGTATCCTTGTGTGTGTGAGCTTTTTTAGTGAATACCTGTAACTAGAAAATGAAAAGAAAGCTTAGTAATTTCCATTTAATTCCAACTACCTTTATGCAGAATTCCTCAATGTCGTGTACTAATACTTGACTGGGTGAGCGTAGTTGAAATATTTACCGTGCACTATATAAAATTCAGATAGGAGTTGATCGATGTAAAACGATAAGTCACTGAAAGGTGTCGGTTAAAACAAACGATTTATTGCTAAAAGAAGAAAACGCAACCTAAGTACATTGTTCTTTCTTAATATTTTTTACTTAATTGTAAGGTTCATGGGAGAATCTCAAAAGAATTTCAAAATAAGACAAAGAAGGCCTGCCTTTGAAAACATAAGCAAGCATTTACCTATTTATACCTAGCAGTCATAAAATTATTTAATAAAAAAGGATCTTATTTAATATATCCAACATTTTACAATTTTCATGTTTTCTTCGATTGGGTATGACATTTTCAATAAAATGTTTTTTTTATTAGTTTGCAAAATACTTTTCAATTCGGACAATTCAAAAGATCTGGAGAAAATCCAAAATGAATCCACTTTCTAACATAAATATTATATGGCACTCTCGAACTGACAACCCTTAACTGGCGTTTAAAATCGTGGTATACATATTTCAATTTATACGAATTTATTATGCAAGTAGGATTAATTCGGAATTATAAATTTTGTCTTGTTAATACACAACAAAACACATAACACAGTGTTCAAACATATGCTTGTCCGTTTGTAGTTTTGTCGAAAAAAAAACAGAAATTTAATCACTTGTGTCAAATCTTGACAATCACGCAGTTCCAACTTGATAACCACTAAAAAGTGTGTGGTCTGTTCTTCAATCATTTCCTATATAAGAGAATCTTTTGTTTACTCATTGTTGACAATGCAACTCCAGCCACTATCGCAAGCACTGCGATGTCCTTTATTTTGTTGTACCTTCTCTTCGTCCTGTTTCTTTCCTGGATCGTGTTTCACGTTTGGAAGATTTATTCTTCTTAACTCTTTCAGGATTCCATTGGGCTCACTTATTTTTAATCCCATCATACACTTCGTTTGAAGAATTTGTTTCAACCAATTACTGATGAAGAGATCGTTTAAATAGAAGCCGCATGAAACAAAGTACATGAAAGCATGTTTCCATTTATCTGGATGCGGCACAAAGAAAAAATCTTTTTCATTGTGTTCAATTTCCATTCTTTTGTTAATGTTAAAACGTGCAAAATGTTGCTTTATTCCTGATGAATCAGCAATTTCGAAAATAAAAATAAAATAAAAAATAAACTTTTGCATACAATATTTGTAGGAAATTAGTTAGTAACATTGTATGTTGATTGACGCTATACATATGAGCGAATCATCATGATGAACAGATATTAAACTACTCTTTCGAACTATTGTTTTGACAATAATTGTCGAGTTATGGGTTAAAAAAAATTCTCTCTTTTCTTTGGAATAAGTTATTTTCTAGCCTGCCCCATAATATTCGCCACTAACTCCTGTGTTCTCATCATTTATTTGATTTTTTCATATTATGATTATTATTCATAGCTGCAATTAATACTGCTTATATTTGCTGATGTTTTACCTTCTTTTTAATAAGTTAGTCATCTACAGAAGTTTTTGTGCAGAAGTACTATCCGCGCCTTTGTATGGAAACACAACTCTTCTCTAAAGACACCACAAATATCCCGGCAATGTCAGCACAATAATCAATCATTATTCTAACAAAAATAATTGCATACTTCGAGTGCATGGAACCGCTGCCGCAGATAAGTAAAGAGCCTTGTGTGGTTACCGTCATAATTCACTCATTTCTTTCGACGACAAAGAATTCAAAGTCTTGTATGTTCCATTACCATTTATGTTTTATTCCATTGCTGTTCATATTTCCAAACATCCATCGAAAGCCTTTCTCTATTCACGGAGCTTTTCCTCGATCCAATCGACGTAGTGGGCAACTCCACCGAACACAGTCGGCCTACTTGGAGTACCACATGGGACTGCTCCCCAGGACACCACTCCAACCTGAATCACTTCACTGCCGGAATGTTTCACCAGTGGTCCACCGGAATCGGCTGAACAGGCTGATTTGGAACCATCGAGTGGGCCAGCACAAACGTTACTCTCTTCCAGGACATCCGAGAAATCCCACAAAGCCAAGCATTGCTTGTAGTCTACCAATGGAAGCACGGCTTTCTGGAATATTACGCGGTTCTTAGGAAAACGGTTCCTTAAAACAATTCAAATATTAACCTACCCGCAATTTATCAGGATATTCGGGATAAAACGTCGTCGAAACGGATCCCCACCCACTCAGGGTGACGTCACCTTCAAATTGTTCATATCGCTTAGGTAGTGCTACGGGTTTCACCAAGGCGTTCAGCTCAAATGGCTCATCCACACGGATGACCGCAATATCATCGGAGCTGACCCCTTCTGGGTTGTAGCCTTCGTGAACAAAGAACTCGGCTACTAGTCGGCGCTGTTCAGAATCTTCGACGACGGCCGTGTCGTGTTCTGCGGCAACCACTTCGATGTAACCGTCGCTGGAATAGGAAGTTCGGCAATGCGCCGCCGTTAGGACAAATTTCTCGTTCAGCAGAGATCCTCCGCAAAAGTGCATGGGTGTATGCGATCCGTTGTTGAAATTCCACTGGAGTGAAATTTGATAAGGGAACTCGTGAGGTTCGGCCTCATCACCACCGACAATTTTGTAAGCTGTGAAAAGGAGTATGTCTTAGGAATTTTGTGACGTTGATATGATTGAGCAATCTCACCGGCTCTGGAGAAAACGAGTGCCGAACTGGCTACCAACAGAAAAGCTACCGTGAATTTGAAAGCCATCGTGGACGGTTCGATCTAAGACTGAAGAGGCTGATTGCAGTCCTCGGTGGGGTTTATATAGCAAAAAAATAGTTCTTCTAACCACATTCTTATCACTACGAAGGATTAACTTGGTTCAAGTGTTTGCAGACTTGCGGCTAGATTAGTTGGTGCATGACGTTACAATCATCTCGAAAACGTAAATTTATTGTGGTTGGCTCGTGGGTGGTCCAAGAGGCCAATTATAAATTCTTCCACCCTTACTTATTTTGGACACCCGGCTTCCTTCCACGGAATGTCGCTGTTCTGTGTGGCGTGACAGAACAAAAGCGAAACCGGTGAAAAATGTCGATGGATGAAGAGAAACAACAAAAAATACAATGATCGTGGTTGGAATGGGATGAATTTCGTTGTGCAACACATCTGACGAAAAATTTGATGATGGGATAAAACTTCTTAACATTTTTATAATGTGTTCAATTGTTCTGGTCGTTTGTTTGCTTTCGTTTTGCTAATGCAGACTACCAGGTTAGGGTTTTGTATGAAGAGTTTATTGTGGCTTTAGCTGTGTAATTTGGTTGGGACAAATGTGAGTTGCTTGGGCTTATACTTTTTCCCTGGAATTTTACAGGAGTTATTAGGCAAGGTCATTGAGGACGTGTCAATTTTACATTCGAATGATGCATCAGAATAAAATCGAACTTTTATCTGCAACATAACCTTTGATACGGTATATCGTTCATTCACTGTCTAGACTTACAGGAAATTCCAAATAACAGTTGTGCTTCAAGTTATAGAAATAACCATGAGACATCGAATCTGAAGGAGATTCCATTCTGAAAATCTCGAAGACTTTCAAGTGTTGAGTGGTGGAATTTTCTACGGTGTGTTTACAAACATGGTAATCTTCGTCACATGTCGATAATAAATGATTCAAGTGCTATTGCAAATAATCAATTTGTTGAAAATTTGAAAAACAAAAATACTTACTTCAAGTACGATTGAATGTTTACTTGGCAGAAACTGAAACTCGTTGCTTTTCAGTTTGGGCACTATATTTCATATTTCAGAGTAAACAATGGAGAAACTACAATTTAAAAAAAAAACCTTCTCACGTCCTCATCAGCTTCTTATTTTTTTGAAGTTTTAGGTTTATTTGGAAAATACTGTGGGTAATGACAATTTTCTATTCATTGTTAATATGCACATTTTAATGAGGATTTAAATTGAGTGATATGTCTAATAAAATACTCATGAATGCATTAAGAAATTGAGCATATTCTGGCATTTGGTTTTCAAAGTTTGGCTCTAGCTTCTAAAAAGATCGAAATAGAATATTTTTTTGGTAGTGAAGTCAGGGCGTCCCCATACAAATCTGTTATAATCCTCTAAGCTTTTTAATTCGATTGTTTCATTAAAGTAGACTTTCTACGATTATCTATAGTTCCCAAATATACAACTATTTTTGTACAGCATTCATCAAAAAATGTTGATACTCTTATTAATACCATCTTACCATTCAAGCTGTTCAACCTAGTTTTACAAAATTTTGCTCCAGTTTTCGGTTGTTGTTTACAAACAAATTGGTGTATTTGAATTTGTTCGGATTAAGGAAGATTTTGTCAAAAATGTACGACAAGAATGAAATCCTCAGATTACTTCACGCCCAGAAGTCAGTTTTGGATACCATGGCTCTTGTAAAATGTTCAAGAGCTACTGTATTTCAAGTCAAGGCATCATTACTCCCAACAATACCAAGAAAACTTGGATGTGGTCGCAAGCTATCTGTGGTAACGTCAGCATTGATACAGTCCATTAAGATGAAAGACGTAATTCCGTTCGGAGAACGAGAAAAATGGCAAAGCAGACTATCCATCGTCATTCTGTACACGGACGAGAAGCGCGCAAACGCATTCTGTGTGAACAGTAGCAAAATCCGACGTTGTCGGTACGCGAACTTGGCAAGAAACTAAAACTACCAAAGCGGAACAAACCGAGAAGTACGCTCCAGCCAAAATCAAAATCATTTGTGCAAAAAGTTAAGCAGATACATGGAACGAAGGCGTACTAAGTCGAAAAGGTGTCTAATCGTGATGTCAAGCGAAAATCCACTGCAAACTGTCGTGCTAAGGAGCTTTACACCAAGTTTTTGCAAAAAAAATCTTATGCCAAAATATGTCTTTACCGCAATACCGCAAGTATTTCCGGACAAGAAAGTGTCTAAATTGTCCAAGAACATCCAAAAAAATCGTCTATCGGCACTATCAACAAGGATGTTTACGAGAAAGAATGTCTGCAAAAGCGGTTTCTACCGTTTATAAGAAGCCACTACTTTTCAGCTCTGTTCTGGCCTGATTTGGCCTCTTGTCACTGTACAAATATCATCCTGGAATAGTAAAGGCACAACGGGTCAAATATGTGCCAAAAAATAAGCCAAACCGTCTTACTGTTCAGAGCTTCGCCCGATCGAAAAATACTAGGCTCTGGTTAAGCGGAAACTCTTTGAAACTAAGAAGAAAGAAAATGGCATGGACGGTTTTAAGAGAAGATGGAGAACCACCACCGCTAGCGTCTCTGAGTATACTGTACGGAATCTGACGGCGGGTGTACCACAGCAAGTTTGAGAACTTTACAGAAAGAAGGGTTAATACCGCAATCAACTGTTTTTACTGTATGTATAACTTTATTATACTGAAATAATCAATCGGTTTTGTTGAAGATTTTTTTTTTCTGGCATGATCTTAGTGTCCGAAATTTAACGTAGACAGGCTTTAGGACATTATAACTATTCATGTGTTAAATTAAAAGAAATGAAACCCACTCTCATTTAAAAAAAATAGGAATAGAATTTCCTATAGAAACCTTGGACTTGACGGTATTTGAATACTTGCAACGCTTCCTAGTGTCAAAAACTGAAACTGAGGTCCTTGTCCATACATTTTGATGATTTCCCCTCTATAAATTTCAACCCGATTTAGAAATGGGTAAATGGCCTATTTGGCTTAAATTTAGACCGGAGGCTCAGGTTGGCATGACAAATTGAAATTAAAAAAGTTTTAGCTACTAATAGTTGCTCAAATTAATTTTTTTCCACAACCGTAATAATTTCCAATTTGCTTATCTAAAACATATCAGGAGAATAAATAATTTTGTTAGGTAACGTAAGTTTTTTTTTATATTCATGAAAAGTCGGCGCAGGTGGTGTCTATACCAACCGAGGTCGGTGAGGTTTTTATGAGGCGAAACAAGCTCTGGCCACGTCTTTCTTTGGAAGGAAAGTACTTCCCTCTGGTGTTGAACCGACCATGTAAAAAACATGGCTGAAAGCCATCTTGAATACAGAAAAACACGAATTCAAACAACTATTCTTCTAAATTTTAAATTAATAATTAGGTACAAACCTGACATGCAAAAATTTAAAAAAATGAAAATGAAAATGTATCATTACGTCTGAATTCGCATTCTGGACCAGTGTGCAATGTTTTGCCATGAAATACTACTGCAAAAAATTATGAATATAACATGTGATGTAAAATGCTTCAAAATTGAAAAAAAAAACACGAATACAAAAAACTCCTCTTCTTAAATTAAAAAAATAGGTACAAAACTAAAGCATTCTTTTACATTTAAATATAGGTGCTGATTCATGGAAAAATACATAAGTAAACGTTGCAATAATAACAAATCACAGTTCACTCGTTTTTTAAGGCATGATCATACACAGTTTGAAAGAAACATTTAATTTTCTGCTTTATCTTATACACATAAAGGGAATGCTAAATTTGGAATAAAATAATGGGATTTTTCAGCCAGTTATCGCTGGAATCGGGTCTGATTTATGGAAGATTGTAAACGATGTTGTATGCTGTATGAAATGTTGTTGTATGTATGTTGTTTACACTTCCTTTCGCATGCAATTAAACGAGGGGAAATTTTACACGTTTGATGAAGTTTGTCAGAAGCAGATAATTTCTCATCTCCATGCGAAGCGCTAGGAGTGGACGGTAATTTATTGCTAGAACGAATAGACATGAAGAGAAAGTGTATTGATAGTTCCGTATAGGACAACGGCAGGCTTTGAAAATTGAAAGATCAAGTTTGAAAACGAGCGGAGGGCATTATTGAACGGTAGTATCCGATCAGGCACATAACCCTTTACCACACTACCCCATGCAGGATAGGCAAGAGGAGGAAATCCCCTTGACTGGCAAAAGGTTATGCAACCGATCGGGCTCTTATACTACCTATTGCTTTTTTCTAGTTCTAGCGATTTGTCCCTCTCCCAATACTGCCTAACACGGGTGAGAAATTATCTCCCGCTGTTGGGTTAATTTAAGCACGTTTGTTAAAATTCATTATTTTTCCTGTGTACGAATTTAAATGATCTTGTAGACATATAGATAATTTTTTTTCATTCACGTTTATCAAAGCAGTTCTTGTTCAGCTGTCATTCTCCAACTGTGGTGGTGGTGGTCTTTAAATCCTGTTTGAACCAGATTCTTTGCTAATAAAGAAATAATTAGTTGTTGTCCTTTGTGTCTTGTGCTGTGAATGTGGGTGGACTTCATTTTACTTAAGGCGGGGGTCCTTGACGATTATTTGGTTTTCACAGCAACATGTTGGAAAAACGCAGTTCATCAGCCCAATCCTAACCCAATAAATATCTCATAATCTGGATTACAAACAAATGAAATATTAATGGTGAAAACATGTTCAACTAAGCAGACTAAGGATTACAATCTTCTAAATAAAGATGTTTTGATGTAAATAAGATTATTGTCAATTTGTCAAATGTTATTATATACGATTTTTCCTGTCACTTGAAGCACCAATCTGAAATTTTTGGATTGCTATGATATCAGTTAAACTAAACGATAAGGTAACGAACTCTCTTGCCTCGCCCTCTTGTCTCTACCTCGGTAAAGTGGAAAATAAACTTGGATATAATAACAAACGAGGTGGTCTTTTGAGTAGGTCATGGAAAATTCAACTGAGTAAATATTTTCGGCTTTGATTACACAGATAAAAATAATGAATTTTAACAGGCACATAAAATTTACGCTCGTTTAATTCCAAGCCAAAGGAGGCGTAAATAACGAAATTGTTTGCAATCTTTCATGCGCCATACTACAATGTGTGCAACCTTTCTTACGACAGACTAGATTCCGGCGTTATCAGGCTTAAAGTTACTTGAAATATCCCATTATTTTCTGCAAAATCTTGCTTTCCCTTTAAGTGCATCAGACAACGCAGGAAATTGAATGTTTCTCTCTATCTGTGTATTAAGTCGTGCAAAATTGAAAACCTATGTAATTTTGAAACTATTTGCATACTCTTCAAAATAATTTTAGCTGTGTCGGTTGAGGTCTGCCCTCGAGTGTGCAACACTTCCAAGGCCTTACTCCACTTGGTCTAACCTTCTAGCTCTCTGCGACCTTCTGCCTCTTGTTCCGGTCGAAGCAAATACCACCACTGGATTGCGCGGTATTCTTTTAACATATCCCGCCCATTGTTCTTTTCCAGCTTTACTGAATATGTGGATACTGCGGTCGCCATAGAGTTGCGTCAAGTCGTTCTCCATTGTGCTCAAATATCTGCCGTTTTCACATGGGCTGGCGAAGATGGTTATAAGCACTCGTCGTATGAACAATCTTAGTGCTTGTAGATACTTTTAGAGCATTGTGAACATCTTATATCCAAGGAAAAATTCCGGTCTTATCCGCGTCAGATACATGACACCTATTGTATGAGGGTTAAATTTACCTCAGGACTTATGTGTCATTCTAAGCACGATTTCCGGCAATTAATGGCATCTCCAATTCGCTCTTCTGCAGTTGTTATCCGAAGTCACCAATGGTACGAGGTACACAAATGCATTCAGCACATCATCTCTGTCGATTATCACAGTTCTGTTCATGCAAGCCCTGTCACATTCGGTTCCTCCTCGAACGTTCATCAGACAATGCCCACGTCGTCAGCGAAGTAGATAAACTGGATGGATTCATTGAAAATCGTACTTCATCGTAACATCTCCAAGCACAATATTAAACTGGAGGCAAACAATTTCATTGTTTTGTCGAAATCCTTTGCGTGTTATTGCAACACAGTTAATTTTCTTTAAAATCTCTTTTATTTGTCGAAAAAAATCCAAATTTTCAGGACAGTTTTATACATGAATTACGCTCAGCAAACATACATCAATTATTTTAGGCTGTTTAGTAAAATTCTCGACACATTCGCTTCACGCCATGAGATCACGCCATGCATAAGAGCTTGTACAGTCGTATCCGGTACCTTTTTCTCATTTTTATCGACTTCCTATGCATGTCATTTGCATCCTTTACTTTCTCCTTGGTCTGAGTTCCAGCTTCATTCGTAATAAGTTTAGTAATTTGAGGTAATTCAGGGCCGTTCGGTGCATTCCTTTGTGATCCTTGGGGACAAAATGCACCGAGTTAGTCTCATACCATTCCAGTACGCTTTTATAATAGAGGCATTAAGCTGAATCCGGCCATAAAAGTGGTTTTTCATTGTGCTGCTCCAAAAATGGCAAAGGACGTTTTTGGAGGCATTCAGTTTTGTAAATTTCACCATTATGGTGCCTGTTGTGACGAAAGCCTGTTTGCTTTCCACAAGTGCAGATAGCCTGCCAAATAAGGTATTTAGGTACGAATTTAGAAAAAAAAACGTGTTTTGAAACGATCATCGACTTTGAATTTATTTTTCCGGTATAAAACTCCTGTCCTGGCATTTGTTGGAGGTCAGCTTGGATGTATGTTTCGTCATTCATGGCACAGTAACTGTATCTGGTCAACATATCCGTGTACAACTTCCTAACACGGGTCTCGGCAACAGTTCATCGCGGTTTGGGAACTAGTTTTGCGTAGCTTTTTCAAAACGCCCACATTTTTGGCAACATCACGTGTTGAAGTATTTGGGAAGTTGGGGGAAATTACCTTTAACCTTTCTCTCCGACTGCCTACATGCTGCTGCTGGTTTCCTCCCTGCTTCGCGCTTGTCATCCAAAGGTATGTTGTCGTTGAACCTTTTTAGTACCTCTCAGTACTACCTGAACCACGATGGGACAGCTCAGGATTTTCCATGTGAGCGTTCAAAATTTTTACACTCGTCTGCACTTGACTCACTTCCATCTTGGCCGCAACAAATCACACAACTACAGAATTCACAGGATGTAAACAATACACATGTAAACAATCAAAGAGGAACTGTGCCAAATTTTGTTAAATCCCGGTGGGAAAAAAATTGCAGCCAGTTGTAAGTGTTGCAATAATTTCGTGTTCGCCCTTTAGCCTTGATCAGTCTTGTCTGTTTCCTGAGAAAACCGTTCTCGTCCATAATCGTCCATAGCTCTTCACAATCAACAGTTTTATATGCAGCATAATGTACCAATGACCATGAACAGTTAATATTTCCCATTAGCATACCAAAAACAAAAAGTCTTTTTTACTTCGAGTGGCTTCTGTAAGTCTATATAGTGGATATATACTAAATACCAAACAAAGTAGCGCTGAACTCTCTCCATTCTCTGCGCAGTGTGATGCGGTTACCACAAGGAGACGGCAGACTGCAGAATGTTTTGGACTAGTGAAACTCCGAATGACTCCAAGAGCTCCCCTTAGCACTAGCGATTCTTATGTGTTTGTTGACACAAGGACCCATTTCTTCTTTTTAAAAGCAGTTCAATAACTTTTCGTTCTAAACTGTAATATTTACCAAAAGCTTGCCTTGTTAAATCGGGGAGAAACACAATCAATGCAATTGAACACCGAAGATGGGTTCTTCTCACTTGTTACAAATCTTTTCAAGTCCCGATCACTCAACGTCGGAAATATCGTTTCTCTCGGCAAATATAACTAGAGCAAACCCATCACCCGTTTTGCATCATCCTTTTCGGTTGTTGGAAAAATCCATTGGAGTGGAAATGAAATGCAATCGTAAAGGCTGTCGGTAGAGTTGATTCCATTTAGCATTGCTACGTATTGTGTTAAATTCAATTGAACTTCTATTCCGACGAGTGCTATATTTAGCTTGAATCTGCTATCAAACTTATTTCTCATATCGAATTTTCTGTAGGGAAATGGAAATTGATGCTACTTTGTGGAATTTCGATCTCATATTCCCATTCAATATGAACCGTGCGGAGAGGATTGATAGAAAATGATCATCATTCATTGTGAGATATATGTACATTCTTGATTATTTAGCTTTTCGCGGTCCATCTATCAAATTATGAATGGCCCGTAAAATTTCTCACCCGCGAAGCGGCCCCTCTTCCTCTCTCAATAAGCTCCCGATGGATAAATGGAGCCTATTAGTACTGCGTCGGTATGCGATGATTTAACCAACTACAACCGTCGTCGGTTGGTTTACATTTTTCTAGATTGGGAGTTATGAGCAGTTAACTTTCCCAAGCTGAGTTAGGGAAAAGTAGGACATTCGATTTTCTTCCCACTGCCAACTGAACAGGCAATTGAAACTCTTAATCGAGCTGATGAAAGCACAAAGGACATCGTTCTTCGGCTACATCGAACCCTTCCTGGTCGAAGATCTAAAGACGATGACGATAACGACAACGGCGACGTCAAAGAAGGAGATAAATCAATCTCCATTATGACGAACACGGAAACAAAGCGTCGCTACTTCAGATGAAACCATTCAATGTTGCTGGGTTTGTGAATAGCACTTGTGGGTGCATAACTCCCAGCTTTACCAAACTAGAACACCCAACAGCCAAGGCAGCAGAAGCAGCAGCAGTAACAATATCGATGCCGAATGGAGGATGATTTATAAGGGACTACAAATCTCGCGGTTCAACAATGTGTTTGAAAATATAATGGGACACTCCTTTTGAATGCGTCGGATTGGTTTGGGCTACGAGGAGAGGAGGCAGTTGACGTCCAGGAATGCTACAAATGCTGTTCTTTCCAGCTGAATGGCATGTTAAGAAAGAGGAGAGAAAGGTGACCGGCTCTCAAGGGCCTTTTTGTATAGTGGGATAAATATTTTCGAATATGAATAGAAAAATTTAAAGGTATTGTTGTGGCGGGTACAGCTCAATTTACAAACATTTTTACGCCAGGTTCGTCGGTGCGGAGGGAAATTTGTATTGCTATACCTTGTATGGAGCGAGAAGGTCTGGTCTAGTATTGAGGTCTTTATGAAAAGAACAAATTCATTCATTGTTTGTATTTCACTCAAGTTTGATTGCCCATGTCTTGACTATTTTATACCTCCGGTATGTTTATTTAATTTGTAATTAGGTTTAGTAGTTTGATAGTTCGGTAGGATCCAGGGTTTATTACATCATGTGATGGCAACAGTTCTGTGCTCTAGTAGAATCAAATAAAGGTCGGAATCTGTGTTAGCAAGATATGATTGCTGAGTCATCCACATCCTATCACCGGTACAAGGTTCTAACGCCCTTGGTTTTTACTGCATCTGAAATACATTTGGGAACATATAGTTGGTCTCAAAACAGTGGATAATTTAGGTTATATTCTGATCGTAGAAAATGCAACATTAGGCCTGCCCACTATTTTAATCCCCTATTTTTTCTATCCCCCCCCCCTCAAACAAAAAATATCATCGCCCCCCCCCACACCCCGCCCCCAACCCCCCAAAATATCCCCCACCTCCCCCCACACACGACTATCCCGGCCCCCCCGTCTTCCGGCCCGCACTCACAACCCCGCCACCACGAGGGCACCCAACACCTGGGTCCTCCCCCCCCCAAAACCGCCCCGGCAGGCGCCAGCCCCCCCGGACCTTATAATTTGGAAACGACTTCCGTGGACAGCAGAGGACACCCAGGTTTTGGCCTGACTGTAAGTAAGGAAGTAAGTAGAAAAAGCAGTTCATGATTCAATGCTTACAATAGAACAGCTAATTAACAGGACAACAGGTAGTAATATTCATGTCAGAAGTTTTGAGCTTTGTAAAACGACTTTAAAATAGTTATGGATACTCCTAGCGATTGCAGTCAAAAGATAGAGAAACAATGATTTAATGTATGTGTATAAACAAAAACAGAGAAAATACTCATAGACGGTTTGACTCTGCTAAGCATGTCGAAAATACGTCAAACTCCTTACATCAGAAGTATCCCATGACTTTGCCTTCCATCCTTCCATGCTTAATTCCTTTGATACTTCGAATACTGTTAATGTTCGAACATATTACAAGAAAACACCCAATTTAACCACGTAAAGAATTATTCATTATTATTACATTGGTATTTAAATCAGTTGATGGAAAAGTAGCACAAGCATCCAGGCCGGTTCAAATTATCTATTAAGCTCAGTCCACAAGCTATCCTTAGCATAATACGTATCGTTTGCACACATCGCCGTATTAAGAAAGTGGACTAGTAACAATCTCAGTTTCAAGGTGCACTTGAAATAGTTTTCTTGACTTATTTATTATACGTGAGTATATAACTTGTTATTCTAACAAAACTGTAGTAAAACAGCCAGAAATTTTTTTTAAGACGAACGTGGCTCATACAAGGCAGGTTTGCAAAAGTATCTTTCAAGACTTGCTTACACAGTTTGAAAGAAACATGTAATTTTCAGCGTTATCTAATGCACATAAATGGAATGCTAGATTTGACATAAGTTCATGGGATATTTGTCTTAAATTTTAGCTTAATAACGCCTGAATCTAGTATGTTGTATGAAAGCTTGCAAGCGAATTCGTTATTTACGCCTGCTTTGGCTGGCAATTGAACGAGGGGAAATTTTATGCGTCTGTTAAAATTCATGATTTTTTTCTGTGTAAAACTAAATTCAAGACAGTCATGATCTACATAAAACCTCAACAAAACTGCCACAAGTGAGCTATAATGAATGGAGATATTATCGTTTGCCTTATAGGCATGTTAAAAACTAGGTTGTTGTAGTGCATTGAAAATCGTTGGGCACTTGATATCTTTGAATTTAGGTAGAACATTTCGACGGAATCGCTTATTGGTTGGTTGAGTTGTTTCCTTCTTATTCCGTTATAAAGCCTGTCCACGTTAAACTTCCGTTAAGCTTCCGGGTCTGGCTTATTGTACCGCAATGCAAAGGAACGCCGTTGCCGAGCATTTCCAGACAAAGAAGGTGTCCAAATTCCCGAAAAAGTATTTGATTTGGCAGGCCATATGTAGTTGTGGTCGAAAATCTAAAAGTTTAGTCTCTACCAGCACTATCAATAAGGATGTGTACGAAAAAGAATGTCTGCAAAAGCGATTACTACCGTTTATGAGAAGCCACGACTTTCCAGCTCTGTTTTGGCCTGATTTGGCCTCTTGTCACTATGCGAAATCCGTCCTGGAACGGTATAAGGTACAAGGAACCAAATACGTGCCCAAAACAGCCAATCCACCAAACTGTCCAGAGCTTCGCCCAATAGAGAAGTACTGGGCTCCAGTTAAGCGGAAACTCTTCAAAAGTAAGAAGAAAGCAAATGGTACCGATGATTTCAAGATAAGATAATCGTCACGGCGGGCGTATCTGAGGATACCGTACGGAACCTGATGACGGGTGTACCACAGAAAGTTCGATTATTTTTCCGAAAGAAGGATTAACATCTTAATCAACTGTTTCTAATGTAGATATAACTCTATTATTGTGAAATAAACAATCGGTTTTGTTAAATTATGTGTAAATTTTTTCTGCTGCCATTATCTTGGTGTCGGAAATTTAACGAGGACAAGCTTTAATTGCTTATTCGTTGACAGATACGCGTATTCAGTCTACTACTTGCATACTTCCTCATTACCTCGTAATCAGACCCTATTGATGTCAATTATAATGGAATGAAAAGGAAATAACTCAACCCACAGTCGTTGTTTTTTCGCCCCCGCTTTTCGTGTTCTTTGCACAGCTTGTATACAAAAAATTTAAGTCAATCAAGACTTGCTTCAGTGTGTTGAGATAGTTCTTCTCGAAAGTATGTTCTCTTAACGTTTGCATTAAAAAAATGGATAAAAATTGCCGATTTTTCATGGGTTTACCTTCACTCGCACTGACAAAACTACCCATGCAGTATCAATCATAGTAACCCATGAGTCAGCAGACAAAATTTGACAGCTCTATCAGTCGAATTCCAACCGTGATGGCAAAAACTGTGAAGCAACTCCGTTCAGAAGTGTGCGCGTTCAAATAACGGCTCCCCGCCGCGTCGAAAACGGACATCGTGCGGCACTTTGTGGACGCCGGATACTCCCGTTCCGCCATCCTCAACATCTTGGCACTGTTAGACAACAGACAGAGCATCGAAAGAAAGCCCGGTTCCGGACGGCCGCCGACCCTGAGCGACAAGAATCTCCAAAGGATGCTGAAGAGGAAGACCGAGGGAAAAGTGGCTACATCGCTGCATGCGCTTGGCCGGGAGGTCGGTTCAACCGGCCAAACAGTGAAAAAGTACCTGGCGAACATGAACATACATGTCAGGAAGCGGAAGTCGCGCCCACTGGTTTCGGAGCTGCAGACAATGACGCAGCGGCAGTGGCTGAATAAGATGATCAACTCGATATTCCCGGCGAATCGCGACGTAGCGGTGGTGATGGACGACGAGACCTATCTCCCCCTGGATGGCAACGACTGGCAGAGCACATCGTATTTTCCGAGGTGAAGTTCATCTCACACACCAAGTTCCCCAAAAACGTGCTGCTGTGGCTGAGAGAGAGAGCGAGAGGGGGATGTTAAAGCCGCTCTTCTTTCGCTCCGGACTGGCCGTGAACGAGGAAATTTATATTACGAAATGCCTGCCGGAAGTGGCGTCGTTCATCAAGAAATACCATAAGGGCGAAGACGCGGTGTATCCATGCCTACACGCATGTCCGAAAAAAGTCTATTTTTTTTTAATGCAAACGTTAGTAAAAGGCGTTTTATGGCAATATTTTCAAAATAAATTCATCTTCTCGTATAATGTTGTAAAACTATTTCAAAACCTTAATCTGGTTTCATGAATTTTTTGAAACGATATAATGGAAGAGTTATAAGAGTTATAAGGTATGCTTATAAGTTGACTGCCATTGATTGATGATAGAGTTTAATAGAGGTTTCTTCTAGTGCTCTTCAAGTACTCTTAAGAACTATCAATCAAATAACACTACATTATCTTGGAAAACTCCAAGACCAAACATAATGGACTCCGTAATGCATTGATAGAACTATTATAAAACATGAACAAATCCAAATCCAACAATTTCTTGGATGAGGATGAGTACTGTTTCCACAGAAAAAATAATAAGCTAGTACAGTACGTGGTTTTAATTATGTACGCAGCTCGAAAAAGTAGTGTAGATTTCTGCTCAATGTCATGCACATAAATGGAGCGTCACATAACATAAATGTTTACATTATAAAGCATGTAAAGTTCGGAGATAGTTCAAGCATTGTCTGAAATTTTGTATGCAAAAGCCCCGATTTCATAGACACATTTCTTACAAGTTGTGGTATCAACTTGACTGAAATAAAATTTTACTTCATCAATATATACATCTCAATGGAAATTCTGTTTTTTTTTTGTGTAACTGACGATATTTAGGAAATGTGTAACTTCTCGAATTTTGTTGACATGGCTGCTTATTATTTTTTCGAAGAATTTATCTTGAATCAGCTAAAAGAAATTTAGAGTGAAATATTTGTCTGTGTTATTTTTGTGCATCATAAAATGATTGCAATGTTTCCGTTGTTTCTTAGAATTTGAGTATAATTTTTAGAATTGATTTAAAAAATATCATTATTATATTAAAATGTTTGATATTTCGTTATATTTCGTTCAAAAAAAAAAAAAAATACAAGATATACAACAAATCAATTTCCGTTACTACATTTAGTAGCAAAAAAAAAAACCGAGCAAAATATTGTTTCCATAAACCGTCATATTCAACCTTCTGTTACTTTGTCAATTATCAATATTTTTGGCTGAATTTTTGACAGAATTATAAATAATGTATTGACCTAATGTGACCAAAATTTCATGTTGATAATATTTATAAATTTGAAGTTTTGATAACATATGTTAAAAAGTCGTTTTTGGACATACCAATTTCAAAAATACGTACTTCTGTGAAAAATTTATGTAGCATAATAAAAATTTCACCGCAGCCTAAAAAAGTATAGGAAATAATGTGGACAAAATTTGAACTGTTTCCACAGCTGGCGTCAAAGTTGACGTTCCAACATGAGTATTTCTCTTTTTCACACGGATTGACCTTGCTGAAATATCGGTGCAAAAAAAAGCCGAGGCGAATTCATCTTGTTAATACCTAATAGCTAAAAATAGCGAAAACATTACACTAAGGTCTTTTTTTTTACATGGGGGATACGTTCCATTTTTACTATGAAACCGCGTAAATAAAAATACTAAAAAGAGTTGATTAATTCACGTGCATAAACATTTTAAATTGCTTCGATTTTGTTTGCATGTGTTACCTTTTCGTGCAATGGTCAAAATACAGTTATGAAAATTTTGAGCATTTACACCCAATATTTTGAATTTTAAAAAAATCTGCCATATGATTACTTTTTGCCCAAAACGAAAAATGTGATTCGAATAACGTCGATAAGTTGTTCCATTCTGGAGTTATCGCCGAAAACAAACCGTGTTAAAAAAACTGTGTAAAAAATACCTTAGTGTATTCCCAATTATTCTCAATTGTGCGGGGTTGGGGCATTTGGGTGGATTGGTGTCCTTTTCAAATATATCCACCCCGTTCGATACCACTGTAGTGCTTCTCCGCTGTAGCAGCAGCTTGTCAATACCTTGCCTGATCATAAACTTTCTTGCGAACTTGTCGGCAATCGGGAATTTGAACTAGTTAGGGACAACATCTCGGCCAATGGCTTTATAGAACTATCCGGGAAGCTGCCCATAATCCACCTTTACGAACGTTTCGTCATCCATGAGGATCCTTCATGATTCGTACAAACCTCATTGTACAACTTCCGGGCATGTGTATTGGCCCCTAGATTCTGCTTCCGTGCCCTGTTTGGTTGCTTACTAGCCCGAGATATCGAAATCCTTCTCGCAGACGGATCTTTCTGACGGTGTTTTGGCTGGCATTAAATTTCTTGGCGATATCATAATCCGACAGCCCTGGGTTTGCTCTAATCGTTCCCAACACCCTCAAATGCATTTTCCGACCCTTAGTGTCCAAATTTATTTTACAGATCGCCGCTTCCATCAATTATAAGTTCTTTGAAACATAATAAATCGTGACTAACTTTTCAGCATTGATAGAGGAAACAAACTGCTGTCAAAACATTCCCGATCCGATTACTAGAAGCATTGTCGCAAAATATACGATGCGTGCAATTATAAAACAACCTTAGTTCACGTATTTTATCTCCCTTATTCCGACGTTGATCACGAATCTGATTTTTATTAAAGCACTTGCTCGAAGGATTCATTCATCAAATTAAAACCTATTGTTTTTGTTTTTGAACTTGTTGAGAACAGACGTAAAGTGCACGCGTGAAAATATGACCGGAAGTCTTTGGGTTTCACAATCTAAGAATTGACGCCTACTTGGTTTTGGGTAATGTGTTCCAAATGCGCAAAACATGTTTCGCCTTTGTATTTGTCAATATTTCGTCCATTGAATTTCTTTCCACATTCCATTTTCCATTAATTACCCTCGATTCAACATTTTCTATTTTTGACATTTTGTGATTCATTGCGTTAAACAGAAGTTCTTGAGATGGATTTTCATCGATTTGGAAGAAAATTGAGATCGAATTCCAATTTCTTTTCTATTGTGAATCTCTTAAACGAATCAGATCTTTTTCTAGCTCTGTGTGAAATTCTCTAGTAGAAATTCCCCTTAGAAATTTTGAAAAATGTTGTCTTAAATCAATCAATATATTACATTCTATGGAACATGAAGCGACTACTTTGAAACAACACTTAATTATAATATTATTCACGAAAACCTTCTCAAAACCTAAATATGTCGAGTTGCCCACTCCCACTTTTCTTCACTTTTTGGACAAACGATGGATACATTTTCATATGTTAGGCCACACCTCGAACTGATATATTCAGTTTTTTCGTAAATTCTTTTGCCACTGCCTTCTTCTCCGTGAAAAATCGAGGTTGCCTCCGGAACCGACGTTTCTCTTTAACGTTAAGCGCTGCTGAAGGGTTTTTAGCACTTAAGTAATCGTAGATTTAGCAATATTTGCAATCGCGCACGCGTTCTTGATTCGACGCCATTTTACAGAATAAAAGTGCCTGTGGCAAAACCAACCCGGTAACAACTTGACAGCTCCAGAGTAAAGTCAATGTACCCCGATAATCTTGGCTCACAAGTTCTGTCAAATCGAATGATTCCTAGAAAAAATTGTCAATTGAACGTATTTACATTGACTGTTATTTTCAAAGTTGTGGAGCTCATATTCGTTCTTAATGAATATAATACTGACGATATGTTGTAATTTTTCCTAAATGTTAAATGGTGGATATTTTTACCCTTCTTACAGAGAATATATAGAAGCATAATTACACTCGAGACTTAGACTACTAGCAACAGATTGAATAATTTAAAAACCGTTATTCTAAAAACACTCCGATATTATCAGCACTTGAAAAATATCCGAAAGCTGGCAAGACGTGAAGAAAATGCCAGCCTTCTTCACTTTCGCACTAATGGCGCACTATACTTCTCAATGTGTGACGCTCTGAAACCTTCAGCACAATCGATGATTTATATTTAATACAAATGAAATCAAATTAATGGAAGGAAAACCACATCAACATTATGCCTCAATGAAAATTTGTTCTTGCACTGTTTTTAACATCCACACAAAAGCAAACGAAAACATGTATTCCAAAGCTAAAAAGCGGTAGTATCGAGAATGGATGGCCCTTTTGTTTATGCACGATAGAGACATCTACAATTTGCAGATGGGTATGTGAAACTAAGCTCATCTGTCAAGATGCTCGGGTGTTGAGCAAAACGAGTTCTCTATAATTGTGTTAGAATTAGCTAATGCGTACACGAAGAAGACTGTATTAAGGCATTTTCGGCGACTACTTTTTGCTGTGTACATTATTTACTATAAAAACAACATGGCATAAACAAAAATAATTTTGTGTAGTTTATTTTGGTTCAACATAAAACAAGATTAATAAATATTATCCTTAGCTCAGTCGGTAGAGGCGCAGTTTAAAAGCATCTCCATCCTGGAGATGCTGGTAGGATTACCCAGAAAAAAATGACTACCCCCTTTCCGCATCACAGAGCCACTTGCCTGAGCCTCTAATACAAATTCAAACCAATTTGGTCATCAGTTACTCATTTTTTGAGTGAATTAATTTTTTTAATTTTTTCTTTTTTTCCACGCTATTTCATTTAACTTTTTATAGTTAACTTTTCAATATAAACATACATAAATAAAAATAAAAAAAAAAAAAAAAAAAGAAGAAAAAAAGAAAAAAAAAAAAAAAAAAAACAAAAAAAATTTTTTATTTTTTGTTTTTAGTTTTTTCCTTCTACCTACATATTTAAATAAAAAAAAAAAAAAAAAAAAACAAAAAAAAAAAAAAAAAAAAAAAATATAAAATAAAAAAAAACGAGGCCGGCCCAAATTAGAACAAAAACATACACTATTGCCCATTTTACAGATAAACAAAAAAAAAATTTTTTTTTTTTTTTTATTATATGAATTCATTTATTTGTACAGGCTCAATCGAATCAACTTTACAGAGCCAAGTTTTCATGTTTATATACATCAGTTATCTTAGAACTAAGGTTAAGGGGGTGGAACCGATTACTCGCGGCCGTCTCGAGGTTAATAGGAATTACAATTTTATGGATGGGAAAATTGCGGTGGGAATTTAAAACAAAGCATGAGGAACAATGGTTTTCTTATATCTAGAATTTCAAATTACAATTTTTTTAATTGAACGTTTTCAATTTAAAAAAAAAAAAAATTCACTTACTCTCTCTCTCTCACACACACACACACACACACACACACACACACACACACACACACACACACACACACACACACACACACACACACACACACACACGCACACAACACTCACACACACAACCACAATCACACACCGATGCACACAATCCTCAAAAATTTAACCTAAACAAGTAAGTTAATCAAACTACAATCTAAGGCTAATGTTAGTCAAAAACACATAAATGAGTTTCATAAACTCCAGATCGCGTGCGGCCAAAATGTCTCGAATCGGTACATTGGGTTGTCTACCTCGAGCCCGAAGGGAATAATAAAGCTCAGATCTGACTCCACGGTGCTCAGCACAAAACCAAATAACGTGATCTGCGTCCTGGTAACCTTGTCCGCATTCACAGAGATTGCTGTCTCCCAGCCCAACACGGAACAAATGAGCGTTTAAAGAATAATGATTGGACATGAGGCGAGACATCACACGAATGAAGTCTCGACCCACATCCAATCCCCTGAACCAACATTTCTTAGACACCTTAGGAGTGATAGAGTGTAGCCATCGCCCCAAGTCTCCTTTACTCCATTTATACTGCCAGCTATCGAGTGATATCTGACGATAAATATAGAAAAATTCGTTGAAGGCGATTTGTCGGTCATAAATATCGCCTTCGATAGCGCCCACCCTTGCAAGCGAGTCCGCTTTCTCATTGTCAGGAATCGAACAATGAGATGGGACCCAAACAAAGGTGATAATAAAAGAACGTGAAGATAAAGTACTTAGAAGTCCTCGTATTTTCATAAGAAAATAAGAGGTGTGCTTTACCGGCCTCAAGGAGCGAATAGCCTCTATAGAACTAAGACTATCCGTGAAAATGAAGTATTGATCCGGTGTAAGAGAGGCAACAGTTTCTAAAGAAAAGTGAATTGCTGCCAACTCCGCGACAAAAACAGAACAAGGTGCTTGAAGTTTACGAGCGACGCTATAATTTTCATTATATACACCAAAGCCAGCGGAGTCCTCTATCAAAGACCCGTCAGTGAAAAACGTTTTGGTGGAATCAACTAGGCCAAACTTTGTAGCAAATATCACCGGAGCAATCATAGGACGATGATGCTCTGGGATTCCACGAAGCTCCTGTTTCATGGATAAATCAAAATGAACCGAATTTCCGAAGTTGGAGAAGCAAACACGATTGGGAATATTCAGCGAAGGGCTGACATCCTGTGTTATGTATAAATGGTACAAAGTCATGAAGCGGGTTTGAGGGTTCAACTCAAGGAGCTTCTCAAAATTTTCAATCACCTGGGGGTTCATAACTTCACACCTGGTGAGGAGCCGGAGAGATAATTCTGAAAACCGATCCGAGAGAGGCAACATGCCAGCCAGCACTTCAAGACTCATGGTATGAGTCGAGTGCATACAACCCAACGCGATACGAAGGCACCGATATTGAATACGTTCCAGTTTGATGATGTGCGACCGAGCCGCTGACTGAAAACAAAAACTACCGTATTCTATAACCGACAAAATCGTTGTCCGGTACAACGTTAGAAGATCTTGCGGATGCGCTCCCCACCAGGTCCCGGTAATTGTGCAGAGAAAGTTTATCCTTTGTTGGCACTTTCGCTTCAGATACTCAATGTGGGATCTCCAGGTGCACTTTGAATCGAACCAGACCCCAAGATATTTAAATGACATAGAATGAGTTATCGGTGTACCCAAAATTTGAAGCTTCGGTTGTGCAGGGTTATGCTTCTTAGAAAAAACTACCAACTCAGTTTTCTCCGTAGAGAATTCGATACCTAGCTCGAGAGCCCATGTAGACAAATTGTCTAAGGTATGCTGTAAGGGTCCTTGCAGATCGACCCCATTGGGTCCCGTGACAGACACTACACCGTCATCTGCAAGTTGTCTCAACGTACAATTCTCACTCAAACAACCGTCAATGTCTTTGACATAAAAATTATACAAAAGGGGGCTTAAACATGATCCCTGGGGGAGACCCATGTAGCTAAATCGAGAAGCTGTAGAGGTTCCATGAGAAAAGCTCATATGTTTCTCTGACAGCAAATTGTACAAAAAATTGTTCATTAATGGTGAGAAACCACAAGCGTGGAGTTTATCTGAGAGAACTTCAACAGATACTGAATCAAAAGCCCCCTTGATATCCAAGAAAACAGAAGCCATTTGCTCTTTTTTAGCAAAAGCTAACTGAATCTCTGTGGAAAGCAACGCAAGGCAGTCGTTCGTTCCCTTACCCCTTCGAAAACCATATTGAGTATCTGAAAGCAGGTTATTTGTCTCAACCCATTTGTCCAGGCGGAAAAGGATCATTTTCTCCAACAACTTTCGAATACAAGATAACATCGCGATGGGTCGATAGGAGTTGTGGTCGGACGCGGGTTTACCAGGTTTTTGAATGGCAATAACTCTCACCCGTCTCCAGTCATCCGGTACAATGTTGAGAGCCAGAAACTGATTAAACAAGTGCAACATGCGCCTCTTAGCGACGTCTGGAAGGTTCTTAAGCAAGTTGAACTTGATTCTATCAGCCCCCGGAGCCGTATTGCCACACGAAAGGAGTGCGAGAGAGAGTTCTACCATTGAAAAAGGTTGGCTGATCTCATCTATCGAATTCGTGGTTTCGCGAGGAAACATTTGTGCTGGCACAGAATCTGGACAAACTTTACGCGCGAACTTGAGGATCCATTGGTCCGAATACTCCTCGTTCTCGTTGTTCGTAATTCTGTTGCGCAATCTTCGCGCCGTATTCCAAAGGGTATTCATCGACGTTTCACGCGATAGCCCGTCCACGAATTGTCGCCAGTAACCGCGTTTCTTGGCCTTGATGAGGCTCTTAAATTCTCGTTCGAGAGCCGTGTACCTTTCGAAGTGCTCAGGTGTTCCACGTCTACGAAAAACTTTGAACGCGTCGGACTTTTTGCGGTAAACCTCGGTGCATTGCTGATCCCACCATGGGGAAGGAGGTTTCCTGCGAAATGACGTTCCTGGAACTGGTCGAGTTTGAGCTTGAAGCGCGCTTTCCAAAATCAGGTTGGAGAGGAAGTTATATTCCTCCAGCGGTGGAAGCCCTTCTACCGTTGTTACGGCTTCATCTATTGCTGTCTTGAACCTTGTCCAATCGATATTACGAGTTAGATCATAGGTGACGTTTATCGATTCCGGCGGAGTGAGCCCGGTGGCAACCGAAATTTTAATAGGCAAATGATCACTACCGTGGGGATCCTGGATCACATTCCACGTGCAGTCCAACGATAATGAATTCGAGCAAAGTGTAAGGTCTAACCTACTGCCAAGTGAGGATGGACCAGCCAAGCGTGTAATTTCTCCATTGTTGAGAACGGTCATATTGAAGTTGTCACAGAGGTCATATATCAAAGAAGACCGGTTGTCATCGTACAGTTCTCCCCAGCCTGTACCGTGAGAGTTAAAATCTCCCATGACCAACCGCGGAGCAGGAAGAACCGAACAAATATCTGAAAGTTGTTTCTGGTTTATTGGGGCTCTAGGAGGAATATAAACGGAAGCAATGCAAAGACTTTTATTTTTAATAACAGCCTGACATGCGACAACTTCAATACCTGGAGTTGGAGGAAAATTCACTCTATAGAAGGAGTAGCACTTTTTGATCCCCAAAAGTACTCCTCCTCCACGTGAATCCTCACGATCAAGCCGAATAATGTTGAAATCGTGAATCGGAAGATCGATTTCGGGTGAAAGCCATGTTTCACAAAGAGCAAATGCATCACAACTGATATTGTGAGCTAAAAATTTAAATGATTCCAATTTAGGAATAAGACTTCGACAATTCCACTGCAGAACAGTGATCAAATCCCCGACCTCTTTTGGCAAATTATCCATCGAAGGAAATGATAGCTGCAAGGAGGGGCCACTTTAATGTTAATTTCTTCAAAAAAGTTTTCACAGTGGGAAGCATTGCCATAACAATGCTTTTAAGAGGGTCAGATATTTCGAGGTACTTGAAAATACCTTCCACAATATCATCAAATGAGAACAGCCCAGATGAAGAGGGGGCTTCTGTTCTTAAAATCGGGGCATCAGGGGTTTTGGATGTCCCCGGGAGAGATGGGAAATCCTGTGTGTAGTTGGCACTTCGAAAACCAGGTGGATTTGGATTATCCTTATTTCCACTGCTCTTTGAATTGGGCATGTTGATTTGGGGCTTCTTTTCAGCTACTTTCCCTGCTCGGATGCGTCTTCGCTTCCGTGAAGCACCTTCCGGAAAACTGAAAGAGGTCCCCTCCTCAACCAAGTCCGAATCAGACTCGTCATCTGACAGAGCAGCAAAAGGATTTGTATTGATATCGGGTGGCGAGGCTTTCTTAAGCATTTCTGCAAAAGATTGCCTTGAACGTTGTTTCAGAGAACGTTCCAATTTTTCCCCGCGTTGTTTGTACGCCGGGCATGACGAGAGAGCATGGGGAGGAGTACCCTTGCAAAAAACGCATTTTAGTGTGTTATCTGCACAGGGACCAGCCTCATGTTTCTCCCCGCAAGTTGAGCAGCGTGCTTTATTGCCGCAATGGGAGGCCGTATGCCCCATCTGCTGGCAGTTTTGGCAGATCATTACCCGGGGTACAAATAACCGCACAGGTAGCCGAAGTTTGTCCAGTTCTAAGTAGTGAGGAAGGGCAGAGCCAGAAAAGGTCACCCGAAACGAGTCTGTGGGGGTAACTTTTTTCTTACCCTCGCTGTGCGATATTTTCACTAATTTTGTTACTTCCAGTATCTGTACTGGGGGAGCAGAGGGTTCTTGAATCGGCCAACCGCCCGCTTCTCCAAAATTTCAGGGCACAGACTCGCCTCTGTGACTACTCCTACAATCTCCACATCACGAGCTGGAATATAAACTCTATATTCCAGTGTAAAATGCTGGGAGGAAGCAATCTCATTAGCCTGCTTCAGGTTAGAGACGACAACACGGAGTTTATTAAATTTAACTTTCGTGATCTCTGTCACGGCTGAGAATCGCTTCGTCAAATCAGTAGTTATTTGGTACACGTTCAGAGGTTTAATTTTGGGCTGAAAGTAGACAACCCATGGACCGACCGAGTCCATTGGATAAGATCGCGGTCGGAAATTTATCTGTGCCTCCCCATCATCAGGTGGCAAAGGCACTTTTTCAGCTAAACCGTCCATGTCGAAGAAACCTCTTCAACATGCACGATTTGCCTTACTTGTGGGAGCGTTGAACGCCCCCAAAAATTTAAATCACACACAAACACAAAACAGGAACACACACAAATTAACGCTAAACTCTAGTGGGATGAGAGACAGAGGAAAACAAACCCCCCCCCCCAAAAAAAACATTTTCCAAGCCCCCCCAAATTCCAAACAACCCTCACGCTTTCTTCTTTCGCTGAACGAAGTGAGATGAAAATAGTATTTTGTTCTAGCTAAAATGTTCGACTTTATGTGAACTTCAGAGAAAACAAAAAACTACAAAAAAAAATTAATCATCACGATTTCGATGAAATGTGCGGACTTTTCCCGGAATACGTTTCATCAACCGGCGCACATTATTCTCATCCATCGTTCTCAATTTATTGATCCTTTTGACGACACTCCCCTCACCTTCAGCTTCCTCTTCATAATAGCCCAAAATCTCTCTATCGGTCTGAGCTGGGGACAGTTTGGTGGGTTGAGTTCTTTCGGTATAAACTGAATCCCATTGGCTTCATACCACTGTAGCACTGTTTTACTGTAATGACGGCTTGCAAGATCAGGCCAATACATGACAGGTTCATTGTGGGATCTGATGAATGGCAATATTCGCTTTTGTAGACATTCCGTTCTGTACAGCTCTGAATTAAATGTCTTATCAGTGATGAAAACCTTGGTCTTCCTACCGCAGCTACAGATGCCTTGCCAAATCATGTATTTACGTGCAAATTTATCTGCAAACACAAACTTGAATTTGGCAGGAACATCTCCCCGAGCTGTAGCCAAGTAAATTTTTTGTCCCGGTATCTATTTGAAATCGGCCTTTACATAGGTTTCATCATCCGTGAGGAGACAGCCATAGAATTTTGTCAACACCTGATCATACAGTTTTCTGGCACGGATTCTGGCCACATTGTTCTGCTTTTGATCCCTATTTGGTTGTCTACAGGCACGGTATGACTTGAAGCCTTCCCGGAGACGAATCCGTTGCACGGTACTGCGTGCGGCACGAAACTTTTTGGCCAAATCGTGGTCTGAAATGTTGGGGTTTGCCTTAATGCTCTTGATGACTTTGCTCCGCAGTTGACGGTTGACAGTACCCGCCCGACGCTTGCTTTGAGGCTTGCGATCCGTCGACAAGGTTTCTCTGTACTTTCTCAAAACACGCCACACAGTATTTCGGGGAAAACCCACCACTTTAGCAAGTTTTGGCCCGGACCACCAAGGGTGTTCCAAATGATTGCACACAATTATTTTTCTTCTTTCTTCTTCCATTTTGTATTTCTCTGAAACACGTTCGAACTGCACCGCGACAAAAATCTTCTGATGTTGTTATTGTTATAGGGAACACATAAGATGTCATAGTTTATAAATACGACTATTAGAGTCGCTGTAGGAATCTAAACTGTTTGTTACAATACTAAATGGGCCACACCCTACAATCTAAGGCTAATTTTAATCAAAAACACATAAATAAGTTTCATGAACTCCAGATCATGTAAGATCACCAAAATATCTTGAACCGGTACATTAGGTTGTCAAACTCGAGCCCGAGGGGAAACATAAAGCTCAGATCTGACTTCGCGATGCTCAGCACATGACCAAGTAACGTGATCTACGTCTTGATAACCTTGTCCACATTAACAGAGATAGCTGTCGTACGAATGAAGTCTTAACTCACATACATCCCCCCAAACCAAGATTTCTTCGACACATTAGGACAAAATGTTGTCATTGCCCAAATCTCCTTTAAACCATTTAAGTATACGACCTGCTGACGAGTGACTGTTAAAAATCATTGAAGGCAATTTGTCGATCATAAATATCGCCTTTCATAGCGCCTACCTTCGCAAGCGAGTCCGCTCGCTTAAAACGTTTCGAAGCTTCTGTATTTTTATGAGAGGAAGGGCTAAAATATGAAAAAAATCATTAAATATTATGGAGAAAGACCTCGGTTTCAGATTTATACTGCTAGATAGCGCACAGAAAAAAAGCGTTCCCGAGAAAGGAAAACGGACCGTGAACTAGTTAACGTTTGCAGGATTTTTCACTTTAAACGTTATTTAGTTCATGATTACGTGATTCAGTTCACGGTGTATTTTTGCTTGTTCTCGAATTCATGACTGCAGTTCACGGATCTGGGAACGGATTTTTTTCCGTGCGTTGTAACTTTTAAAGTACCGTCAAATCTGTGGATCTTATAGAAAATCCTATACCCAATAACTTGCTTGTGGATCACAGGATGATCTGAGTTATCATAAAAAAATTTTTTTTTAGTTTATTAATGTGATGTGATGCTTATGATGGCAAATGACCTCTTTTATTCTGTCATAATTAATTGATAATTTTATTTGGATATGGGTTTTGAGCTGAGTTGAGAATTCACCTTGACTTTATTTATCATATTTATGGTAGTTGCGCCTGCGTATCATTGCTTTTGTATTCATTCTATCAAACTAAACACAACACATATCTTGCACCACATGCTTCAAACTAACCTTCGTAAACTCTAACCTGCAAATATAGATATATTGGCTTTCCAAAATGCACACCAAATTGCTTTTTTGCACGCTCGAATCACAGCTCTATATGGATTTGTTTCTCAAGATTTAAACCATGTGTCACCTCGGTAGTTTAGAAATTGCGTAGTGCATTATGTTTTATCACACCAGTTACAACTCGGTTGAGGCAACCTTCTTGTGACTGACTTAAGTCACAAACAAGTTGCTATATTACAAAAAAACCCAAATTACGACGACACCTTGATCTACAACTAACAAATGACACATGGTTTAGTCCTTGAAATGGAGATAAAACATATTTTCCTTCAGTAGATATTCTGTTGCTTCTTCTGTTCAAGCTTCTACACACTTGCACCCAAATCCCATCTAAAACTAAAAATTCATTTCTTTTAACATTTATCCTTATAGAAACGCCGCGAACGGGGTCGCATCAGTGTCCGTGGAGTACGCTTAGTTGAACCTGCGATACTGCACGGCGAAGGAGGTGACACGGCGGCACCTGAGGTATGTTGCGACAGTATTTACTCAATTCGCCTTTTGACACTCAACAACAATTGCAGGGCTACTTTTTCCAAGTCGGTTACTGCGAAAGTGACGGTATCTATCCGGGAACTACGTTGCCCCAGTACACCTTGTATCTGGTAGCCGATAGCGAAAAGGAGCGAACCGATTGGATCGTGTCCATCAGGAAAGGTACGTAGTCTTTAATCAATGCGATTGCCATTACTGCTTCAAAGTACTAATCGATGACAATTTTAACCTTTTCAGTTTGCGAAGAGTACAGCCCAAAATCGTTCCGGTATCATCCGAGTCTGTGGCAGGGTCGGAAGTGGTCCTGCTGCAAAAGTTTGAACCGACGAGCTCTCGGCTGTCAGGTGGCGACGCTATGGCCCGAGTACAACAATAATCCAAGTAAGTTTCCTAATAAGAACAAATGCAAAACCTGTGGGCGAAAGTCAGAGGCGAAAGATTACCGCCGGCTTCTATATGCATATCGTTTGCTTTTAATCTTTTTTTTTTGCCGACGACGACGACAACGGCGACTGGTCATTCGTGTCGGATGTTAGGAGATATTAGTCTGGCACAACGTCCTCCGAATAAGGAAACCGATGAAACATTACTAATCTTGAAGGGGTAATCGAAAAACGGGGCCAATGGTTGCAAAATGGTCATAATTACATTTAACTATCTTCGGAAATTGAACTTTAATGTGCATATTGTTTTTTTTTTGAATGAGCTATTTGAAGCATATGAGATTATATGTCCGGTGCGGTTGATCCTGGAGTTTTATTGTTTTAGCAGTGCTGTTTACTGTCTGTTGATGGGAGAATAAAAATAGTACTAACGTCGGTTTTTATGAGCCCATGCAGAACACCCACAGACGAGAGGAGCAGGAGGATGAGAAGCAAAATGTAATCGAATCTCTAAGCTCTACGATCCACGAGAAGCATGCGAATTTGCCTCAGGAAACTTCTAATTACTCGATGTGTGGCTTTTGCAGTGGATATTTATAAGCGCGAGAATAACGAGTCGGAACGGTGCGCGTTTATATTGATGTATATGATGCTATACGCCACTGGTTTGGTGAATGTTTTTTTTATGAACTTGGCTTATGAAGAGCTTGACTGGGAATTAGATATAATTAGTTTTCCGGATCGCAAACAGGGCTATACCAGGTATTCTTTACTAGAAGTAAACCGGTCACAATCAACTAAATAGTTAACAGTAACAAAGTTAGCTTATTGGACGAAGATCGAATGGCGCATAAATCCATTTTTTTTAAATTTCATCTAAATAAAATAACGGACCGAACAGTAGTGGTCTATTGCAGAAATATTAGTTTGTATTTCGTCTTATTGCAGAGATCTTAATTTTCCTCTGTCAAAGGCAGATGTTTCAAACGATCCACGTGGTGCGCGGCGACCCGTGCCGGCTTATCAGGTTGCTCTCTGTGCCACAAAAAATAAATAAAAAATGTGCAGGCGTTGTAATTGATGGGGTGCTGAGCTTAAGTGGAAAGTGCATTCCATGCATGCGTTGGATGCATGCATTTTATTCGGCTAACAACAACAGCCGGCGGCAATCCGCTAAAGATACATTTATGTATTATGAGTGTATTTGTGTACACATCAGTTGTCTGTAAACGAAGGTTCTTTTTCGATTACCAACCATCATCGGAAGTAGGGAATTTGGTACGCGCCCTTGTTGTACATATATTTTATGCAACAAGTGGTAGGTTTCTTAACTGGCAAGCAGGTAGGTGGGTAGGTTGGTCTCTACGAATGAATAAGAACGGAATAAAAATATGCGATTCCTACAAATTGATATAAAGTCGTGCATATTGCGTTATAAATATAGGGCGGGAGGTGCATGTCAAACGAAACACCTTGTAGGTTGTACGAACGTTATAATGGTAATAAACAGTCGGAAATTATGGGTGAGGAACTCAAGGTTTCAAGGCTGAACGGGTCCAATTGTATTCGGTGATGATGATTGAGTTATTGACACTCACAGGAGTGGTGTCGGCTGTAATAGCTGGCTTTTGTAGGTCGGCTTGAATTGATTGTATTTTCATATCACATCCACCTTGAATTAATTCTTATAATTCACGTGACAATTTCCTAAACATTCATTTTTTTTTGTGTACGTTTAAAACTTTTTGCTGGCTAGTTTGAATTTGTGCTGTCATCAGGAGTTTTCGGGATTTACAGCTAAAATCACATTGCCTTGAAAGTCCTTTTAAAGAAGTTCTCAATATCTGGTCAAATTAGTTCTCCGACATTACGTTGCTCAACGTGTCGATAGTTTCTCAAAATGTCGACTAGGGAGGTCTTTGAAGATCAGAGAATGTTATGGAACTCAATCAACATTAGGAAAAATTCTCAGCAATTAGTGAAAAAAAAACACAATTTCTGGTAATTTCGTTAAATAATCATTAAGAAGTCTTTGTACGATTACAGTGAACATCCGTTTGCGATTGCATGCATCGAAATCTATAACAAAAATCTGAATTTATTATATGATATATGTTTATGTCACTAGCCACATCATCGAGGGTTCCAATAACTTGTCCATATATGAGCAATGTGGTCCTGGGCATTTGATTTGACCACCATAGAACTCGTTATTGGATTTTCATATGATTTAAGGCGAATGATAGGTCTTAATCCAAGTCAAAAACTGGCCACTTCTTCTAGAGTACCCGGAACATGTCCGGATGTTTCCAATGTGGTCTTTGATATAACCACCATTGTACTACCGTTGCGTGTATTCAACACGGAACGGTAGTACCCCTGATCGAAGACAATCTTTCACGACAGGTGACAGCTTGGTGTTGTGACCGCTACTAACCAAGGACAGAATTCTTTGGTGCGTGTGGTGGACGTCAAGACTTCGACTGAAACTTTCCGGCGTTCTATCGGCCAGCTGGCTCCACTTACGATTCAGGACAACTTCAGCAACTTCGAGACGTCAGCGGATGTCCTTCCACTTAGAGGAAATTTTCAACTGATGTCAAAAAAAAAACTTTGGTCGATGCTTTTACTGATAAATTTGGTTAGTTAACAATCCGCCCAAAAAGTAATGACATTCGTTGACACCGTCAACGGAGCAACAAAAGGCGCAAATCGAATTGAATGAATGAATGAATGAATGAATGAAAAGAACGAATAAATTAATCGAAATGTATGGAATGAAAGTGTTTTGAATCGATAAGAAATCAAAGTTCAGCAGACCAGGTTGAGCCTTTTTCAGTCAAATGATGCTTTGAGAAGTACCGTGAAGTGAAAAGTACGGTGGAAATGAATCAGTCGGCTGAAATTGATCAACTTACATCACAATTACAATTGATTAAAATAATCTTTAATTTTATGTGATGGCTACAAAATATCAATAATATTTGGCTAAAAACAATGAAAAAATCATTCAATACATTTTATACGGTGAAAAGTATGATTCTCTCTTTTTCCTCTCAGGATATTTTCTCTAAGGAAACGAGCCACGTTTCCAAGAGGTCCAGCTAGTGTCCTATTGGAAGCTTGATCCCACCAGAAGATGGCTAACTATCGAACTAATAAATTTTTTATACCCGTATATTGTAACCTCAAATAACCATAGTTTCCTCTTAATTAACTTAAAACCCTATCAAATTGCAACGTTCATGCGTTGCAAATTTTCCGACCCCTACAGGGAATAGATATTCGTTGTGGTTTATTGAATTTCATTTCTGACATCTAGAAATTCATATCGAAAATGAGCCTGTTTACATAAATGAATAGTAGCAAACTTTCATTTTTCTGGAAGCGTTGGTTGTCAAGATTTATCATTTGATTTTCGCATGGAACTTGTAGGCAGTCAATGTTATGTTCACGTTTAATTCAGTCTAACAAGCCTGTTGGGTTTTGGTGCCAGTTCAAAACTGGTCACCAGAACAAGTCCGGATGTGTCCAATGTGATCTTGCGCACTTGTTATAACCACTATTATTTGAGATTTGGGGTGTCGCATGACGTGTTTGGTTCCAAGTCAGAATCTGGCCTCTGGGGGGAGGGAGCCACGCGCCCCTTGGGAGGAACAAGCTACTCCCTCCCCAACACAAAAAAAAAATATATGAGTAAAAGAAAAAAACCCCACCAAAATTATTTTTTTTTTTGTTAAAAAAAAAAAAAAAATAAAAAAAACAATGTTGATATTTAATACCTCCCGGTCGCCAAGTTTAATAACAATTTGTGAAGTACGTACGGCCACGGCCTCGAAAAAGCGTGAAAAACTTGTGTACACGCATGCTGTTAATCCAAATGTATCCCATAGATGGATCGCTAAAAAGCTTGGTATCGCAAATGCCACCGTGTCTCCGTGTGATAAAAGCCTTTAAGCAGCGTTTGACTGTTAAACAGAAGTGGTGGCAGAAGTGGCCTGGTTGATTCCAAGATGGCCATGAATGTCTTAGCAGAATTCAAGCGCCGGCCAAACATGTCGATCCGGGATGTCGCTAGAAAATCGAAGGTGTCGATCTGTTTTGTCCAAAAAACCATGAAACGGTCTGGACTATATGCCGACAAGGTGCAGAAAGCCCCAAACTGAAGTTAGAAGCAAAACGTCGCTGTTAAAATCCGTGCCCGGAAGTTCAACACGCAGTTGCCTATCAATCTGCATTGCATCGCAATGGACGACAAAACCTACGTTAAGGCCAACTTCCGCCAACTACCGGGGCAGGAATATGTCGTCGGCAACTCCAAGTTTGACGTTCCAGGGGAAGTTCGGAAGAAGAAAATGTCAAAATTTGCTTTTTAACTGTTAAATTAAAATGTTGATAAATAAAAATATTAGTTTGTTAAAGAAATAGAGGTGTGTTAGTTGTTTAACAAACCTAACAAATAAAAAAAAAAAAGAATTATTATTATATTTACACCCTCTTTTTTTTCTTACTTTTTTTTCCCTAGGAGTAGTATAATACCCACGCAAGAAGTGGCATTACAAGATACTTTTTCTCTACAAAAAATAAGGAGGTATGATATAATAAATAATTACTAATCCTTCTTCTTTTTTTCTCTCCTTGTTTTTCTTCGGCCCCCTGCCTTTTCCCACTTTCCATCTCCCCCCGCCCCCTTCGCGTATTAAGCCGAGGCCAGATCCGGTCAGAACACGACTTCGGGTGATGTTTCTTAATGAAGACCGCAACTTTCGGTACACCTCCCCGTTAACCGCAAGTCCCAAAGAAAAGAAGAGCGGCTTTGCCATCCCCTTCTCACTGATTGTCAGCCACAAGAGGACCTTTTTCGGGAACTTCGTGTGGGAAATTTACTTCACATCGCTGCTCAGCTCCTTCCTGGGGGACGTCAGATACGTCTCGTAGATCATGATCACAACCACGATGTGCTTCCCAAGAAAGCACCTTAAGCCGCTGCTTTTAGGTGGCCGACTTCCCTTTCTTCATGACGATGTCCATGTTGCTCAAATACTTTTTGACCATCTGACTCAAGGCGCGGAAGGATTTCGCCTCCTTGTCTTCCGTCTTCTGCTTCAGCGCTTGCTCCACCTTCCGATCACGCAAACCTCTCGGACGGCCGGAACCCGGTTTGCATGCTCGATGCTCTTACCTTTCTCTGGGAGCATCAAGATCTTGTATTTGGCAAGTCGGCTGTATCCAATCACGATAATATCAATAACTCACGACACCAGGAAAAATTCAATTAAAAACACAGCAAAAAAAAAAATAACCCAAAAAAAATTTAGCAAAAAAAAAATTTAAAAATTTTTTCAGGTGATAAACCAACATATAAAAGAATAAATAAGGTAATTTCCCTAATCAAGAAAGGAGGAGGAAATTGGTCGGTTAACAAACAACTAAGTTGACTGATTCCACGCCAAATCGGTCGGTCACCAAACTCAACTATCTTCGATTTTGATGAAACTTGGTACACGTCTTCGGTATGTTTAAAAAAAAAATCCACTGGTGTTAAGATTATTTGGATTCAAGAGTAACTTTTGAGATGGGTGTGTTTTTTTTCCAACATTTTACTTGAAAAATCGTAGTTCAAAAACCATTACATTTAGAGAAAAACTTTATATGGGGGAGTTGTAGAGAACTAAAAAGGCTTTGTAAAAAAAATGTACACTGAAAAAAAATTTTTTTTTTCATAAAGAAAAATCGAAAATAAATACTAAAAATCAAATATAAAAAAAAACATATTTTTAATATTTTTCAAATTTGTTTTGTGGAAATTTGAGAAAAAAAGACACGTTTTGAAAAAAACTTTAGGATGGACGCTCTTATAATAAAAAAGTTTTCCGAAGAGCGAACTTTGGTGCATATTTCAAATTTTGGTTATTCATTATTATAAATGAAAATTAATTATACAATATGATTTTGGAGATCATTAAAAACAATAATGATAATAATGATAAATCACCTGAACGCAACCGTTTTCGAGATTTTTCGGATTTTATTTCAATAGAATGAAAAAACATAAGAAAATTCGCTCTTTTCTTAAGTTAATCGACCCAAAATGATAAATTTTCCAATCTTCATATTATAACGTTCACATTACTCTAATGTCCTCTTTTCTTTTGATATCAGGATGATAAGAAGACTCATTTGAAAAGAACAAGATAAATAGCACTATTGTTTTAATATCGCAATCAATATATTTATAATTGTTTTATGGCTGTATCGGTCGGGCCGCTCAGAGAATGAAGGGAGCGAATTTACTAAAGCGATGAAAGTAACAGCGAGATAGATGTCGCAGGGGCGACAAGTGTGAAATGGACAGATGATGAAATTATGCGGAGGGTCATATAGAAGAAGCATATTAATCGAACTGCTGACCATTTTGCCAAGCTCCAACGATGTTAGAGGTCGGGTGTAGTGTGTGAAAACTACACTCCGAACAGTTCGGTGATGTAGCGATGAAAGTAACACATATTGTTTAAGGTAGGTAGACAAATAGCAGCTATAACGTATGTCAGGTATATCTTCTCATAAAAAAAACAGCTAATGTACGTTGCCTGTAAACTACCAGAGATGTTTTATACCTGCATTTCCAAAGGTACCACAGCCAATATATATGCTCATACATAGTCGCATTCATCAGTAAAATCTATCTGAGTGAACTGAAAATGGAGTTTAACATGAAGAAGTGTTGTATGCCGTTTCCTACTAAACGGTGCTCAAAAAACCTTCGTAAATTAACCGAACAAAATGTCAAAAAACTCAAGTTTATGGGCAAAACACATTTGGACACTTCTTTGATGATTTGTGATAATTGTCGTTTGCATTTAAATAGAACGGAACAATCCCATGCTGCAATTTCGGAGCCTAGTGAGAAACCATCAATTACTAACATTATGGATCCACAACCATCTACATCACGGCAAGTAGACTTGTATGGTCTCGAGGAAACGCCATCGGCAATATCATTAATGTCAGTGCCATCTGATAGCAGTGTGCAAGATTATTCAAGGCGCCATAATATTGAGCTATTTATCAAGTTAACAAGGGCGTAGCTGGAATCAACGTTTCGCCAATATCGGCTAAAAAGTTCCCGAACGTAAATTATGCCCGCAAAAAGTTCAAAGATGTTTCAAACGGCATTCGGACACACATATTTGGGGATCAAGCGGAGGAGGATGACCTGGAACAATTGAAAGTGAAAGCAGCCGAATATGACGAAATAATCGCGCAGCTAAAGGACCGGTATGCTGATCCAGAAACTTCGAGGGACGATCAAGTAAGGATACTTTCGGTTTTACCACAATCTTGGACAAATCAAAGAGTAATGGCAGAATTTGGAATAACAAACAAGTACATCGTATCACAAGCTAAATTCCTTGCAAAGCACGAAGGTGTTTTAGCTGCCCCTAACGAAAAGCTGGGACACGGTCTGAACCCGAAAATAAAAAACCAAATTTTGCAATTTTACGACAGTGATGAGATTACACGAGCAACCCCTGGTATGAACGACTACGTTTCAGTGAGGAGTGAAGGTAAGAGGGTTCATATTCAAAAGCGCCTTTTAGTTTGTTCATTAAGAGAAGCTTTCATTAAATTTCAAGAGATGCATCAAAATGCTATTGGGTTCCTAGCTCTTTTGCAGCACTAAGACCAAAGCATTGCAAATTACTTGGCAGCACAGGTTCTCATAACATTTGTGTTTGCACCATTCATGAGAACATTAACTTGATGCTTCATGGTCTTAGAAAATATTCATTCGAGAATGATTATAAATTGTGTTTTGAAGAAATATTATGTAGCTCATCAACTAGAACTAAAAAATGTTACCTCCGTGAATGCGAACGATGTCCAGGCTTTTCAGATTTTGAGAGTAGTTTAACAGACAAATTAGAAAAACGTGGTTTAGTTGAAATATCTTTTGAGCAATGGATTTCAACTGATAGATGTAGTTTAGAGACACTTGTTAAACCAATTGATGAATTTATTGCTTATTTTTGTGAAAAGTTGGAACAATTAGTATCCCACGATTTTGTCAAATCTCAGCAGCTAGTTTTTTGAGAGATTATAAAAGTTGTCTTAAAGACGGCGCAGTAATAATAATTTGTGATTTTTCTGAAAATTATTCATTTGTTTTTCAAGATGCTGTTCTAAGTAGTTATTGGAGTAATGAGCAAGCCACTATTCACCCTTTTGTCATTTATTACACGGAATCTGGAATACTTAAAAATATCAGTTTCATTGTTATCTCAGAAGTGTTGAAACATGATACGATTGCGGTGCAGGTGTTTATTTCAAAACTAATAAGCTTTTTGCAAACAAAAATTAAAGTAAAGAAAGCTACGTTTATGTCTGACGGGGCAGCATCCCAATATAAAAATAGGAAGAACTTTGCAAGCCTTTGTAAGTTTAAAAAGAAATACAATATTGATGCTGAATGGCATTTTTTCGCAACATCCCACGGTAAGGGACCTTGCGATGCAATTGGTGGTACATTAAAACGAATGGCAAGATATGCAAGCCTTGCTGTACAACATGAACACCCTATAAAAAGTGCATTAGAGTTATTCGAATGGGCGAACCAAAAAAGTGATGATTGTTTAACAAAAATGTCGTTTTGTTATGTATCACATGAAGAGTATGAACAGGGGGTAGCAGAATGGAATGAAATTTACCGACAGACTAAAACGATTGCAGGTACACAAAAGTACCACTCATTCGTTCCAATTTCAGAAAACGAAGTTTTTGTAAAAAAAACTTCGTTTTCTGAAATTGGAACGATGACGAGGAAGGCAGGATTCATAATATATATTAAAGCAATCAATAGTTTATATAATGTTTATGTAATATTATCAATGACTGAGATTTATAAATGGTATATATAAATATAAATCCAACCATAATTCATTATTTTTGTCTTATAACTTTAAGTGAAGCTTTTTCAATCGACGAGCTGTTAAGAGTAAGTAAGAGGCACATACATGTGTTTTAAAAAGGCTAAAAACACAAGAGAAACAATCGTTAGCTATTGTTGTTTTAATATCACGAGTAATTTATGAAAAGGGCGTATTTTTTGAGGTTTTGAAATTTTATTGAAAGAAAATCAGAAATATCTTGAAAACGGTTGCGTTTACGTGGTTTATCATTATTATCATTATTGTTTGTAATGATCTCCAAAACCATATTGTAACATCAAAATTTATTTATAAGAATGAATAACCAAAATTTGAAATATACACCAAAGTTCGCTATTTGAAAAACTTTTTTATTATAAGAGCGTCCATCCTAGAGTTTTTTTTAAAACGTGTCTTTTTTCCTCAAATTTCCATACAACAAATTAAAAAAATATTAAAAATATGTTTTTTTAGATATTTTATTTTTAGTAATTATTTTTGATTTTTCTTGATGAAAAAAAAAATTTTTTTTCTGTGTATATTTTTTTAAGAAAGGGTTTTTAGTTCCCTACAATTCCCTTATATAAAGTTTTTCTCTAAATGTAATGGTTTTTGAACTACGATTTTTCAAGTAAAATGTTGGAAAAAACACATACGCCCATCTCAAAAGTTACTCTTGAACCCAAATTATCTTAACACCAGTGGAATTTTTTTTTTCCAACGTACTGAACTCATGTGCCAAGTTTCATCCAAATCAATGATGATCGGGTATGATTTTTGGGATTTCCGGCACATTCTGGATGGAATCCCTCGGGACTTTTCCCCTGGTATCCTATATGAAGCTTCAATTTCATGAAGCTCTGCATCCAAGCCTTTGATGAAATTTGCCACTTCGCCTAAAGCTGGTTTATCCGCTCCATTGCTGAAGGTATATCGTACAGTATTTTTAAACTCGCACATTGCTGCTATAACAAAAGTGACCGGGTTAATGAAACAAGAGCAATGCAAATTGATTACAATGCCGTAGAGAAGAAGGCTATCGCGCGAACAAACAAAACTATCACCCGTTCCAAACGAAAGCAGATAGAGAACTGAAGGTGTGATTAAAAGCGGATATAGACATGAGTGGAAAATTTTTCAGGACGTTAGAAGGAACATTAGACGTACATCAGATCGCTAACTATAATTAGACTCATCCTTAATGCGTCTACAACGAAATATATGGAAATATATTCACTAGAAGGCAGTGTTAGCCTGCCATATCAAGTTCAGATCGACGGTGATAAAATTGGGGTGGTATTTAGTGCATCTGGGCCGATTGGTGACCGTCGACAACGACACCAGTAGAGAGATGCAGAGACGTATCATGACTAGAAGCCGTGCTTATTTTGGACTCCAAAGGACGCTGCGATCGAACAAAGCTCGGCGCAATACAAAGCTGACCATCTACTAAATTTTGATACGACTGGTAGTCCCCTACGGCAACAAAACATGGACTATGCTCTCGGAGGTCCAACTGTTTTCAAATAAAAAGTGTAACGTACGATTTACGGTGTAGTGCAGATGGAAGATGGAACGTGGAGAAGGCGAATTAACCACGGATTGCTTGAGTTATTGGGAGAACCTTCAATCGTCCACACCGGACGTCGTCAGAATGTTCTCGAGAACGAACTGACTGGTAAAGGAAGAAACGGTGCGCAACGGGCATGGTCGATCGATCAAGGGAAAAGCAACCTGCGGACCCTCCGCAGACTGCGATGCTGTCGAAGTGCAGCTATGGATCGTGTGATTTGAAGATGCCTTCTGTGAACAGGTCTTGGCCACATGTATTTTGATAAATATTGAATAAATTTCTCATGAGCTCCACGACTTTTTCTTTTCTTGAAATATAAGGGTAGGTTAGGTTTCTTTAATAGAGAGACAGATCTCGGAGCATTGATATTTTTTCATATAACTTCTTTCGAAAATGTCAAAGATTTATTTTTCATTGTTATCGAGTTTATCAGCCCTGGGCTGGTTCATCCCCCGTCGTAGTTACCCTAATACTTTTTTTTTGGTATTTTCGTAACTTGTCCGGGGTTGAGATTCGAACTTGTGACTTTGGCGTGAGAGGTATGGATGTTAACCACTACGCCGGAGTCGCCCCCCCATAATGTCAAAGATGCTTGTACTCATTCGAAGACAGTTGGACATTTCTGTAGCTAGTTGCAGCGGATAAACACCAGAATTTCATAGAGAACTTCATTAGCAATTTTATAACCATTGCGTTTTGCAGAATCTTTCACCAAAGGCATATCAGCCCTATTTGGTGAGCTGAGGAAAACTTGTTAAAAAAAAAGCCCAACCATACTAAAGCTTGCTTCACACTATTTGTGCACTGACCAAACATTTGTCATGACTTCTGACATATGTATATCTGCTTTTAACAAATATTCGTTCATTCTACAAAAAGAGTGATCAGCACGAGGCTACAAGTCACGTTAGAACAAAAATAAATGATTAAAAACGAATCCATTTTTTCAAGAACGAGTAGCATCAACATAATTGAATAGAACTGTCACCCTTTACCGAACAGCTTTTAAGATTTCGGTAAAATTTACCGAGGTTAGCTATCATTTAAAAAAATACAAAGCAACAGAAAATCACCATTCGTGTGTTTATGCATACTGTACAGCTAACTCGGCCACATCGTACACGTCTTCTCGCTTAATGAGATCCGCTCTGATGTTGCACAAGTGAACCATTGCTAGCTAGGTTTGTAAACCTGAAACCTGATGCAGGCGAAACAAAACGAAACAAAACGAAGCATAATTACTTTTGTCTCTCTGCTCCTAAGTCCAAGTGTCACCAAGGTCAATTGGTGTGTTGGGGTTTTATGTCTCAACCTGTTCTGAATCATTGCTTTACATACCTGCATAGTGCAGATTGCGGCAGTAATTGACATTATAATACCCAAGAAAATTAACCTCCGCTTGACACTGGGTGTCATCAACACTCTTCTTATGGCTTCTCCTTTTTTTTTCTCTCTCTTCCTGAAGGTTTATGAAGAAGCTCTGGAGGATAAACATAAACATAAACAATTCAGTGCTCTGTGGGGAAAGCGAGTGCGCATTGCTCGGCACACCCTCAACTATTTCGTTTGTCCTTTGAACCTTGCGTTCGTTCAGAGCTTCCAGGAACTACCTGTATTGATTGCTGCCGATTGCTTCTTCTGGCTAAGTTTTTTGCCCTTTCCAGCTGCTGCAACCTGTTTTATGGCCCCTGCATTCGTTGTCGTGGTCGATGTCGTTCATTCGTAGCAGTTACGGAGGAGTCCTCAGCCGAGTGCAAGTCATGCAAAACACTCACTCACATTCCGATAAAGTGCCACCGTTTTGTTGTTTGGCTGTTCAAGTCGGCAAATGCGATTTATTTGTAAAATTTTGCACGGTTCTAAAGAAAATATAAGGAAACCTTTTTTCTGTAGACTGAATTGACTGCTTTCCGTTCCTACTGGTTAGCGGCTTTTTGTTTTGGAGCAGTAAGTGCAATGGGATAGGAGCACATTTAGTTTTCGAAATTGGAAAAAGTTTTGCTCCTTGAGCAAGTTTGAACGTTGGTAGGGATGAAGGGGTCGATAAGGGGTGTGTATGAAAAATTGAGGTTAACGACTTTGGATGAATTGTAAGCTAAAACAGAAGTCCGTTCGGAATGGATCGAAGACGTGATTGTTCATATTACGGCATTCGATGCGGGGGTTTATAAGTTTTTAAGTGCAAGTTATGGGGAAGTTGAGTTGTTAAGTAAGAACGTTTAAAACGATTTCATGCTTGCGTACGTTTAGTGGGTATGATAGTGCGTTTATATGACTAAAATTTTATCACAGAGATACTTGTGCAGTATAGTTTCAGTATCTGTATGTGCTGTACTCATCAATATGCTATTACAGGTATATCTCGATTATATTTACACGACACTTAGCTCTTCCAATACCAATTCCTCGAAAATTACAAACCAATGCAGAAAACCAAAAACAGCATCAGACAGAAGGGACGTTCCACTAATAAATGTTTGTTGAATTGGTATGCCATTTGCGAGTAATCGTCGTTGGAGGAGCTTAGTGCCGTGTACCTGTAATTAGATGTTCAATTTTTTTTCTGGGTGCCTCTTGACCAAGCGACCAAGCAATCAATCTGTTCTACGATTTCAATCTTCAAAAGACTACTGAACAGAGTAGTGAATATAATTATTTTATTTAAAAATTGTAGTTCAAATGTTAAGAATGATCCATAAATACAACGATAACTTACAAATGCGTACAAATTAGTCCTTTTATTATTATTATTTGGGAATTAACAAGAGTAACTCAATACTACATCCAACACGAGAGGCTTGATTACTAGATTTCTTAAGGTTTATTTTCAAAGTATTTTTAAAAAAAAAAATGACGAAAAGAAAGGATTTTTTAAATTTTGATTTAATTTTGTGTGTCTCATCTAGTCATTATTACTGCTCCAAGTGATTTTGGATAAAAACTTCTAAAAAAAATATATATATATATATAAAAAAATAATTCCGTGGCATCTCTAAATCATAAGAGTACCGTAATTTTACAAATGGAATAAGTCTTTCAAACAGTTGACCTTTATCGATTAGCAGAATTTTTTAAACCATTAAAATCATGGAAAGCATTTTTATGTTCATTTCGATCATATTTAGTTTTTGTTGTAATTCTGTGGTTTTCGGGTTTCACTGCACGGTCATATGGCTTCACTCAAAATTATACCACACTGGACTAAAATTCGTTAATCAGAATTGAGTAAATCATGTTGAGATTGAGCATGGCCATGAGCATAATTGACGGCCCGAGATCATTTGTAATTACGCAGCAGAGAACCTACAAATGATGTTTGGGACTAAGATACATCTTCAATGAGTAAAAACAGGTGATCCCAAACTAAGGCAATACCGGCGCGGCGCCGGCCTAACCCGAATACTGGTCAAATGAGATACGGGCAACAATGTGTTCACTGGGATGTTGGATAAAAGAGTCGGGTTGGCAGCAGGGTTCGTTTTGGCAAGCGATACTCTGAATTATCGTTTATTTTTGTTTTTAGATTATTCACCATTTAGTTTGTTTTAAGGAGATGTACAATAATATTTTTAACGGTTTAATCTTTGTTGTTAAGCAAAAATGTAACAAAGTCCACGAAATGATTGACGACTAATAAATAATCCAACAGTAAGGATGCTATATGGGCCACACACAAAGTGTGATAGTAGTTCACCACATTGGGAAAACAAACGTTTTTTAAACTACACTCTCTACCTATTTAAACCAACAATAAGGACCCTGTAGGGGGCACCCACAAATTGTGATGGTGGTTTACTTCGTTGGGGAAACAAGCAGAAAAAAATATCGCTTGAGAGCCACACAATGTTCAAGTGCTTAACATCATTGGGAAAAAAATTAAACTATACTTAAGAGTCGATTTAAACCAATTTGTACCAACAGTAAGGATACTGTTAGGGCCACTCTCAAAGCTCAATGGTTTACATCATTGGAAAAACTGGTTTTTTTTAACTGCACTTGAGAGTCGATTTTGACTGATTAAAACCAACAGTAAGGATGCTTTTGGGGCCACTCACAAAGTATGTCGGTGGTTTACTATATTTGTAAAACAAACATGTTTTTTTTCTAAGTCCGCTTATTAGTTGCGATCAATTGGTATTACGTGCAATTCAAGACTGCGGATAATGAAAATACTTGATGACGATGATGATGATGATGATGTAATACTACCATCTATTGTAGCAAAGTTACTTTCCATAGCACTGGAATAATCTGACAAACGATTTGATCAGGAATCTATTGTTGTTTGTGATCATCAAGATCCTGTATCAAGGATCAGAAACGTTTTGGTGGACCCGTAAGCAGAGGCAACTTCCAAAAGCAAGTTCACACTCACAGCACTAAAACCGAGCACTTGATTGACAGAGTAAACCCAATAGATGGGGTTGAAGAGCCCGCCCTCGTTCCGCAAAATGTTGCAAAAGGAAGGAGGCTCCCATGCTACCTCTCCAAATCGTTTCACCTGAGTGCCCTGATGGTCCCTCCCTTTCCCCGTTGTATGTTATGTATTGAATATTTAGTACATTTTGGCATTGTTTGCTGAAAGTACCATTGGTTAGGGTAATATACCTTTCTTTATTTATTGATTAAATTTTATTTTGATGTCGCATCAAAATATAGATATATAGAGAAAAAATGGGTCCTCCCTTAGCTCAGTCAGTAAAAGCGCAACACCATGCTGGAGGTGGTTGGGTTCGATTCCCGTTCTGGTCTAGGAATTTTTCGTTAAGGAAAATTTCTCGACTCCCTGGGCATGGAGTATGATTGTACTTGCCACACAATCATACTAATGCAAAAATGGTACCTGGCATCGAAAGCTATTAATTAATAACTGCTGAAGTACATTTAGAACACTAATTTGAGAGCAAGCAATAAGCTTATTACGAAAGCAATAAGCTTGAAATGCTAAGAAGAAGAAGAAGGGACAAAATGGATTTCTATTACCTGTTTTGCCTCGCGTTTTTGAAAGCCATCTCTGAAGTGTCTGAAAACCCTTTGTTGGATCCACCAAGTCCACATTCAAACTCCTGCATGATCTCCGGGTGGTTGTTTCTGCTTTCGAAGAGCTTATTTCAGTCTTGCAAATCCATACCCACCATGTTTGTGCCATATGGTATTGCTCGCGGTTATGGGATAGGGAGTACAGGAGTACAGGAGAAAGAAGAAAGGAAAAAAATCATTAGTAATTGGTAACATGCAATGCGCATGTGAGATATTCATGGTGCTATTCTCACAACGGCCGTTCAGAATGATTCGACGGATGCATGTTAGAGATCATTCCCGATGGGTTTCCACGTGTTTACTCGATTCCATCACGTTTAGGCACTTTTGAACATAGATGTGGCATGTTCAGGCACTTTAGAACATAGATGTGGCATGTTCACACATGACATCTGCCTCGACCAAGTCGGCAGAACGCGCCCATTTCCCTTTCTGAACCGGAAGGTAGGGTTGCGGATAGTGAAAATATTTGTGGCTAAAATTGGGCAACGTGACTCATGACTACACATCGAATGGTCTATCATTAGTTCGCGCCTTCTCTACGGTATTGGATTCGTCAATAGAACATAATACATACTCTAGTACCCGTATACATTCGGATGGTCCGGTTTGCCTCTGGAGCATACGTCACGAGCCTTCCGTTTGACGTGTTGATTTTACAAACAGAAGTTCGTTGTGCTACCCGGATGATGGAGAAAAACGTTGAGCTGCCTATTGTTCATCGTGCATTTGATCGCCTCATGGAGATATCTATAGGGTGTCCACAGTTAAATTGCATCACTTTCAATAATCTGTAACATTTCGCCCTTTGGGTTGATTTCAACGAAATTTTGCGTGAAATGACCTCAGCGTGTATTGTTTATTGTGAAATGTGTCGTAGTTTCGAAAATAGAGTCGAAGGAACAGCAAGTGCGCGAGAACATTTTGCACACGCACCTCGACAACCCACTTCTTTCGCACTGAGCCAGCGGAAAGATGTTGAAAATTCACCAGTCTACAGTGTCTCGTGTCATAAAACGTTTCGGGGAACGTTTAACTGTCGATCGGAAGAAGATGAGTGGTAGAAAAAGTGTTCCGTACTGTGTGAAGGATTACGCAAACCCAACTGTTCCCTTAGGGATGTCGTGAAAAAGCTGCACTTGACCAAAAGTTTCGTGCAGAAAGCAAAGAAACGAGCCGGGCTCCGTTCATTCAAAGTTCAAAATGCTCCAACCGCAATGAAAAAAAGAATAGGACAGCTAAAACAAGTGCGCGTAAGCTGTACACACAAATGTTGACGAAACCACACTGCTGTATCATGGACGATGCAACACACGTAGAAGCGGACTTTAAACAAATTCCCGCCAACCAGTATGTGACTGCGAAAGACAAGTTCGATGTTCCAGAGTCTTTCAGGAAACAGCAAGTGTCAAAGTTCCCCAAGAAATTCATGATTTGGCAGGGGATTTGTTCGTGTGGTAAACGGAGCAAGCCTTTCGTGACAACTTCAACTGTAAATGGTCAAGTATACATGCATGAATGCCTGAAAAAACGACTCCTTCCGTTTCTCAAAACACACACCGTTCCTACAATTTTTTGGCCGGACCTAGCCTCTTGTCACTACTCCAAGGATGTTCTGGAGTAGTACAAGACGAATGGTGTCAATTTCGTGCGGAAGGATCTTAATCTCCCAAACTCTCCAGAGTTGCGGCCAATTGAAAAATATTGGGCTATAATGAAGCACGAACTTCGTAAGCATCCTAAAATTGTCAATACAGAATAGGAAATGTTGAAGTCATGGTTGAAAGCGGAAAAGAATGTCGGTTCAAGCGTTGTACAAAATCTTATGCGTGGTATTAAGAAGAAAGTTCGGGCTTTTGGATTTGGTAAAGAAATACAGTGAAATAAAAATACTTAAACCAAGATTATACATTGTATCTTATTCCCTGAATATTTCATGACAATCGGTCGAGAGACTTGTTTTTGAGGACGAGTTTAAAGTGATGCAATTTAACTGTGGCACCCTTTAGGATACAACTGCCAAACATCACTGTGCGGGCTCGTCTTAGTTGTCGGGCGTGATAAAATAAATAAAACAACACGTCAAAAAACATGGAATTATGTGCACAGACTCATAGAAACAAATTGCAAGTCGCGCAGAACAGAACGCTTAGGATGATTCTTGATCGCCCATCTGACACCAGGACATCTGACCTTCAAAAATTGTATTAAAAAAAAAAGAAAAAAAGTGCAACAGACAAAAATGATCACCAAAAATTTATTTTAAGTCGGATATTTTTGAAACTCTCAGGTAATAAATAATTACATATTAGGTATGTTTTTGCAAAGTTGGTTTATTCGACCATCTCTCTAATCCAGTGCAACACTTGTGTCATCTTTCTTACACACTTTCATCTACTCCGTCTTTAAATTCTTGTCGTTTTTGAAGACCTTCCCTTTTTTTGGAGCTTGCCCTTTAGTTCAAACGCAGTTGCCAGTTCAAACCGCAATGTTTCTTTCGGACGAAGTTCTGGCAAGTGGCAAGTTTGGCGAAATTGCTCGCTTCGGCAAAGTATTCAACCAAGTTTTGCGGCGTCCTGTTGTTTACATCCAAATTAAACTGATGTTGTCATTTTTTTCTTCAATTTTTCGCGTGTAAGTTTGAAAATTCGTGGTCTTTCTCCCGAGAAAAGAAAACGGATTGTGCAAAAACGGTGCACCGTCAGTGGTCTTTCGATCAAAACTGGCTAAGAAAAAAGATGTGAGCGTCGGAGCAGTTCAAATCGCATCACGGAAGACTCCCTGACAGGGGGTAGAAAACCCGGTCCGGCCGACCCTACAATCGACAGAAAGGTAAGAGACTATTTCAAGCGTCATCCTTCAGCATCAGTCCGAGATGTGGCAAAAAAGCTAAGTACTTCGGCGACTAATGTTTTGCGTGCCAAGAAGAGAATGGGCCTGCAGACTCATCAAAAGCAGAAGCAGCTATAACGAAGCACCAAACAGGATGAACCGGTGAAACCGAGGGCTCGAAAGGTATACGACAAACTGCTATATGTATGTAAAAGATACCACTCATCGTTGCAGGCACAGCCATAAGACAGTGGATCGTCCTCTACGAATGATTTGATCAAGTTCGACATCTGCCTGTATTCAATTTAACACTGTCTGAAGGGCCAAAAACGGATGGGTGGACTCGTAAGCAGAGACACTTACGCGTAATCCGCGGGATAATGAGAATCTCCTTCCAACGCTAGAATCCTACAACCTAATGTCGAACAAGCCATCAAACGCGAGGACTTCCCAATGAGTGGGTAGAAGAGCTCGCCATCAATTCACGAATTGTTAATGACAGGGAGTTGGCAATTCCACTCTCCCCATCCAATTCGCTTCAATCCAGTGCTTTGATGGTCCCTTTTTATTTGATGTATAATATAGTGATGTTCATATAATAATGAAGAGTATTTTTCTTTATAATAATAATCTTACCTTCCCTGGTCTACCTGGTTGTAAATAATACAATATGATGAAATAACTGAAACAATGATAGACATATGGAAATTATATGCTGCTTGGTGCCTCATTACAGCTCAATCATTGGTAGTTGAATGTAACTCCGGAATGTGAAACCTTTTTTGCCAAACCATTTCGTAATTAAATGAAGTATAAACATGCATTATGGCATTTAAGTTTATACTAAATAATAAAAAAATATGTACGTATTTATAACATATGGGTCATAATCAGCAGAATTGAGAAGCATTTATTAATTTTAATAATATCCAATGATCTAATAGAAAAGAACCTTGAGCTACAATGACAAAAAAAATAGCTATACTATCTGGAACAAACTTCCTTGTACCCTTGAAGCAGATAAAATTTAATTATTATTTTTATTATTTATGATAATAATTTCAATATGTTTTTAATAATATACAATGATGAAAATAATACGATGTTGCAATAAAATACTAAACAATGTATATATAATTATAAAATACAGCCATTTGCCTCTTCGGCAGCGGTGTTAGTTGCTTTAAACTCTGAAATAACGGAAATTTCCAATGTGATATAATGAAACATAGTTGATCTCCTGGCAGCCGTTTTGCTAGGAAAATGTAAGCAAACAATAAGGCGAAATAAATTCACTATGAATATGATTATTGCCTCAAAACGGAAGCTTAATAAATCTGAAATAAAAAGAAATAAAAATAAAAACAAGAGAAAATTTGATTTATCCGCTAACTTTTGTTTCCCACTGGGCCGATAAATGATTCTTTATGCCTGTCTAATAGAAGATGTAGGATCAATGTTAGGTTTTGTATTTTTAATTGTCTTATGATAAAGAAGGGAAAACAATGCATTAAAAACCATCGTATCTTTTCATATACATAGCGTGAGTTAGGTTGGCTTAGAATCACAACGATGCATAAATGCGAAGCTGAAAATAGCATTAAAAATATTGTGAAGGTTTAGTGATAATATAAAATTATAATAACCATTACACTTGTTATGTCTGCAGATTGTGGTCCTGCTACAATTGTAAACGGATTTGCATTATCATAGCCACGGAGGAAAAAAATAATCTTAAATTATTATACCTGAAATTAGCACTGAAATTATTATTATCTGAAATTAGCACCGTCGGACCGTATTAAGAATACTTCCATTTTTCGTGGCAGGGTAAGATTTCAGCATACTACCTTACCGGGTCGCGCTGCCGATGCCAGGACAGACCGCACCTCCTTGGTGGACACAGACGCTCGGCACGCACCTCCTCAATCTAGCTGAAGTCAGAAGGACAACAGTTCCCAGGCTGCACTACCAGCTAAGTACACAACCCTTAGCTGGCGGTCTTTGTCATCTCTTGACCCGTGGAAGCATGAGGTAGGAACTTGTGAGGACCAGGGCTATGTTGCGGGGACGCACGCTCCTTGCCCATTGTCGACTCACCATTTTGCAGCCCAAAGCTATACGACAAACTGCTGACCAAAAACTCGGGCTGTGTTATCATGGACGATGAAACTTACATAAAACTCAGCCGGGGCCACAGTTTTATACCTCGCCGAAGGAAAGGATGTTCCTGGATCAGTGAAAGCCATTACACCGAAAAATTCGGCAAGAAGGTAATGGTGTGGCAGGCCATATGCGGATGTGGAAAATTATCTCGTCCATTCATTACGACAGACAAATCTGGTCAAATCTACGTGAAAGAGTGTCTGCAAAAAAGGTTGCTTCCCTTGATCAAACAGCATAACAAGCCTACAATCTTTTTCTTTTGTACCACTCTAGTGCATATTTAGAGTAATGCTTCCTGCTATTACTCTAAATATGCACTAGAGTGGTACAAAAGGAACAATGTCGTATTCGTACCAAAGGAGATGAATCCTTCAAACTGCCCAGAGATTCACCCTATCGAAACTTTCTACGTTTTGACGAATGCGAAGCTGATAAAACATATGAAACCAGTAGATAGTGTGGAAAATTTTAAAATAGATTGGCCAAAAGTTGTGAAAATTGTAGGAGAAAGCACTGTGCAGAGGCTTATGAATAGTGTTAAGGGAAAAGTTAGAGAACTTGCCTACCCTATGAAAAATCAAGCAAATTGAAATGAAGATGGAAAGGAAACATTGTTATTTACTATGTTTGAGGATAAAATAATCAAAAATCACAGTATGGTCTTTTTTATTTGAGAAAGAAAATGTATTTATATTTTTCGCATCAGTCTTTAATGTACGTCTCATCGTCCATTACGATGCATTTCCTTACCGCGAAGGCATGAAGTCCGGCCCGTTTCATTGTCTGCTTGACCCCCCCCCCCCCACCCTCCCCCCCCCCCCCCCCCCCCCGCCCCCTCCCTTTTTTTCCCCCCCCCCCCCCCCCCCGTCTCTGTCTTTTGAACGATTTTACCACACGAAACACGGTCGAATTGTCGATTTTCAACTATTTCGTGATCCACCTGCACTATAAGATATCAGGCGGACGAAAATCGGAAAAGTGACCTTCACCAAAACTTTTTTTAATTTTTTTTTATCAAAAGTTAACATATAAATTAAGAAAACTTCAAAGTTTCAAGCCTCTAGCACTTTTCATTCCTGAGATATTAGATGTCAAGGTTGTAAGTTAGCGAAAAAACGTACTTTTTGCCGAAAAAATACGCTTTATCTCAAGTTAAATGTTGACCTGTTTTTATGAGATAACCCCTAGCTCACTATACATGATTGAAAAGGTAACAAAACTAGCTTTAAAAAATAATAATACAATAGGTTGTCATTCAGAAATAAAATCAAAAAAATCTTTAAGAGAAGAAAAAACATTAAAAAATTAGAAATTTCAACTTTGTTGATCAGCAACTTTTTTTCCCCGCATATCCCCGCATAACCCAGCAGCTCTGAATCAAGTGTGGGATGTATAATAACAAATTACGAAGGAAAACTCTGCGCAAACTTGCGCCATTTTGAAATCAGGCGGTTTAAAAATATGACCACTTTGGTGCAATTCCATTATTTTAGGTTGATGAAAACGTATTTACTTTTTTGGGCGATTTTGGTAATTTCTGGCGATGGTTTAACCAAAATAAGTTATAAATTAACACTTTACAGAAAATTTCGACCATTTTTTGAAAAGGGCTGAACCTTTTTTAAATTTAAAATTATTAAAAATATGTTTAAAACAGTTTCTGCTATAATTGGTTATAAATAATAAAATCGGTATTATTATCATCGCATACAAGGGCTTCTTCATGTTAACATGTTTTCCAATGTAAGTTTAAAGTTTACGTTCTTTTTGTTATTTTGTCTTGTTTTTGAATAATGTGTTTCCTGAATTTTTGCTGGTGTTGCTTTATTAATTTTCGTAAATTCGTTAATTCGTACCTACGTGTATGTGGACCTTGCTGCCATCGACTCGCTTAGGTACTCAATGTTTGAGGCTCATGGTAAGTACCTAGAGTACGATTTATTACCAGGAGTGGTATTTATACTGACAGTGTATTATTTGAAATCCCATAAACTACGGTTGAGTGCAAGTGTAAAAATGGATAATAGAGTTATAATTTCGTTGTTTGATTCTAAATTGACGCATAATGCGAATGTTGAAAGAGCTTTTAAATTTATTTCTGAAAACTATCCTATATCGGAGGAAAAACGTGAACGTCTCCAGGATAAACTCTATAGGACCGCTTGTAAATACAAGCTAAAGTGGAATGAAGCTCAACGAAAACAGGAAAGATTCGAGGCATATTCTCGGGATTGGATAAATGGAGACTTCGGCATTGCGGAGTTCATCGAACAAGAACAAGATGCTCCTTCAACCTCGGCGTCATCTGCAAAGCGTGGGAGACCCTCAAAACCTTTTGCTGATCTGAGCGAAAGAGGAAAACGACGTGTCATTGACAACGAAAGCTTGGATCCCAAAGTAGACAGCATCGAAAAGGCTCTAGTAATGGCGAGAAGGACAGCTTACAATAGGAAAGAGATAAATTTAGTTAAAGTCATCGGCCTTATTCTAAGAAATCGAGGAGATTCTAGAAAAATGTTGTCGCAATTAACTGATCAACGTGGAATGATGTCACCCGAGGAAGCTTTTAGTTTTTTCATCGAAGCTGGATTTAGTCGATTCCAATACGAACTAATACACAGAGAATCACCGTCACGATTTCCACCTTACGGCGTCATCGGGGAAGTAAAAAAGAAATGCGCACCTCCCAACGAGTTCATCGAAGCAACCGCTTCAAAAATTAGAGTAAAACTGCAGGCGCTTCTGGACAATACAGTGCATCGAATCGTGAAAATAATCGACGCAGAGCTGAACGAGTACATGGATTCTAACGAGCTGGATAGTGCTGAACTAATTCTATTATGTAGTTGGGGTATGGATGGCTCAACCGGGTATTCTCAGTACCACCAGAAGCTGCCAGAAGGATGTCAGAATGATTCTGATGTATTTTCATCAACACTTACTCCAATTCAGTTATTCATGCATAATGATCGAAAAATGATTATGTGGTTCAATGCTATGCCTCAAAGTATTCGATTTTGTAGGCCCATCATCCTTGAATTTATCAAAGAGAGTAAGGAGGTAATTCTTGCCACAAAAAATGACATTGAAAAAGAAATGAATGAATCCCCAGGAAGCAAGAAGGGGGAGGAGAAAATTCCAAAAAAAAAATAACTTTATTAATGTTTGCCCAAAAAAAAATTTTTTTTTTTCCCCTTCACAGAAAAAATTGCATCAGGCGTCAGATTCAAATACCCGAAACTGACAATCGTCACTGACAACCACAGCTATTTTGTTAAGCGATTACCTTGTACCTATGCATCGAGTTTGCTTGGTAATATTCAAATCATTGAAGGAAGCAACAGCTGCGGATGCTGCTTCTTCTTCTTTCTGAATATTCTATGCATGCTAAGTTTTCTGTGAAAAGGCAATATCTCTGTTTGGGACCATCCACAAATGACGTAGCATAATATTGATCATTTCCAGACCTACTTCGTAGCATATTATGACATACCTAATACATGGTACGTTTCTATTTCTGAGCCCCCCTCCCATAATATATCACGTAATTTGTGGATGTTCCCTTAGAAAGATTGAAATATTATTATCATGATTTATCCTTTGAAATTAAAGTTTTAGTCACATTCGTTTTCAAGATATTATAGTTAAAATCAATGGAAAGTTAAGCCCTTTTGAAAAGTTAATCCCGAAACGTTAAAAAAAGTATAGTAACAACATATTTTGATAACATCAACCAAAGAAAAACAAGAAAAAATGATCAAAATATTTTCGTTCGCCTGCTTGTATGGAAATCGCCCATAGTGCCCCCCCCCCCTTTTTTTTGTCTTCCCCCCCCCCCCCCCCCCACCCCCCAATATAAGAAAAAAAAAAAAAAAAAAAAAAAAAAAAAAAAAAAGAAAAAAAAAAAAAAAAAAAAAAAAAAAAAAAAAAAAAAAAAAAAAAAAAAAAAAAAAAAAAAAAAGAGCAAAAAAAAAAAAAAAAAAAAAAAAAAAAAAAAAAAAACCCCCGGGGGGGGGGGGGCACCAAAAAAAAAAAAAAAAAAAAAAAAAAAAACGCAGAAAAAAAACAGCAAAAAAAAAAAAAAAAAAAAAAAAAAAAAAAAAAAAAAAAAAAAAAAAAAAAAAAAAAAAAAAAAAAAAAAAAAAAAAAAAAAAACCAAAAAAAAAGAAAAAAAAAAAAAAAAAAGGTGACATGGAAAAAAGCAGGAAAACAAACATAAGAATAGAAGCAAACAAGAAGAATAGAAACAGAAGAAGAAGTGGAGTGGAAAAGGATAATTAGAAGAAGAAGCAAAGCTGATAAAGAAATATTTAAGACGATATAGTGTTAAATGATAGAAGAAATTTAAACAAAGAGGAGAAGCAACAGGATGGAAGTACAAGTACAAGAATCATCAGCTTGAATTGTCATAAATTAAATGCACTAACTGACACGAATGTACTGTGGTGTAAATTTTCACTAATGATAAATTAAACTAACAGTAAGGATGCTATTGGGGTCACTCACAAGCTATGACAGTGGATAACATAATCAAAACAAATAATTTTTCAAACTACACTTGAGCGTCGATTTGAACCATTTTATGAGAGATGTTGTTGAGGCAACTCATTATAGGAGGCCATAGCATTTATGGTGGGTTACTATATTGGGAACACAAATAACTTTTGAACTACGCCTAATAATCAATCCATTTAAACCAAAAGTAAAGATGTCTTATATTTAAAGTTGTCTATCGTAGAGCGCAACTTAGTTGAAATAACTGAAAATCCATAACAGCACTTCGAAATTAGATTCTAAATTGATAAATCTGAACATTTTTATGAATTCTTCATAGAGATGTTCAAATGTTCATGAGTGTTATAATATTGAACACCCCAATCTCAATCCTGAAAGGCCGCATCGACGGACTTGGTCCCGAAGCCGATCACATTCGGTGGACCAATAGGAGTGATCTGGTTTGCGTGTAGTTCTCCGCTCACAAAGTCAGCATTTGTTCTCGTCTTTCCTTATTTTCCCTATTACCGACTGTGGTTGCGACTTTCGACTTTCAACTCCACGGCTCTGCTCCGCTGATGGTGGATATTATCTCCACACACTTGCGCGTCGCCGCCTCATTTCGTTCCTCATCACGCTCAGATAAAACTATAACGCCATAAAACAGGCTTATTTACATAAGAAATCGCATTCTTGTCTCTCTCGTTGTTCGCTCTCAACTCCTCGTGGCTGATGCTGGATGTTCCAGCAATATTGACGCACATCACAAACGTGCCCTCTCGCCTACAAGAAAAAGCACATCATCTGGATAAAACCCGACACGCTGCAGCCCTCTTCGTTTACTGTGAATGGCTTTCTAAATTATTATGGGCCGACGTAGTTTGAGAAGCTAGACGGAGGAGAATTGAAGCTGCTTATCAAATTTATTGGAACATTTGCCCGAGTAATTATCGTCGCCACTAACCTTAGCACTGCGGCCGGTTGGTCCAGGTTAGTTGGTAATCGTGTGACTCGTTTGTAGAGCAGCTGTAATATTAAACACTTGAGCGTAGCTATAGCAGAGCAGCCTTCCTGTTGAACGATTCATGAGAACACAGTAACACAAGTGATGAAAACCTCGACCGAGGGCCACCAGGTACCAGCTGAGCTACATATATTCATGCTCTGCAGCTACACGGAGAAGTCGTGGTCCAGATCATAAATTCGATGGAGGCAGACGTAATGAAATTGAAACTGAAATTTATTTGCTTGCGGTAATCGGTTGTCGTGTATGTGTGTTGCATGCGCACCACACTCTCTCGGAGGGTGGTGGCGGTCCTCAAACCAAAGCCAAACTTCATCAGGACGGTCCCCGGGAGGAATGCGCGAGTGCGCGACGCTGAGCGCAGCCGTTGTGATGCTGTGAGCAGTTGAGAAACTGGTCGACCCTCCACCGACACTGCGGTTTGATTGGGCTCGTTGCTGATTATTATTGGGCGATAGGTTGATCGCCGGCTGTTTACTAGGTCACTACGCAAATATCTCAGCTCGAAGCCGGTTGGCAAACATCATCAGGACAATATCTAGATAAATAAATTGGAGGGTGGTTTTCTAGGTCAGGCACTATAAACTATAAAATAATTTCGAGTGATTGTAGGGTACTTTCAGCTATTAGCGCACACCTGAAAATGAATGTTGTGTTTTAACAATCCATAACCAACTAGGAACTGCAAACTATACGGTCTGACTAGGACTTCTGTGGGACATATAGTATGATTGTTGTTGCTATATAATTATACTAATTCAAAAAAGATTGAAGTTTAGCCTTAGCATTCCCCTTAAAAAGTGGGGACTTAATACTGTGAACCGCATTTAGTGTATTTATCATTATGATTATATCTGAACACTACAACAATGTTAATAAAAGTACTTTTGAGAAATATCCAGATGAATCCCACTCAGTTTGTGAGTTATTTGAATTTCCAGCACTCTGTTGCTTTCTCTGAGTTGTTATTTAGTAGTTCCCAGAACAAATGAAAATTTCATGACCCTTTGATGCGTGCATGCCAGCTGCTGCATCCCACATTTCCATATCGCCATCATCGTCATCATATCGTCACCATCATCGCAGAGCACTGTCCAAGCAGCTAACAAGCGAGAGTGCAAGATTCAAATCGTTAATTTTTATTTTATGTCCTCTTCCAATAAAGTTCAGACATGGCCAGTAGTACAGCTCAAGCGCAGCCATATCGGAAGACAATCGCGGAGGCTGTCATTCTGTGTTTGAGCTGCAGTGTGTGAGAGTTTTGAACCATAAAAGGCAACAGCAATTTATGCGTTGGGCTAAAAAATTATAATGTTTCTTGCGGTACAGAAAAAGAGGTGATGCATTCATCCAAAGGAACAATTTGCACTTATTTCTTACTATAACGTGAATTACTTGAATAAGTCACATCAAAATGAATACGTTTATTACGTAATTTTTAATGTCAATGATAGACAGATAGCATTGTTCTTTATCCTGGATACGATGAATATGAAGTTAAGGATATGATACGCTTGCTACCTACCAATACTCGCTGAATTGGCTGGAAGTGAGCTAAAAAACCTCGTTGGTAGAAATACACCACCCACCGTTTATATATCTACTAATTATATATGCGTCTAATATTTAGGCTGAGGAATAAATACACACTTAGAAATTATGAATTTTATACGAGACGTAATTCATGTTTGTAAAAAGTCGGGGAACGTAAAAAAGATTTCGTGTAAAATTATGTCTCCTGAAACTGACACATACGCAATTCGACAAAAGATGTGTTTGATTGAATTTATTTTCTCATCTCTTTCAACTCATTCTCATGTGCTAAAGGACGCTTGCATGTGTCGGTCTCAGGGGACAGAAATTTACATCACATTTTGGTAGTGTGTATGTATACACACTTAGAAACTATTAATTTCACACAAGACGTAATTTATCTTTGACAAAAACTCGGAGAACGTAAACAAAAAGTTCAAGTAAAACTACGTCTCACGAAACTGATACACACGCAACTCAACAAAAGTATGCTAAGCGAATCTTTCTTGGGATTCTGTACGGGGCTTTACGTGCATTCTGGACGATTGAGTTATTCCATCTTGGGATTCAATCCGATTTTTTTTAAGGATTTGGAGCTTATATTGTTTGCCATTCCTTACTAAAAATACTTCGATGTTCTGCGAATCTTTCTGTAGATTCTGAGAAACATTACTCGATCTTCGTCATCCCGTTCGGTGACCCTTTGGAGAAATTCCGACCGATCGTGCAACAGTTGCACAGCACACGCTTCCTTCGATCCACCGTTCACCGACGACTCTAAGTGTGAAGATACGAAGTGTGTAGGGGCCACATTCTTCAACGGAGGAGTTGCTGGCACCTACAGTCTTCCAAAAGAATGCAGCGTCTATTCTGCGGAGTCATACGCCATAAAGATGGCTGTTACGATCCCAAACTTGAATAACGAGTTGGTGATTCTATCGGATTCTGCTAGCTGCCTACTGGCACTGAAAGCAGGAACATCCCAGCACCCGTGGATTCAAGAAGTGGAAAGGATAGCGCGCCGCAACAAACCAATCCGACTCTGCTGGATTCCTGGGCTCGCCGGAATCAGTGGCAATTCCGAATCCCATCGACTAGCCAATGAGGCCAGGAGGCAACATGCTATCGATGTGCCAATTCCAGGAGAAGATGCTTTGACGAAAGTTAAGCAATCGATACGCCGCCAGTGGGATAACCAGTGGTATGAGACTAGGGAGTCAAAGTTGAGAGAAGAGATGGAAGATACCTGCAGGAGGATGGAACGCGGGAGCACGGCTGACCAACGAGTTCTTACAGGTTTAAGGATCCGCCACACGCGGTTTACACACACGTTCCTTTTAAAAAAGGAGCTGTCGCCTAATTGTAAATATTGCGGAACGGTGATGGATGTCCCGCATTTAATTCCTGAATGCCGGGAATTTGTAAATGACAGGCAGAAAAACGACATTGGGACTAGCATACGCGAAGCCCTGTCAAATACAAAGGAGCAAAGAACTCTAGTAACACACTTGTTTCAAACCAGTTGAGGTGACTGCATTGTGACTCAATTAAGTCACAATCAAGTTGCTGCAACAATTTCCGACCATTGTGTGCTGCTTGGGAACACGAATGCTAAATTTTCTGAGGGAAACAAGACTGTTTAGACAACTATAGCGGAATCAGAAAATGAAAGAAAACGAAGAAAACGAGGAAAGCTGAAATGTGTCCGATACTAATCCGGACGGACGAACATAAGCGAAAGAAGAAACCACGATGGAAACAACTACGGAAAAAGACAAACTGAAGAACAGTTGGGAACGAGAAGCGGAACAACAGTAGCCGAAATAGAGAAACGTAACGAATTCATCGGAAGCAGAAGAAGAAACCTGAAGCGGAGGAAAAGAAGAGAAGTCGAAGAAGGGAAATTAAATAAACGTAGCAGAAGACATAAAAGGAGGCACAACGGAAGTAGCGAAGCAGAGAAAAAAGTGAAATAACTGAAATAGAAGAAGATAATATGAAAGAAAGAAATGTAAAAAAAGTCGAAGAAAAAGAAAATCGAAGCGAAAAAAGTGGAAAAATAGAAGTCGAAGCAGAGAAACGATAGAGCAGCAGCACAAGAAGTTGAAGCACTAGTGGAAGAAGACAAACAGAAGAAAAAAAGTGGATGGAGAAAAGTCAAAGAAGAAGAGAGAAAAAAGAGTAAACAAAAGTAGATGAATCGTAAGAAGCAGGAAAAGTTGAAGCGTTGAAGCAATGGAGGAGAAGAAGAGGAAGAAGAAAAGTTGTAGAAAAGAAGTTGAAGAAAAAGAGTTGAATAAGAAGAAAATGAAGAAGAATGGGAGCAGAAATACTGGAGGGATTTTGTATGATGATCATAATGGATGAGATTATTTCATATGACACGGATGCACCCTGCTGGTGTAAAGTATGAATAATAAACAAAAATGAAAATACTTGATCTTATGCACGAATTTATCTAAGAGTGCTAAGGAAATACTTCCTTTGATGCTGATTTTATCTGAAGCTGATGTTTTTTCCATTGTTCCTAACCAATCGAAAATGAATCATACATACATGTTTGTGAATCATTCTGGGTGTATTTTGTTCTAGACAATTACCTTATCTTTTTTTTTGGTTTGTGAGCAAATTATACTAACCTAGTTATGAACAAATCAAATTTTTCTTAAGTTTTTGAACTAATCCTCCTCGTGTTTTTAACATTATCATGCATTCATTTCTTTTTTCAAATCCTTTTTAGGTTCTAAAATTCTACTACAAATCCTACTTAGCTTAATTTGCCTAGGATTATGATGGAATAATTTACAGATTTTTCTATTTCAATTTCCTTCAGGGCATTGATCGAACATTGTGCAATGTTTTTTTTTTTTGGCAAACATTCACGGTAGAATCTGTTCTTCCTAAGATTTGCTCAGCATTAAAAAAATTCGTAATATTTAGCGCAAATTTAATATGAAATTTTGATTGAATGAAGTTCACAATCCATAGAAATTCTTCTCAGGACTATGAGCTTACCGTGCTTGATGTGTTTGAGCGGGTTCTGTCCTACTTGTTTCGAGGAAATTTTTAAATATTTTGGCTTTATCACTATTATTTCCTTATCATGAATAGGATTTTGATTAAAATTTTGATTAAATCGCTCTTTTTTTCAAATCTTATCGTTAAGTTTTCGTAAGTAAATCTTACTCGAGATGTCGATATAATCAAGTTAGGAAATTTCAACGAATTCTGTTAAGGACTTTTAGCGACTTCTGCTTAGGATTTCTAAGGAATCTTGCTTGGCAGGCAGAATGAATTTTGTAGTGAATTGGAAGCACGTCATCCAGATCGTATTCTGTTTATAATTGTGAGGAAACATATGTAAGCTTACTATCTGAGGAATATACAAAAATCGAACTGTGTCTGTTCGAAATTTTGAATAAAGTTCGCTCAGAAATATTATATAATTCGAGAGATTTCAATTTAATCACGTTAAGATAGTTTTTTTTGTAACTTTGAACGAATAGTCCTCTGGGTGTACTGGGTCCGGCAATTGAAGTGGTACATTGAAACCAACAGATAAATTGTTTAAACAAAAACATTTTGTTTCATATTCATTTAACTTCACTTAAAAACAAAATCACTTTTTGAAAATGCACTGTTCAAGTTCAACCTGTTGGATCGTCTGCGGCGAGTGTTTAAACCTCTTGAGTTTAACCACTCGCCGTAGAAGATCGAGGAACACATCTGCCTTGTCCGATTTTATCCTAGGCTGCCACCAGATGTCGCTCAGGACATCCACACCTTCATGTTTTTAGAGCAGACTTCGGCCTCCAATATACTCCAGACAGCAAAGTCCATAGAGTACAGGTACGGTGAACGCGCCGGCCACTCCGAGCTCTAAATGAACTCTGGAAAATGTTCCGCAATCCAAAGTGGGGTTTTCTTCGCTTTGTGAGCCGGTGCCGAGTCCTATTGTAAAACCCAATCCCTGGAACCAAAATGACGACGTGCTCACGGTTCGACGACGTTCTGTAGAACTAGTTTCCGATATGTATTTTGGTTGATCTTCTCATCCCCACGAACAAACACCCCCGGAGTCTGCCCCCCCCACGTATTTTCCCCCCCCCCCCCCCCCCCTGTTTTTTTTTGTCACCTGCTGACCGTCAGCATGTCGGCATGGGTTTCTGATCTTTCTGGCAACCATAGTCTGTCGTTCTGCTGTACGGTGTAGAGATTCTCGTCGGTAAAGACGATAAAGTTCCTTCCGCGGCCTTCCTCAGCAGCGCCTTCGCTATTTTTACCCGTTCTTGTTTCTGTCTCACCGAAAAGGTCTTGAACCTTCTGGATCTTCTAGGGTTGGTTTGAAGTTTATCTTTCAGGATCCGAAGGCTACTTCGATCCGATACGTTTTAGTGGCTCCACGTCGACGATTTCTCTTAAGGCGCCTCTTGAGGATCATCTATATGGAAGGTGTCCATACCGTTTTTTTGTACTTCCAGTCACCAGGTATCTTTTGACTGTACGGTGTACAAAACTTTCTGTACACACGTAAATCGGACAGCTCACGAGCTATGTCCCTCTGTCGTTTTCCAGCTCGGAACAAGGCAAACACAGCTCTACGTTTCTGTTCGAGATCCATTTTTCCGTATAACACTCAATTTGATGAAGTTGCCAAATAATAAATGACGATTTATTCAACGTTTACACTAGACACCTGGATAAAAAAAATTAATAGAATGTTCAAGATGCATGTAACAGTTATTAAATGTATATAAAAAATGGAATGATCTCACCAATCTCGCATAAATTTCTTGCTAATCGCTACCGAACTACCGAGTTGAAAAATTTTGTGCGATTTACCTTTGGCAATGGAGTGGATAAACCATCCAATATGGCAATGGACCGGATAAAGCGGATGATGAAATTGAAGCTACACATAGGATAGCAGATGAAAAGTCGCTTCTCGTCAAGTTCAAGTCCGAGCGGTTGATGTTGCATGCGCTGACCGTTAAATTGTACGAACTGATATTCCATAATGGGAATGTAAAAAAGTTTAAAGTGCACATGTCGCATGTCCAGGATCACATCTGCTATGTGTGAATTTACGATCTCCCACCGAAGGTTTCCGACCAGCAGATAGATGTTGTCAAGATATTGACGTGTAAAACGCATCGTGCCAGGGAAGTGTCCGGCGGCGCTGAGCATATCCGCCTACACTGGTGTGCGCGGCGCGTACATGGATGTGAAATAGGAAATCCCGTTATCGCTGCACTTCGCCAGCCTGAGGAGAAACATATATTACCAAGGCAACAAGGACAAATGCTTCATCTGCAAGGAACAGGGATACCTGACGGCTTCTTGTCCCAAGCAGAATGCTCGAAGTCAGCCGAAAGTGCTTCGTCAAGAAAAGGAACTGAGCGGTAGATTGAAGGCAACGTACGGATGTGCAGTGTGAAGGTGAGCGAGAATTGGAAACACTAGAGGTGCTGGAAGAAAAAAATTGAGGAAACTGTAATGATGCCGTTGATGAACTGAAAGAGATTGATACTCGCGATCGCGCGGTGATACAGTTTATGTCAAGGGGGATCAGTAAACAAAAAGAGTCAGCTAGAATTGCAAAGGAACAAAAAGAAGAAACGCTCCCACGAAAGAAGAATAACCATAATTTATTTAAAAAAAAAGGTTGTCTATGGCTCCGTAAAACTAACGCGATTGAGCTGTACAAATAAATCAACTGGTAAAAAAAAATCTATGAATGCCTATGTCTTGAATGAACTTGGATATCACGCTTCAGTTTTCATATCACGGCATTTGACTTGTAGGTTTAATCGTTCGAAGCATTCATCTAATTTTTCTCTAAAATTGACAGAATATTTGTGTTCCGTTTGTTTAGGATCATAATAAATCAATCCTTTGAAAATACTAAAGATTTCTCCATGAAATTTCCTTACAGTGCTGCTAGGAAAAACCGGCGAAGTTCTCTTGAAAGAATGAGCAAATGCCATCTCATTATAGTAGATAAAATTAACCCAGCAACAAATATGATCAACAGAGAGCATCCACTAAGTTACGAAAGCATTGATTCAATAAACGAAGATCTATGATTTCAAACATGATGTCAAAAATTACATCTATATGCTCGATTCTGTCTAATTACAGTTAAAAAAAAATCTTTTCTTGTGATTGTAAACTACATAATATTTTAGACGCATTTCAGGTGCATACTTTGATGCGAACAAATAGTTATGATTTAAAATTTTTTGCTGTGTACTTTGTTTTTAACTTTTACATTGATTTATTTTCAAGATTACAAGATAAACATATGTAATATGTCAATTGGTTTTGTTTGTAATTTGTTTCACTTCTTTCATTTCTGTTCGACTAGTTTTACTGTTTGGTTTGATGATATGCCAAGCGTTTTAGTTTTTTTTCCCGTGTATTCTGATCTGGTGTCAACCTGGTTTTAGACCATCTCGATTCTCTGACAACCACTGATTATCCTCATCATGCCATTGTATGAAGAGCTAAAACGGATTGGGTGGATCGATAGGCAACTTCACTTTAACGTATCCACAGGGATATAAAGAATATCCTTCCAACAACAAGATGTAAAAATTGGTCAAAATAGCGAGCCATCTAACATGATGATGTCCCAATGGGCGGGGAGAAGAGCCCGCCCTCTATTCACTAACTGTTAGCAATGGGGGAGTTGGCATTCCCACTCTCCCTATCCAGAGTGCTTCAAACGGGTGCCCTGATGGTCCCTCCAATTTCCCTGTACTAGCATTAAAGGTTTATCTAATAATGTTTATTATAAAAGACAAAAGTCCTGCGGTATCCGCATCTACTATATATGTTCTTCAATTTGTTGATCCTGAAATGGCAGAAATGTTGTGTATTGCTTCCTGAATAGTCTTGGTTCAGTCTAAAAAGTATCCATTTAATAATACATATATATGAAATATTTATGAATATATAAATATGTAAAACGTAATGTAATACATTAACATGTATATAACAGATGAATTTTTATGTCTTGAAAATTTTATATGATTATAAATAAAAGACAATGATGATGTGATGAAAATAATACAATGTTTTAAATGAAATACTAAATAACATACATATTATAAGGAAATGCAGCTATTTGCCTCTTCAGCTCATGCGATGTTTGATGATTGTAACTCTGAAATGACGAAAATTTCAAAAGTATATTATTGATTCTTGGACCAAAACATTTGTTGATATAATGAAAGAAAATTGATCACCTGGCAGCCTAGCAAAATAGCAAGGAACATTAAAGTTAAAAACGTAAAAAATACTCCCTATTTTTTACAAATACATAGCGTGGGTTAGGTGGGCTAAAACTTACAAAAAGTACCTATTAATAATAATCGACACTCAAAATGCCATAATGCGGCTTAAGCAAAGCATGCATTGCGTAATAACTATTTCTCGAGTAATTCATGATTTGGGCCTAAAAGCCAATTCAAAACAATGATTTTAAACGTTTATCTCTTACGAATCACAAGACTCCTATGATATCAAACTACGCTATATTTGAGTGCAAACATTTCTCTGCCAGATGCCCCTTTTAATTCGCGAGAGTTCAAAGCCATTGTTTACAATTGGCTTTTAGGCTCTAATCATGAATTACTCGAGATTTCATCTAGTAATCTCGGCTTTTCCGTAGCCCATGGTGATAATCTTGCAGTCTATTTCTTCTCAAATGACAATACCTTTCTACCATAAATGCCTCATCAGGACCGTGAACTGTTGAAATATGTCTGTTCATGAATAAGCAGTAAAATTGGTTTGATACTCATCTGCATTTGCATTGGGGGCGTGGCTCAAAATTCATGAGAACTCATTCTATTCGGCAGCAGGAGGTTGCTGTCATTAACACACGTCCAAAGCATAATTATGTGTTTTTAGATGCAATGCGAGTAGCGCTCCAATCCAATGGTTTGCTCACCTTGTGACTGATCGACTGGATGGATGATTTTAAATAGATTCCAGATAAATGTAGTAGGTATTTAAAGAATATTCTTGTTTTTATTCGAAATAAACTATTTCTGTGTATTAAATTCTAACCATTTGACTGGTTCCATGTATGAATTGCTTTTATTTTTCTTAAGATCTACTGCTGTAGAGACTCTCTTGATTTCTTCAAAACTTCATACCATGATCATTGCCACCCAATGAAAAACAAATTGAACTTGAGAGTAATCTCGATTTATACAAAACGTTTAGGAAATAACGGAAATAAAAAAGAAATGGGGAGATGCAAGCATAGTTTACGTCATTTGTAGATAGTCTCTGATTCCGTTGTATTTAAGCTATTATATTTCCAGAACAAGCGGAAGAAAGGAGTCCCAACTCGATCATCAGAGCTTCTCTAGAAGTTGAAAACATTTGAATAATTTATTAAAATTGACTTCACGAGGTTCTGGTGTGCCATTTTCTGCTGCCCCCTGCCAATACCTGCTCCGGGCTTCTTCTAGATTTGTTCGCCACTTGTCAGACCACCACCGCACACCGTAAAGGACCATAGAAAGAAGCGAAGAAGTTTCGATTATTGAATAAATTATTAGCTTGCCGCGGTCGTTTCGTACGAGTGCAGAGGAAAGTGTCAATTTCGTTGGTGTGCTTGTGTGCGTCGTCGTTTTAGTCTTGCCGTTTCAGCTGAAAACTGGAATCTGCCTCTAGTGATCATCGATTTTGGTCTCGTTCTATGCTTTGAATGACAGTTAATTTGATGGTTGTGAATGGTCGTATCCAGGTTTCAACTGGATCGACAATAATACAAGAACCAACTAGAAATAATATTCCTTTTTTCAATTGAAAAGGTGAAAGTTAAGGTTCCCGGAGGGGGTTGAACATTCCAAAATATCTCGCTACGCTTGTGTCGTTTCTTGAGTATAATTTTTTCCTTTTATTTATTAGAGTCATGTTGTAAATTGATCTTTTGCGATTTTGGTCACGACTGCTTTGTCGTCATTAAAAACAACCTCAATCCTCATTTGAAGCAGTGCCGCTCGTAGACAAGGAATTGGAAGGTGAAATGTCAATGAGAGTGCGCGTGCGGGATCGACTGTTATTATCTAGTTCGAAATGTGCGGAAATCTCCCAATTGAATTTTCTGGATAATAGTAATTTGAAGTGCATCATGAAGTTTAAATTTAAGTAAAAATAAACATGGTAACCTTTTTGTTGGAATCATTAGGCAATCTAGTTCATCTGATTATGGGTGTTTATGGCAATAAAAAAATCTTTGAAGTCAAAGCTTCATCTATGGATGTATGTTTGTATGTATGTATGTAATCTCTTCTTAGATCTTGTCTTGTATGCAGATCAACTTAATGCTATTTGAATTATTGGTCTGATGACACACACTTATGCGAAACATAAGACTCTCCTTCCAAACGAACGATACAATTAATCAAATAAATTGTACAATACTTATTACAATACTCATAGTTCTCTATAGGACGGTTTGTTAAGAAGGACGCGCCACTATCATTGTTGTAGTAGAATACCGAGCACCACAGTTGCATCGTCTGGATGAAAAAATCGATACCGTTCATTCCCTCCAAGACTCCGGTTGTCACACAACTCCATCGTCCATTCTTAGCTTGAATGAGTCCTGGTGCTGCCTCCCAACTTCATATATATTCAATGTTATATCTGTTATAGAAAAATACAGCTATCGCATCTTATCATAAAATCATTATGTATAATTAACGCTGTACACACAAAAAAATTAATTTGAACATACGCGTAAAATTTCTCCTCGTTCATTTGTAAGCCAATGGAAGCGTAAACAACGAAATCGCTTGCAATCTTTCATACAGCAGTCTATCCACAGATTGTTAGCAACGGGGCATTCCCACTCTCTCCATCTTATTCGCTTCAATCGGGTGCCCTGATAGACCCTCCCATATCTCGATTATTTCAATTTATAAGGGAGAGAATATAATATATGTATTGTAATTTAAATAAAATATATCTGACATCAACTGGTTTGTTACTGGAAATATTAAGGTATGTATTACAGTCGAAGCTCTTTATAACGACATCCGTTATAGCGGCAAATCTCTCTATTACGACATACTCAACGGTCCCTTCAAATTTTCATATAAATTGCTATCGATATAACGACATTTTCGCTATAACGACCACCCTCTATTACGACGGCACATTGCCTGCAAATTTCATTCTCTATAACGACATCACAACAACAAAAAAACGAAGCAGCCACTCATCTCGTTCCTATGATAGTGGTATGTTAAAATGGTCAAAATGTATAAGTTTAATAACAAATCTACTGCGATATACATATTTAGATTAAGCAAAACCACCAAGCAATAAACTGATTTAGTATATCTCAATGAATAGCATTGAATATGTTAAAAAAGACGTTTAATAAAATTAATTCACCAAAAGATTTTGTCCACTTAGAGAAATAAAATTTATCATTGTTCGGCTTCGTGATTATCACACGCGTTCAATTTGTTCCCGTCAATATTTGATGCCATTTGTGAAAGTGATAACTTGCAAAATGAGTTCACGTACAAGGAAGTCGCTTAGTTTGGAAAACAAATTAGAAATCATCAAAAAGTTGAAAAATGGCACCAAAAATAAAGCATTATCTAAAGAATACGGTGTTCCACACAACACGATATCATCAATTTAAAAAAATTAACAGCAGATTCTGCGGAAAGTAGAAAATTAATTTTAAAATTTAACTGTTTGCTAACATGATCGTTTAATTACAGGCAGGAAACTTTTCATTAAAGTTCAAAAAGTCTCGTCCAGCTTAATCTGGTTTGCTAGAAAAAGCAGTAGTGACATTTTGTCAACAGGCACACGTTTGCAAAATTCCATTGTCTGGAATGATGATAAAACAAAAAGCAAGCGAACTAGCTCTCAAGCTAGAGCAAAACAATTTCAAGGCAAGCGATGGATGGTTACAAAAGTTTGTAAAGCGGAATGGATTTGCCTTCAAAGTTGCAAGTGGTGAAAGCGGCTCCGTCGATATGAATGAAGCAGACCAGTTCAAATCTCATACCCTCCCATTACTGATCGCAGAGTAAAGCCCTGACAACATTTTCAATATGGATGAAACAGGTCTTTTTTATAAATATGTTCCCAACAAAACATACTGCTACAAAAATGAAAAATGTCATGGAGGAAAATATTCGAAGGAGCGTATACCCTTGCCATTGCAACGAATATGTCAGGAACAGAAACATTAGAGTTTCTAGTAATAGGAAAAAGTGCCAAGCCTAGATGCTTCAAAAACGTCAAAAACTTGCCAGTTACTTTTAAAAACAACCAAAAGGCTTGGATGGTTAGTCCTTTATTTGAAGAATGGGTATTAGCATTAGATGCAAGAATGAGAAAGGAGGACAGAGAGATTATACTGTTTGTAGATAACTGTCCAAGTTACCCAAAAATTCAATCAAAGCTGATAAATGTTAAGCTTCAATTCTTTCCTCCAAATATGACATCAGTGCTTCAGCCCCTTGATCTAGGAATTATCAAATGTTTGAAAGTTCATTACCGGAACAAATTAGTTAAGAAACAGCTGGATGCTATGGAGAATGGAAAAGCATTTGAAATCGATTTATTGCAATGTATTTATATGGAGAGCGATTCTTGGTGTAATAATGTTAAACAATCAACCATAGTTAATTGTTTTGTAAAAGCTGGGTTCGTTAAGTCCAACGAGATAATACAAATCAACGAAAATGACTTGAGCATCGACGACGTAGATTTTGAGGCCAATTTTAAAAAGCTGCCAGGGCTAGGACTCGAATCATTTGAAGGTAAGCTTGATCATTCGTTTTAATTTTCCTTTTATAGTTATTTTAAAATATTGAATGTTACGATTTCGCAACGTTTGACGACGATCTTTGCTCAGGCGACTTACTGACTGATGATGACATAGTTCAAATTGTTAGTGGGAAGAATCATCTTATCAGAATGGAGAGGAGCTTGAAGAAACAATCGACGACGATTCAATTGTGACTCCATCCCAGGCTCAGCTGTCAGATGCTTTTGATGTTATTTACGCAGCATTGCTGACAAAAGATAGTGTTGAGAAGGACAGCTTTACGAAGTTTTTGAGCTTAAGAATCAATTGTTGGACAATGAATAATTATAACATATATCTCGAAGCAAAATTTTGTTCATGATTATGAAGAGATCTGTGAAATATATTCAAAGGTAGTGTTAATATCAATTTGGTTATGAATAACTCCGAAAAAACTAACTCCGATTACACATACTAAGCTTAAATTCAAAATTAAGATGAACAATTAACTTCAGAATTAAAAGCTACATAAATATTGCAAATTTTGAGTGGATTTCGTCGATTTCAAAAAGATTCATAACTAGGGAAACAGCTTGACTCGGTTCATCTCTTTATAGCGACATTAGATATAATTATAACGACATAATTTTATAGCGACATCTCTCTATAACGACGGTGTCGTTATAACGAGCTTCGACTAATATCTTAATATATCTGGATAAGCTGAAAAACAGAGCAAATGAGTCAAATTATCATAGATAAAACATCAGTTGTATGATTTTTTTTTCTAGCAGCAACAGATTATCCTTTAAGACAAGTTTCAAAAGCTTTATACAGATTGTTTTCGAAAAAAATGCATCAGATATTTGCTGTCAAATTTGTATCTATCATTTTCGTGAAAATTTTAATTAAATCGTTTAATAAATGGCTTTGTGAAACAATGTCTAAAGCAGGTACAAAAACCTGGAATGAAGCAAAAGGGAAAACATTGAACAAACAAAAAAAAAAAAAAACATTAAAACTTAAGCATCTCAGTCGAATAAAAAGAAAAGAGAATAACATAACACGAAACGAAAAATAAAGTCAACCATACGAGCGAGGATCGAAACCATACTCGAGCGTTCGAACTCGAACTGCATGTCTGAAACGGGGATCTCTCTCGGTGATCGTTGCCGACAACTCGCTTCGTGTCTAAGAGTTGGTGTACCTCTCACTAACAAATGGTTCTGCTACCACCGAACCAACCGACAGCAATTGACGACGGTCGATAAGCTGGATTTAAGTTATTGCGGGATGATGATCGATATGCTCGCCGCCCGTTTCGACGAGTGTGCTTCTACCTGCGAACTGCAGTATACATGTAATATGTTATACAGGTTTAAGGTAGATCTGGCAGAACCGTTGTATATCGGGACAAAGTATGTGGAGGGGCTCACATGCGTGGATTAAGACGGAATCAGTCGAAATATTGATAGAAGACTAATTCAGCTCCAACACGAGATCCCGATTAAAGAGGTTTCCTTGTGGGTGCTAATAAAACTGCATTTGCATTGAGCAGTGCGAGCCAAACGAACATTTCTAAACAACAACAGAAATCACCTGTTACCGGCTGTGTTTCTATCATTAGTGGTCGTAAAATAATAGCATTAAAATATAGGACTATAAACTTAATTGCAAGCACACACTCATTAAAGTCTTCTCTGGACCCAATCCAAACCTTGGATGGATGGATGGATGAATTATCGCTTTGCTTTAATCTGCGAAGGTAGGGCCATTAAGTGTCTTTATTATCATCCGCATCATGGGTACAGGTTCAGGACCCGTGTCATTTGACATCGTCCATTATCAGCTAGCAGCTACAGTGTGTCAAAAAACATTTTAGCGTCATAAAACCCATAAAATCCTCTGCGTACAGAAGAAGGCTGAAGATGTGCTTTCAACAGCAGCAAAAGCAGCAGCACGGTTCCCGATAACAAACAAGGACCCCCAGAGCAATAAAGTATGTGAAGAATTTTCTCGTTTCAAAGTGCTTCCCGTTCGTTCACATTAAAGGACGAAGAACAGGTTCATGGTTCATTCCGGTAAAACAGATCACTCTGATCAAATGATTTTCGTTTCCAATAGCTTTGTGGATCTTTCCAACAAGACTAGAAAATACGTTTAAGGCCTAAAACGTCTTATACAAAACGCTTACCTTGCACCGACGGCAATCCAAGCTCCAACAACCAGCTTGACCAATCAGACATGATAAATGACCCAGAACGCATCCCTGCTAGCTACTTCCTTCAGTGCAACCAGGGCAAAACCTGTTAAGCACGGGACACGCTGGATCGCACGCAGGTCATTGTGTCCATTGGCACTTAATCTGCATCATCATGAAAGTGTTACCTGCCAGGCAACCAATCGACCCGACCGGACTCCTCTCCTTCCCAGTCTCTTGACGTTGCGAGAGCGAAACTTCGCTCTCCGCGCTGGGCCAGTGACCCTATACCACTTCACTACTAATACTTTAAAAAATCAGAAAATTTTACCATACCATCATTCTTCTCGTTTCTCACTTCTCGCCACTTGCGGGTGAGGCGTTCCCCCCGAAAAAAAACGGGGATAGAGCGCAAAAATGCACACACGAGCAGCCCACTAAAAAGTGCGCGATCGCCGCGCTGTGATGTCGACCACGGTGGCGACGACTAATACGATAAAAACAGGCGAGCCCGGCTCAACCGAGATTGCTCTTTAGTTTTCTTTCTTAATTTTACACTTTTTTTTTATTATTAATTTCCTTTCTTCCCGACAACAAAATGTTGCTGCGCAATTTGACGATTCAAAGTTTGTTTGCAGCTCATCGATTGGAACGACCCGGGCAGCGCGCTGGAACAATAGACGTACTAAGAAGGCAATTTTGGCCGTTTCTTTTTCGTGGATCCCAAATTAAACCCCTAGGCTACTGTATTTATTTTCGACGAGTTTATCAATTGTAAATTCCTTGATTATTTTAGGGATCGAAATACGAATGTAAGTAGCATTTATTTACGCTCTTCAGGAAAAAGAAAAAAATACTATTTGTGAAGAAATTCAGTTTTCTTATTTTACGATGTAAATCGAAGTTTTGTAACACAATTGGTTGCTATTTATCTAAAAAGTGTTTACTATTTTACACGGCAATGTTTGAATAAGTTTTCAAGCTTCCGAAATATCTGGTCGAAGAAAGATTTAATTTGCTAGCGTGATAATTAGACGTGCCTAGATCAGTGTAATTCTGAAAAGTGTATTAAACTTTCAAACGAATTCGAGTTAATTTGGTGTTTATGAGAAACTGCTCAGTTTTTTTTCTCTATCCGCATATCTACCTACAATCTTATCTGCAATCTTATTCTTATCTAATCTGCATCTTATTGAAATCTTATTCTTATCTAATTTAAACTACATAATAATATGTCTTATTATACTACTTGGTTGGAAATTTTCTGCAAATTCTTCGTGACTTGTCACTTTGGTAATGTTGAATGAGTGATTTTCTGGGTCCAAATCGCCATCAGATTTTGTACAGCATAATTGTCCAAATAATACCTCGCCGTCAAATAAAAAAAAAAAACTACCATCACACTTTGCTGAGTGGTCTCAACAGCTTTCTTACTGTTGGTTTAAATCCGGTTCAAATTTTCATCAATCTTGCCAATGAATATGCCTCCATGACATTTTGGGAGAGTTCTTGTCCTAGGGAACCAGCATCACTGTTGGCGGCATAAATCGGTCCAACTCGACTCTCACGCGTCATTAAAAATGCCATAATGAAAAATCACTACAGGCATACCTCGATAACGTAAATTTCTCACGAATGAGTGGTCATTTATACAAATCATTGCAACCAATTTTCTCATCTATAGTCCCGGAAGCTATGAAAATGCTGCTTTTCAAGCCACAGGTACAGATGGCTTGCCAAACCAGATATTTCTTTGCGAACTTTGACAGTTTCGTGTGCTTGAACATATCTGCTACCTTTCCCCTTCCTTTTGCCGTATAAAACTCCTGTCCCGGAAGCTGCTTGTAGTCGGCTTTGACGTAGGTTTCGTCGTCCATTACCACGCAGTCAAACTTCGTCAGCATCGTCGTGTACAGCCTCCGGGATCGCGCTTTGGCCGTCGTATTTTGTTTATCATCGCGATTTGGAGTCACTACCTTCTTGTAAGTCGATAGCCCGGCTCGTTTTTTTGGCTCGATGCACGGTTGTAGACGATACACCCAGCTTATTTGCGGCATCTCGGAGAGATAGGTTAGGATTTCGCTTGAAACTACCGGCAACTCTCTTTGTCGTCTCAGAGGCTTCCGGTTTTCGATTTCCCCCCGATCCAGACTTCCTGGCTGTCGACAAACGTTCCCCAAACACTTTAATTACATTTGTAACGGTTGATTTGGCAACTTTTAGCGATTTTGCCAACTTTGCGTGCGAGTAGCTCGGATTTTCGCGATGCGCGAGCAAAATTTTGATACGCTGCTCTTCTTGCTTGGACGGCATTTTGACAACTGAAGAGTGAATTCCAAAATCAAAATAGGAGCAACATTCTACACACACACACCTTCAAAATGAGGGGTGTTCAGGTTTTTTAAATGCAAAATTGAAAGAAATACGTCAAGTTGATATTGACCAAATTTTGACCGTATCGCCCTTTACAATCTTATCTGCAATCTTATTCTTATCTAATCTGCATCTTATTGAAATCTTATTCTTATCTAATTTAAACTACATAATAACATGTCTTATTATACTACTTGGTTGGAAATGTTCTGCAAATTCTTCGTGACTTGTCACTTTGGTAATGTTGAAGAGTGATTTGCTGGGTCCAAATTGGTCACTAAGCATAATTTAAAAAATACCTCGCCTTTCAAATAAAAAAAAAACTACCATCACACTTTGTGAGTGTTATCAACAGCTTTCTTACTGTTGGTTTAAATCGGTTCAAATTTTCATCAATCTTGCCAATGAATATTCTCCATCACATTTTGTGAGAGTTTCTAGCAGCATCATGTGCGCATAAATCGGTCCAACTCGACTCTCACGCGTCATTAAAAATGCCATAATGAAAAATCACTACAGGCATACCTCGATAACGTAAATTTCTCACGAATGAGTGATCATTTATACAAATCATTGCAACGAATTTTCTCATCCATACAATGGTCTTACTACTTTTCTTGAATGAGGTGTATTCAAGTTTAAAAAAAAAAAAAACAAAACAAATAAAACAAGTTTTTTGCTCTAACTTTTTTATTTCAAATTTTCCAACAAAGTTGTTTCCAGATATTATTTAAGATGTAAGTTTCGACTTATAAATCTTGCCGATATCTTTTACCGTTAGCGAGTTATTTACGATTTTATTATAAAATTACTCCCTTTTCAAATGTGTTCTACTCAATTTAACAAAAAAATAACCTATCTCCAGTTTTCAGATCTAATATGCAATAATACAAAACCTTCCAAATGCAGTTGAGAAATATTTTTTCTGTTTGCCCCAACCAGAGAGATCAACATTTGAAAAAGGCCTATTCTTTTTACAAAAATCATAATAACTTTGGTTTGACATACGATAGAGGTGATTTCAGTACACCACAAGTTGTATCTTTTATTGTTCTAGAATGGGAAGATAATTTTGCTAAAAAAATTGAGATAAAAAAGTTTTAGCAAAATAACTGATATAGGACTTTTTATAGGGATACCCTAAGTTACGTAAGAAAAATTGCTCTTATCCGGTCATTTCAAATTCTCTGTAAATGACTGGACAATGCGTACCATTGGTACTTCGCGTACCTGCAGGTATAAAATAGATCCTACTGCGATCCTTAACCTCTTGTCCAGTTAATCCTATCCCTACCTCCCCGTGGTGCCGACTGGGGTAACCAACCCCGGTGGGATCTTGCTCATATGCTGACAGGGAAGGGGGGCTGCCCTCTTCAAAGAGTGCAGTCTATCTGAGCGTCTGTTCTCCATGTTAAAGGCGGCTCAAAACAGCGTATGTTCTCCATGTTAGGAGCGGCTGATCATCGTCCTTGTGCCAGCGTGGGACTCTAAACAGTGCTGTGCACGATGGTCCTCCGACGAGACAAGGGATTGGGGAAGGCCCAATAAGCCGCCCTTAAAAAATCAATGTTTCAAATAATACAGAAGTTAATACGGACCGGTCATTTCAAAAGCTACAGAAACATTCATTCAATCAAAGTTGCTTAAAATTTTCTCATAGAAAACTTTTCCTTAAAATATATGCCTTTATTTCTGCACATTAAAAAGGTAGATTTTCGATTTCTCTGAAAACAAGGACCACCCTAGTTTTCATTAGCACCAAAAGAAGCGCCTCATTATGAAAAACAACTTTGTAGAAAACAATTTTGCTCCAAAACATCAAACTTATTCTGAAAATGTATCTTTCCAGCTAAATTCACATTCTAGACCACTGTGCATTGCAAACAATATATTGAAAATTGTCTCATCTATCCAATGGTATTACTACTTTTCTTGAATGAGGTGAAGTTTACGAGAAATCGATGAAAATAGTCAGAAATTAAAGTTCTTTAGATCGAGGTATACCTGTATCACACTTTTTGAGTGGCTACAACAGCATCCTTACGGTTGGTTTAAATCGGTCCATATTGGCCATCGATCGTTTTAAATGACCTTGTCTGCCCAATCAAAAACCACCATCACACTTTGTGAGGGCCCTAACAACATATTCACTGTTAGTATAAATCGACATTTAAGCGTTAATAAAACCTTGGCTTTACAATGTAAATCCACTCTTTAAAAACTGTGAGTGGTCCCAATGGCATCCTTACCGTTGGTTTAAAGCGGTTCTAATACTTAAATATATATTTGTGCATTTCCCCTAATACCATCTAAATGGAGGATAGTCCGAAAAAAAAATTCAGGGTATCGTTTATCAAACCGAACCATGCTGTGAACCCAATCCTTTCATCCAACATTCCAGTGAGTTCTCATGTAAGTTCAGAGGATTCCTCGGCTTCCAACTAAGCGTTTATCACGTCAACACATTCCTACCCTTTCGTTGTTTGACCTGCAATCTGGCGAAATAAGCGCCGTTGTTGCCTTAATTAAGGATCACCAGTTTTTACACATTGAGAATCTATGGTAGTCCAAGGCATCATCTTTTGGTTCTCCGTGTATTCAATATGCATGTTTTAAGAGTTCAAATATTATAGAGTCAATAATCAATAACCGTGTCAGTCACGTTTTTACGGTAATCGGAGAAGGACCAATCAATGCTCTGCATCTCCACGGTTATCATGGGAAGAACATTTTGTTAGTGGGAAGGGTGAATGAGATTTCGATTCTCTTTGGGAAAGTGATACGATTTTTCGATGCATCAATATAGGATGTAACGCATACCGAAAATTCGAGATGGGAGTTGTTGGTGTAGTGGGTCAGTAGGCTGGAAGCTATTAGGCCTAATGGATCATTAAGTCGAATTTAGGAGTAAAGTGTGTACTCGATAAAAATGGTACACCGAAAATTTTCTGTAAGTCTTGAACCGTATGCGTAAAAAACCTGAAAATTCGAGCAAATTTTATTCATAGTGTATTTTTTACATCTGTCAAGTTTCGTAGTTATTCAAACAGTAGTTCCAGCCATGTCTTCGAAACAAGAAATTGTCTGTGGAAAAAATGTGTGCTCTTACAGTTAAAATCCAGAGGCGTCCCACCGATAGATCGCTAAAAAGCTTGGAATTACATTGTTGCAGAAAGAGTAAAACTTAAGTCACTACAGGAACAATCAACAAGGAGATGGGCTTCAAATGACAACTTTGAAGGAGGGTGCAACAGACGCCAAATTGTCCAGAGTTACGTCCAATCGAGGAATATTGGGCTCTGATGAAGCGGCAGCTTTTTGAAAAAAAAAAAAACAAGGGATCAAAGATATCAAATACTTTCAAGGGATCAAAGTTATCAAACACTTTTAACAAATTTGGACAAAGATAGCCACCACGGTATCTGAAAAGTCTTTACAAACCCTAATGGATGGAATTAAGCTCAACGTTCGAAAATTTTATGTAAATACCGAATAACTATGTTTTGACTTCGTGAATTGTTAAATCATATGCCATGAATCTGAAATAAGCAACAACAATTGAAATATAATGAGAAATTAGTGTTTAACTTAAGTTTTGAGGTACGTGGATTATTGTGGATTGTGCCCCTTAATAAATTCATAAAGTCTTTGCTAATGAACTTTCATTGGAGATGACTTCTAGACAAAATAGTCTAAAGGTCGAAAGTAACTTTTGTAAACAATGACTTCTAGCGTATTATTCTGGGATCTGCTTGCTCCCACAAACAAAATTGCATCAGAAACAGATACAGGGAGTTATTACCTTCCCTTCGGTAGTGGATATAAAGAGTGTAAGGAATCAAATTGCGACGCACACATATATTTGGCAAAATTCGCCCGTTCTACCAATCATCTTCAAACTTTCAGGGAGTAAAATAAAACGTGTTATGAATATCTTCCCATGTTTGTTTTATTCAATTTCACTTCCATATCCAAATGCACGAACCTTCTTCTTTACACTACTCATAAGGTTCTTTACAACATTTGGACCAACTTTTTCTTGCGTGGCAGTCCATTTTTACTTCATATCTTCCTCCGATTTCACTTCCTTAGGATGCTTCCGAAGTGCCTGTTTCATGATGGCCCAGTACTTTTCAATTGGCCGCAGTTCCGGTGCGTTCGGAGGGTTGAGATGCTTCGGCACGAAATTGACCTCCTTAGCCTTGTACCACTCCAAAACCTCTTTCGAGTAATGGCTCAAGACTAAATCCGGCCAGAAAATCGTAGGACCATCGTGTGACCTCAGAAGAGGAAGTAGACGCTTTTGGAGGCGTTCCTTTAGGTACACCTGCCCATTGACCGTTCCAGTTGTCATGAATGGGGTGCTTCGCTTTCCACACGAGCAAATTGCTTGCCAAATCATATATTTTTTGGCAAACTTTGACATCTTCTGCTTTCTAACGTCCTCAAGGACATCGAATTTATGATGAGCAGTGAGAAACTGGAGCCCCGGAAGCTGCCGAAAGTCTGCTTTTACATACGTCTCATCATCCATAACGAGGCAATGTGGTTTCGTCAACATCTGGGTGTAGAGCTTCCGTGCACGCGTTTTACCTACCGTATTCTGCCGTTCATCGCGATTAGGCGCCTTTTGGACTTTGTACGTGTAGTCATCCACGTTTCTTCGCATCTTGCACGAAAGTTTTGGTTATTAAAACACGAGACACCGTAGAATGTACCATTCCCAGCTTCCTGCTGATGGCACGTTGAGAAAGATCCGGATTTTCGAGGTGCGTGCGCAAAGTTTTTTTTTGCGCCGCTGCTGTTCTTCCATCTTTGTGACGATTGCACATCTGCCAGTGAAACTTACACAGCGTAAACAAATACACATTGAACTAATTCCATCCAAAATTTCAATAGAAAATACCCAACGGGTAAAAAGTAACAGCCATTTAAAAGTGGTGCAATTTGATTCCGTACAACCTTTAGATGTTAGTTAGATTCGAGGAAATTTACGTTTAAAGTCATTGTTGACAATTGTTACTTGCGACCTTTTGACCTAGATTTCTGTTTTAAACCATTAGCAGTTCTTTCTTATTTGAATAATTTCAATCCGCTAACAAGTCATGTGGAAGATTCAATTTATTAGTTCTTTAAATCTTCTAGACATGAAACCAATGATATTTGATTCCTTTTTTCAATCATTAGGCAGCATTAGGCATATCTTTTCTATTTCAACACGTTCAATCTGCCAACACGCTTTGTAGAAGATTATGTTTAGTTTTTATTGAAATCCTTTTCTGACGTGAAACCAATGAATTTTTATGGGAGATTTCTCGTTTTTCAAAATATTAGCTGCTCTTTCTAACTAAAAATCTCGTCATCTTGTAATAGTTAAAGTTAGAACTTAGTATTTTTGCCCATTTTTGGGATTTATCTCAATCACGAGCAGTTTTTTTTTAATTTTAAAATAAGTTTTAAGTGTTTGTGCACAAAGCCTTTATTTAATTTTCCTTTTTTTAAATGAAATTTGCTTATTTGAAATCAAACACCGTTAGAACCGGTAGGTGGTGGAAGAAACGCGACTAAGATTATTCGGTTTCCGATGTAACGTTTCAAAAGCGTTAAATCTTCACATACTCCATTTAGAGTTGTTGTTTCTTTTATAGTTAATAAACGCTACGACCAAGTACTGCCACTAATTTTTAACAAGTTTTGTATCCGGTCCAATCACGAAAGGTGGTTAATATCGGAGTCTGTTTTAGTATCAGTCATGAAAAATAGATTGGAGTCATCAATTTTCACAATGATAACTTCATCTTTTGTAAATTTATAGTTCTTAATTGCTTAATATCATAATATCTTTTTGAACAATTCAACAAATTGCTAGAAATGTTTCCAAACTATAGATACAAATATTGAGAAAATCTAACAAAAACTAAATAAGTTATTAACGTTCAAAAACTGACCACTTTTCGTGACGCTTCCAAATTTAGTTTTTCTAATATCCATATGTTGCCGAAGGATGTTATCCAACATCAAAACTCGCAATATGAGAATTTAAATTAATATCTATGGGGCATGTATATGTTAACATGTTTTCTTGAAGATTGAACTTTATGTTTGGCACAAAAAAATCAATTAATCACCATCAGAGATTTGTCCTTCTTTCACTAATAATCAGTTCGTTTATTTCAAATCTAATACGCCTCGTTGAAGTTTTTTCCATCTTTGAAACTAGATTAGAAAATAATTCCAAGCAAGCAGAAACAAATTAATGAATTAAAGTTCTGTCCAGTAAGAATCCGGAATCACTTATTGTGTTACAGCGGCACGGAAAGTGACCGCTGCAAGAATTCTTGTACAACAGTTTGTTTACCTAGGCGCCCAATTTCTGTGGTATAAATTTCACGGTATTTCGTGCAGTGAGTCGAAAGTTATTCCAGATGGAAGCCGAGAGGAGACAAAAAAATCTGCACACCCACGTTGATAATCCAACGTGGTCCGCAATAAAAATCGCAAAAACGTTGAAAATCGACAAATCAACCGTGTATGATGTGCTCAAACGTTTCAGGGAGCGAAAGAGCGTGGATCGTGTACCTCAAGTGCCAGCGTCGTAGTGGAACATATGACCGTAAGCTGAACCAGAAGGTGCTGAGAACCGTCAGAGCAAACCCTGGACTGCTGCTTGCAGTACCGTTCAAAGAATTCGTTTGCGAGCAGGATATCGTTCTTATCGAGCCAGCAAGCAACCAAACAGAACGTTGAAGCAAAGTTTCGTCACCAAAACTCGAGCTCGGAAAATGTACCAGCAGGTTTTGACGAAGTACCAAGGATGCCTGCTCATCGACGATGAAAACTACGTCAAAATGGATTTCGGACAGCTTCATGGCCAAAAATTCTACATGGCGACGGCACGAGATGTTCCTGCAAAGTTTAAGTTTGCTTTTATGGATAAATTTTCCAAAAAACTGATGATTTGGCCAGGGATATGCATCTGCGGAGCAAAGACTAAAGTGTTCGTGACGAATAAGACGATGGACTCGAAGCTGTACAAGGAAGAATGCGTCATAAAACCGCGTACTACCTTTCATCAAAGCCCATAAAGGTCCCGTGAAGTTTTGGCCAGATTTGACGAGTTGCCACTACAGCCGGGAAGTCATCCAGTGGTACCGCGATAATAACGTAGATTTCTTCGATAAAAACATAAATCCTCCCAACTGCCCGCAGTTCCGGCCTATCGAGAGATTTTGGGCAATAAAGAAAAGTGGAAATACGGCTCGGGAAGCGACTCAGATCACCAAAATGTGCCAAGAAAGTTGACTCCGTAGGTGTGCAGCGTTTGATGGGATGAATAAAGAAGCAAATTTTCATTAGAAAAAAAGAGAAATGATTTGTATTGATATTTTTTCCTTAAAGTACAGTAAATTAACTTTGTTTTGATGTATTAAACTTATTTGTATGTCAATCCGTTACCGAGATACAGATTATCTTATCATTCCGGATTCTAAATGGACATAGCTTTATCAGTCACCCAGTCAGCTTAGAGACCGAATCAACCAAGTGACCCATTTGGCCTAATCGCATTCGATCTAAGGTTCGACCTATTGGCATTAGACCTGATGGCATTCAGCCTAATAACCCATCACCAGATTTGTACAGAAACTATAACTAGTATTTCAAACAAATTAGAGACAAATATCATGGATCGTCCCTTAGCCAAGTTTATTAAGGCGCAGCTTCAAAGCAACACCATGCTGGAATCGGCTGGGTTAGATTTCCGGTCTGGTCTAGAAACTTTTCGCAAAGGAAAATTTCTCGACTCCCTGGGCAATAGGGTATGATTGTTCTTGCCACACAATCATACTTATACAAAAAGGTTCATGGCATCGAAAGCTCTCCACTAATAACTTTACACGAAAAAAATCCGTACCCAGATCCGTGAACTGCAGTCATGAATTCGAGAACAAGCAAAAATACACCGTGTACTGAATCACGTAATCATGAACTAAATCACGTTTAAAGGTAAATAAATCGTGAACTAGTTCATGGTCCGTTATCATTATTGGGAACGCTTTTGTTTCTGTGTAGGAGTGCATTAAGAACGCTGACTTATGAACAAGCAATAAGCTAATTGCCAAATCCATATTCTTGAAATGCAAAAAAAAAGATGATGAATGCATTAGGGCCGGTTCATAAACCACGTATACTCATTTTTGAAAATCTCAGACTCCCCCTCCCACATCGTAGATTTTCCTCCATACATTTTTTTTTAATTTTGTATGGAGCGTAGATTTTGACACAACCCCGCCCCCCACCCTAAGAAAAGTCGACGTGATTTATGAATAGTCCCTTAGTGAAAAAATGCCAGTTATTCATTGCAAGGTCTCAGGACTTCAATGAAAAGTAAAAAGAACATTTCAAAAAGAAATCGCTGAGAATATGAGGAATAAATCATTCGTTAATGCAATCAAAATATATTGGGAAACTGGCATTAATAGGTTTTTATTTTATAAATTTTAATACGGTTGTTATTTAATAAATTACAAATTTTCTCAGTGACATTTGTTTTTACACCGTATCAAAAATATAACCCAGCCACCGCCAATATTGTCTTAAATATAGATATGCTCCTTTGCGCCGCACATGTCATCAAACTTCTTTTTTTTGCTACTTTCAGGTGAGTAACGAACGCTTATCTCAATGCTTATGTAGTAAGTTCGGTAAGTATAGTATTATAATTCAATTGCTAAGACAGCTTTCGTAAACACGGCAATTATTTTGAAGGACTTATGCTTTCACACTCCCAAATAAATCCTAATCGTGGTACGACCCGTCATCAGCCCTGCAAGAAGCTCCCATTAGCATCCTTATATCTACCTTCTACACACACCCGTAAGAACCTGTACCGACTGGTGCGAGATCACCGACTTAGGATTTAACCCTGCGCGCAACCATCGCGCAGAGCCAACAACAACAACAGAACATATCCAAACGAATAGCATAAAAGCTTGAAAAGCCAGTTTTCTTACTTAGCCGGTATTGGTGTGCGCGATCTGATCTGTCTGTCTGTACACCTAACCTATTACCACTCTTGGCGATCGTCGTCGTTCGTTGTGTATCCAATTTTTCCAACGTTTGGTCTGCGCTCTGTGGGATGGCCCACTCGGTCGGCTTTAGCCCTGTATGTGTGTGTTTTGCCAACATTGCAGCGAACGATGGACGACGGCAACCGTGATGATCATGTTTTGATCCAGCTCGCGCAGTTCCATAGTTGAGTTCCCGACGATAAGCACACGTCGTTTGATCGCTCCCAATTTTTCGGGTTTTTTTTTCTTATTCGAATGATCTGTTCTGATCTGGTGCTAAGAAAAACAAAAAAAACACGAGAAAATACTTTTATTCGGGTTTTAAAGAAGCTTAAGTGTTTAAGCACGATTGGCGTGATAAAGAAGTGATCTTGAAGTGTGTTCAAATTGACCTACCTACCGGATCGCACGAGCCCCATGCAAGTTTGACAATAGGGGAAAAACTTGTTTCCGAATTGACAGTATATTTATTAGTTTTAGTGGATACTGGTTCAGCTGGTGGTTTGAGAGGTTGGCGATTTTCAAATGGTAGCGGGTGTGAGAGAAAGAGAGACCCCGCGTGATTTTGGGAGTGTGTCGTGGAGGTTCGAGAGATGTAGTGTAGTGAAGTGAAGAAAACAAACAGGAAAAACCAGTGATACTGAAATCGAAAAGATTTGTGGTACGTGTGAGCCCCCCTAAAGAAGTGCGATTGGTCAAAAGTTGGCAACTTAGGGCTGCTGGCCGCTCTGCTCTGGTGTCGTGGTTGTTATTGTTATTGTTGTTGTTGTTTGTGGTAGTGACTGGAGATGAAGAAAGAATTGCAATAACAACAAAAGAAGGAAAAGAGTGCTGGTTGTAGCATTGAAATTCGCGAGCAGTGCGATGTGTTCGACGAGTTTATCTTTTTGCAGTTACCTGCACTGAATGGAGAGGCGAAGCGGTTTTCGGCCAGACGTAAGAAATTTTAGATTTATATTATCTGACTTGGGGTGAAGCAGGTACCAATGGCAATCCGGTGATTAACTGCAGTTTGAAAATGAGAATAGTTCATGATATCCAGACCGCGTTGGTTTGAGAAGAATTGATTCGCTTCGATATGAGTCGGCCACTGAGTCTTAAAGTCTTAAGTTTCTAGAAATTTCCCCCACGGCTTATAGTTTGGCACACGCAGAACTACCACCAACTTTCACAAGTTCGTGTTGCTTTATGCGCGGTGATCGTGGCTGCTGTTTAGGGGTTCGATCCCGATATGTGTGCGTTGGATTTATTTATTCTCCACCATCTCCACCCTCATCAGGTGGTCGTCGGGGCAGGTCGTTTCTGCGCGCTGTACGCGCTCAAGTACCTACCTACCACCCGGTCATGCCACTAGCCGCGGGCAGAAGTTAGAGAAAGAGCCACGGGATATCATTTACACACTACCGTTATGTTTGTTTCGTATTCTCCGGCGGTGTGTGCAAACTTTGGGTCGATTGGAGTCTTCATTTGGCTCGAGTCGAAGAATACGCCCGTTGCTCAGAAATGGGGGGCGACCGTGGCGTGTTGGCGGAGGCGGTGTCCACCAGGTCTACACCAACTGGTTTGCATATGTGACCAAGTGTTGCTGAGGTGAAACAAGGAATAAAAGTTCTTTTCTACACTTTTGCGTCACCGTTTGGAGGTGGTAAGAAAAATGATCGTGGTTTGCGGTTCGGATTAAAATGGAATCGAATTATTTTCTTTTCTTTTCGAGAAATTTACTTTTAAGGAGTTTAATATTTTGTTAATTGGAAGTTATATTACTAATTGTAATTGCAATATTTTATGCTGGAATGTTTCATTGAAGAAAAAACATCTCTTAGTTAAATAACTGAAAATCCTCATGCCTTTCAAAAGATCTTATGTTATAGTGCTAGATATATTTTAAGTTAGAACTACGTCTTTGTTTTCTATACTGAGGTAAATTTAAAAAAAAAATCGAATTTCGATTGTCATGAAAAGTGGTCGGTTTTTAGCGTTAATATCTCAGTCGTTTCTCCTACGATTTTTGAACTTTTCACACTAAAATACTTCTACGCATTTAGTCCAATAAAGGACATTGTTGATTTCAGGCCACGTACTATTCAAAGACAGATAAATGTTAAGCTTTGTCTTAAAAAGTATATTAATTCAAAAAATATTGCATTGTACAATCAAAATGGCTCACCTTGAGTAGCATAGTCCTACGTCATCCCTTCGAACAACCCAATAAGGCTGCACCTTGTAGTTTTTTTTTGTTTTGCTTACGGCGTTTATGAGTTATTTAAATGCTTCTCAGAGTCAGTATATCAAAATATGTTACACACAGTGTTGTGAATATTAACTGTATTAACCGAATAGTTTTGAAATTTTCCTGGCTTCTCTTCAGACGCAATAGTTATCGAAATTTCTCTTACAATTCTAATTTGTTACAAACCTGCTGTTTTTCCTATGCAATTGTTAAAAATATGCAACTCACGGCAGTATGAGCCTCTTTATATTCATTTGATTTTAACATAAATAACTCCATAAATGACATCTAATCTTTTTGTTTGAAAAGCATGATGGAGCTGATTGTTTACATCCATTTAGTTTCTTCAGAAACGGTCCTCAGGTTCCTATCAATTGAATCAACCCGAAACATAGTCACAATAGAAAATATCTAATGATGTCAAGTATGCAGATTGCACTTGATGTTTATTTACGGTTTGGAATAAGTTTCATTAAATTTATTAAATTCGACCAGTATCTACAATCAGACAAGGTTCGATGTTCAGTGTGTATCATAGATATTTATTATCGAAGCGCGACAATTTTTTTTCTGGATTTTGTAAACTATGTTTAACCATAATTGTTATATTGTCTAGTGTTTCAGTGGTAAAATTTGAAATAAAAAGTTAAAGCAAAATAACTGATTTGTATAGGGACACCCTAAGCTACGTAGGAAAAATTGCTCTACTTCGGTCATTTCAAAGGCCACAGAAAAATTTATTCAACCAAAGTTTGCTTAAAATTTTCTCATCTACTACTGTTTCGAAGAATATATGCCTTTATTTCTGCAAATGAAAAAGTTAGATTTTCGATTTCTCTGAAAACAGAACCACCCAAGTTTACATTCACACCAAAAGAAGGGCCTTATTATTAAAAACAACTTTGTAGAAGACAATTTTGCCCCACCTCAAACTTCGGCTGAAAAAGTATCTCTCCAGCTAAATTCGCATTCTGGACCACTGGTCTGGTTTTCTTTTGGAAAATAGTAAATGTTTTCACTTTTTTTTTGGAAAATAGAAATACAACTTTAGTTTTAAATTAGCTAAGTTTCTGTTACAACCTGGCATCATGTTTAGAATACGAGATATTTCAGCCATTATCTAAGCTTTTTTAATGCGATCATGTTGTTTGTTAGAATCACGAGCGTTTAGAATCATTTTAAGGGTTACTTGAAAAAAAAAAAATTTTCTAAGTGATTTAAATATAGCATGTAAAATTGTATTTTATTGTCACAAGGAGCAGTAACTTGCAATAAATTGCTATCAAAGGCGGGATTGTGTTTACAATATTCTCAGCAATGTATGACATATCTCAGAGCGGTACATGATTTATAATGTAAAGTTGTATATATTGTGACGCATGTGCCTTCTGTTGAACAGAAATTCACCTTCATTTTCGGGCTGTGTGGTATTTTTCTCATATAAATTTTGATTGAAATTCCGATAGAAAAAGCGCTTTAAGTATTCAATCAATGTACGTCATTGGGATAACTATGTCATGCAAAAAGCATGTAACGTCTGATTTTTTGTGTTTCTAGAAATTCGCACTCGTCCAGTTTATTTTTTTAATTATTTATCATTATTATGCAAGAAAGGGTCGAATAAATTACCATTATGTACTTATTTATGTCATTTTATATTTTATTATCTTCTTAAAGGCGGTTTGTGGGGGAATTTTTGGCAACTTTGAAATGTCTTCATCAGTTAAAAGATTTATCTGTATGATTTGAACCATATAATTAAGACATGAATGACGTATTGTTGTTGTTAACTGCTATAATTTAGACAAAAAAAATAACCTTATATTAAATCACTTAGGAGGATTTGACAAAGAGTTATAAATAAGTTATTGAAAGTTGTACGAATGTTTTATTTTTTGTGACTTACAACTCTTTGCCGTACCTTTATGCCTATTTTAAATTATTACCGTCTACTCTATATCAAAGTTCGGAGTAGCCGTTTTTCATACAAAACCTTACTCGTGGAAAATTGTGATTTCATTACAAAGTTAAACCCAAAAAAACTTCAAATTCCAGCAAATTTCAGAATGAAAAGATTGAATTCAATTAAAAAAAAACAAGCATTTTTTATCACAGGTATACCTCGATTATATGTACATGACACTTAGCTCTTCCAATATCGATTTCTTGAAAATGAAAAACCAATTAGGAATATCACCAACAGCATCAGACAGAAAGGAAGTTCCACTACATATGAATAATACCTGTTTGTTGAATTGATTTGTCATTTGCGAGTAATTGTCATTGGAGAGCTTAGTTCCGTGTACATATAATCGAAGTATATCTAGATTTATGTATTTAATAAAAAAAATCATAACAATATAAACTGATCTAGAAGAATACATTTCGTTCCTGACTTCCAGAGGATTTTACTATATTCTGGAATGAAACTTGAGTGTGGTGGCCCCTGAAAAAAATCCGTTTTTTTCTGGTCGTTCCAAATTTCTTGGTCAAATTATACCGACCTAGGGAAGATGTACCTATATTAATCTCATTGTTCCTATATTCATCCTACTTTAAATAAAATGATATACACGTGACAGGATTAGTTAGTAATGTTTGTTGTAGTTATTAAACGTAAGCAAACATTATTAGAAAACGAAGACGATCCTTCAACTGCCCAATTGTTTGTTTCGTCGTAGGATGAATTTAGGAACAATGAGATTAATATGGGGGCAGTTTCCCTATTATAGTAAAAATACCATAAGCAAAAATATGGAAATTGTTACATCAGATATGTTTTTTTTTATCTGATGTAACTGATGCATCTGATGTAATCTGATGTTGTTTGTATTTGTTAGATCGAATTATGCGGTTTTCAAAGAAAAAAAAATCATTCAAAATAAAAAAGAAATGTTAATTTTTAAAGTTTTTTTTTAAATTTCAAAATGATATTGAGCTATGGCAATATTCATTATAAAGCTATTTTTCACATTTATATCAAATTAAAACACTTTCAAAAAATAAAAGAAGGCAAAGAGATCATAATATAGGGGAAACGGCTCTAAAACGAGCTTAAGTTGGGTAATCGATAAAAAATCGCATGATCTTAAATTTGTTGAAAATTGCTGCTGGACAATACTGTTGGTTTCAGGAAAAAAAAAGTTAAATAAATATATACATTGATATTTAGAATAGACCCTTTTTTTTTCTTTATTGTTGTAAATTTTATACACATGCAACGAAAACATTTTTGAATATTTTATCAGCATAGAGCATGAGCATGAGCGTGTTTGACCTCCCGAGGTTGCTAGCCCGTTAATGCCAGATTAGAAATTACTGGGATGTCAACCTAAAGTGTTGAGTGGGCAGCAGGGTTCATTTTGGTAAACTATACACTGAATTCTTGTTTATCTTTGTTTTCAGATTATTCTCCATTTAGTTAGTTTTAAGGAGATGCACAAATATATATTTTAATATAAGCACCGGTAAGGATGCTATTGGGGCCATCCACAAAGGAAATGCTTGCTTCTCAAGTTTATTTGTATCTAAATGAATTAAATTCACTACGTAAATAATCGGCACTTCTAATACGCTCGGAAAAGTGTTTAAAAATATTTAAATATTATCAATGGTAATTGCTGTTTGATCCGGATATATGCTTATTTTTTTAAATCTGTAATAAACCGCGACTTAGAACATTGACTATACTTGTGAAACGTAAAATTGCAGATCTTTTTTGTGTTACACTTTTATTGAAAACTACTAGAAAAACGTAATGGGATAAATTATATCACATTTAGCAAAGTAAACTAACTATCTGCGTGAAAGCAGCTGCATTTTCTAATAAGTAAAAAGTAATAATTATAAATTGCACCAACTTAAGGATCCCTCAGGTAGTGTAAAATCAAATCCAGCTCCCTTGAACATCACTTCTAGTACAAAACTATCAACTGGCCATGCAGTATGATGCTACAAAAGGTGAAGGAGATTTCAAAAGGGCTGAACTCATTGCCCATTCATCCATCCATGGTCCATGCATTAACAATAACTTACGTATAAAATTGAGATTACAGATAAAATAAAACTTTTTTTAGGCACGATGGGCCAACAATGGGAGCATAGGCCAATGTAGTTCTCTACCGAACTTCTTGTTTAGTTTAGCAATAGTCGAATTTGCTATCGAATTTAATTTGAATTTTGCTGTATTTTTACTTCAACTATCCATAGCCGAAAAAAGTTCTGATTTTGTTGCCTTGGAAAAGCGACAAGCCGAATGTCGCTAAAAAACTTGGTCAATAAATGTTGTCTTTAGTTTGGTTACTTTACCTTTTTTTCATCCATTTCGATGATCTCATTTATTTTTATTATTATCCAGTTTGATTATTCCAATTTCATCCAATCGACATTCTCTCCATCCATCGTTTCGATGTTTTTTTCACTTTGTTCGACTTCTGTCCCCGTTCTTATCATGCGACGTTCTAGCTATTCGATCATTTGGCCTTTCGACCTTTTGTCCTTCTTCGTTTGATTAGAAGTTTTGTCCACTCGACCTTCAGTCGATCAGACCTTTTATCCATTCGACTTTTTGTCTCACTAACAATCCTTCGAGCTTTTGTCATTCAACGTTTTGTCATTCGACCTTGTGTCTTAAGACCGTTTGTCGTACAATTTATCCAGGTGGTGTAAGGACTTTTTATGAAAGAAAGTGGACACCTGTTTATCAATGGTTAAGGGTTAAAACTTAACGGAAAATTGTGAATTTTTGCTCAGTGTGTAAAAACTGTAAAAACATTGTTTACTCTGGCAACACAACTGAAAAATCGAAAAAAAAAGTTAGAATTTTCGAACGATGGGTCGGGTCAGATTATCAACTCGCAGATTAAATCTGCACAAATGGTTTTCCGAAAAGTTGTCGTTTCGAGAATCGGTAAAAAGCGTGAAGTTGACTAAATCTGCAGTGTTCAAGATGGTTAAAAAGTTTGAAGAAACGTGTTCTCTTGAAGATTTACTGGAATCTTGACGCAAAAAAGTGGGCATCGGACCAGAAAAAGGATCTGGCAGCGGTACGCTTTTTGAAATCGCATAAACCGTGTTCCGTTCGTGAAATTACAAAAAAAAAAAAAAAAAAAAAACATTAGCGTCGGAGCTGTGCAGAATATCAGAAAGCGTTCCAATTTTAGACCATACAAGAAGTTGGAAGCATCCAAAAGGACGAATTCAAAGAAATCTTCTTCGAAAATACGCTCACGGAAATTGTATGACGTTCTCGTCCAAAAGCCTGACCGGTGCATTTTGATGGACGACGAGACCCAAAAAATTGGGGAAAAAGTTTTTGGTGTGGTAAGCCGTTTGCTCCTGTGGCTTGAAGAGTTCTTCATATTTCACAATGGGCACAATCAACGGTGAAAATTACAGAAAAGAATGCATAAAAAAACGGCTTCTACCCATCTACCGAAAGCATACGGATCCTCCGTTGTTTTGGCCGGATCTGGCATCTGCTCACTACGCTTCTGCTTCGTTGGAGATGCTCAAGAAGGAAAAAGTCGATTTTGTCGAAAAATGCCAAAATCCCCCAAACTGCCCTGAACTGTGTCCTATCGAAAGATACTGGGCAATAATTAAGCGGCATCTAAGGAAAGATGGAAGAGAAGTAAGCTCTGTTGACTGCTTCAAGGAAATTTGGTCTGCAGAACAACGAAAAGTTACAGAGAAAGTTGTGCAAAATCTAATGGGAGGTATCAAGAGAAAAGTCCGAGCGTTTTTAGAAATGAGAAGTAAATATTCAAACTTACGTGAATTCGGTCATATGTTTGTTGATTTTCAATGATATAAAGCAAAAATTTTAATTTGTTTGAAAATAAATATTTTCCTTTGAGAAACGGATTGAACAAGAAGAAAAGAGATTAGAGTGTAAATAGATTGGATTCTTTCCGTAATTATGTTGACTTACGTTTAATGTTTACTACGTTTACTATGACAGATATCACAAAAACTGTTCCACTCGTGTGTCAATCCATTGATTTCGAGAAGGGTGAATTGTTAGTGAAACGATTAAAATAGGAACATCTTACCTGAATGGCACAAATCTGTTCGGAAATGAGGTGATATTTTTATAGAAAGGATACTTAATTAACTTCTCATTTTATTGTCGATGACTTTATTATCTCTTCACCATGCAATTCAGAAATAAGAAGAATGTCAGGGGGTTTGAGGGGTTTGAGGGGTAGTGAGTCCAATTGATGGAATCTTATAAATTGTATTTTTTTTCGCCTTGACAAGTGATATGCATTCTGTCTCGACACGAATGCACCTTATTGTAAAGTGTCACTTATATATTGATAAAAAAAATCTGTGGAAGTATATCAGAGTTTTGAGCCAAAAATTGATTCCCTTTAAGAATTTTATTAAAATAATAACGAAAAACATATAAAAGCTATAAAGAACTCACAAGGTGACGAACTAGCCCAGGAGGTTAAAAGTCAAACTAATAAAGACAAAAAAAATCGTCAACTCACAAATCACCATAACACACTTTTTTTTTACATAGGAAGTTCAATAAATTGAATACATAACAAACATTTAACGACGAACTTCTGTGACCAGGCAAAGAGTAATTTCCGAACTGTTGTCAACCTTTCTGCATGCAAAAACCTTCCTCTCCCTCGCACTGGCCAAGCATCAAATTTCGTTTTCTCCGAATCCCATACCTCAAAACAGGACGACCTATATTTCCGGATGACTGCGTTAGCAAAGAAGACAAAAAAAAAAAAAAACATCTACAATGCACACTTTTATCTTCTTCAGTGCACCCCCGAATAAAGAAATCCACCCAATTCACTTCTGCCCCACCTTTCGATTTCTTGAATTGTCAAGCAACTTGTTTAATCGATTCCACATTGTGTAAAAAGAAGAACTCTACTTTTTTTCACTGTGAGTGTGTTTATGTGCGACTTGTTTTCGGAGCCGCTTTTGCTTCTGCAATTCATAGTCTTCGGGTTTGTCTCCAGCTGCTACGACGGCATCAACCCCGTCGTTGCCGTCGTTGTCTTTTTTGCAATTGTTTAGCTACACGTACCTACTTAACAGAAACGTGAACAAACGACAAGCCAGCCCAACACACAGCTGATCTTTCGGTGCTGCTGCCGACAGTGTGTCATGTTGGAGGAGCTACACAACAATGTTGTTTTGTCAGAGGCTCCACCAAATCGGGGTCACCGGTGACTCGACATCGGTCTTGTTGATTGTAAGTGCTAAGTATGATGGTTGGCTTGCGAGCCACGCTTGATTGAGGGGTGATTTTTCTTTCACTTTCACGTCCACGGTGATCATGATCGAGTTGAAAATGGACGACTCTTTATTATGGTGGGGTGGCCCTAGGGTTGACAGCCGTCATACAGAATACAGAATCAATGCAAAAGATTCAGAACGGGGCGAAACAAATTTCAAACGATACGGATATAACCGTTGCTCGCATCACCTGCATTGATCGCCCGAGGGCATTAAACAGCCAAATTTGTTCCAAGGTCACACGATCACCTCATCGGTCTCCTGTATGGGTTTTAGTATTTTGCATGCAATACGGAACCACCAGACGATGCGTGAGTGTCATATCTTCTCAGTACAAATTGCCAAATATGTAGGCACTTCGCACCGGCTCTGGTTCAAGCAGGTGATTCAAAAATTGAATTCCCTCTAACATGTTAAGTCAACACAAGAGACGCAGGTCAGGTGCTGGTGCGAAATTGTGATGATTTGTCACTCGTGCCGAGGAGGCTGATGTCCGCCCATTCGGCCTAGTGTTCAGTCCTTGAACGATTTTTCTAAGTACGTCGTTTTGTTTGCGCTGCCAGTTTTTAGCAGTTCCTGTTCCGTTGATGGTTGCTGTATTGCAAAATAAAAACGAGTTAGAGTTGATAATTTATTAAATTATTCATTTTACCCAATGAATTGCTTCCGAGCCGGGGTTTTGGAAGATGCAAAACAACTGGTTCTGATAAAAGCAGTCGTTGTGAAAAAATGTCAGGCACAACATGGTGTCAAACTAGTTTTGCTACATATTTTTTCGGACTACCATTTGTAGGTGTTGTTTTTTTAAGCAATCAAGCGGCGATCCACTAAATTTGCGAATGGGAAAAAATAACTTTGCGTACTATTGATATAATTAACATCGGCGTGATTTTTCCCAAAGCAAATAAAGCAAGTTGAAATTGAAATAAATCAGCGACGGAGCCGAACTCGCTGAAGCTTGTCCTTAGGGGATCTTAGAAATCTTTTAAAATGAGGTCTACTTTTTTAGTCAAAGCTGTTTGGTATTACCAAGCCGGAAGCATGTCAATCTGTGCTATTGCCATAAGTAAGCTACTCATTTCTTTTTGTTAGTTTTTTTCACAGTGTCTGACGGATTCATATCCGCTCATCAATCTTTACTCTACTATCCTGGAAATTAAATTTCGTTTATATTACGAAATCGAAGGTAGGACTAACGAATCTATTCGTTGTTTTGTTTTGCTGAACGAAACTGATTTGTACTTCTTAAGAAGCTGCCTTCGTATTCCAAATGCCAAACGCGCAACTGTTAAAATCACGAAACATTTGTTAACACAGAAAGAACATTCGTACATTGTACGAAAACAATACGAAGAGCCACGAATATTTTGTTAGAAATAAAAAATATACGTCTCTCTGGTGGTTGTATGATTAACTGACAGATACAGACTCAAAATGTTGAATTTAAAAATAGCGTAACCACGATGAGTTATTCAGCGTTTTTTAGTGTTTCTGATCCTTTATTTTTGGGAAGAGCTGCTATGGAATCTGTGGTTGATCTCACTAGGCTATGGTGACTCGTGAGAAGTTGCTTGATTAATGAGTATAAAGTTATAACTCTCGACAGCGCTTCAGTCTTATTTTGGGATAAATCAATGATTCCTGCCCATCCCAGCAGTAACACCAACATGTATGAGTACGGTAGAAGAGAAGCAGTGATTGGCTGGTTTTCACAAAATTCATTTCGTGCATTGCACAAAAAGGTGTAATCATAGAATTTCACCAGATGACAAGCAAATGAATGTTTCATACAACTTACAAGAATTTTGCTCTTGAAAAAAATCCAGGTTTACGAAACGAGTGAAAGCTAATTTACGAAAAAAAAATTCAGTGTATCTACCCGAGCAAAGGATTATACCAAATTGATAACAAATTCTAATAACAAGTTATCATCGTTTGATAACTAAATTCGTTATCATTGAGGCTGAATAAGCAGCCAAAACAACAGAATGGATACCAAAAAAATATTCGTTATATATCATAATAATAGCTTATTTTACTATCATTGCAAACATCTTGATAACAAATCTTGTTTTGCAAGCAAATTTATTGAAATAGCTCAAAATTATGTTATCAATTTGAAATCAAATTCTTACGCTAAAATCTGAAAAAAAATTTGTTTAAAAAAAGCATCATTTTTGTTCAAATTTGCTGGTAAAATTTATAGTTTGGCATTCACCTAGTAACGTTCGTCAAAAATTGATGAAGAAAATGATAACATATGATATCATAATAAGCCAATGGTGATAGCAAAATTTGTTATGCGATAACAGCCGAAATCATCTGGGATAACAGAACTTGTTGCTAATATGATACCAGCTTGTTATTTTCCTTTGCTAGGGTATAGTTTACATGAGTCTTTTGATTATTCAACATATAAGCTAGTGAACCGCTTATTTGTTCTTTTTCCTCCGTTTTCATGTTTAAAATTGTTGATCCATAAGACTAGCCAAAACCCTGATTGTTTCTCTATTATCTAAAAGTGATTCTAAGATTATGTACTCATTTATGATACAGAATCATAGGAGCTAAGTTTAAGGATCTCTTAGCGTATTCGGTAAACGTTTCGGTTTTCCAACCCGGCAGTCAAGGGTTCAATTCCCGATATAGTCGAATGTCTTTTCGGGTGGAAATTCGTTCGTCTGCCCTGGAGCATAACCCGAGCAAAGGTTTACACGAAACTGAACAAGTTATAATATTTGATTATCACTGTTTGATAACTAAATATGTTATCATTCAGGCTGAATAAACTGCCAAAATATTAAAAGAAATAACAAATTAATATTCGTTGGATATTTCAACATTAACTCGTTTATTATCATTGAAAAAATTTGTGATGTGAATAAATTACTTGAGATAATTTCAAATTATGTGATCAAAATTATATTAAGTTCATAACTGAAGTAGTGCTTCTCGTGAAAAGCTAAATTCCATATCCATGACATGCTGGTAATATTCAGCATTCGTCAGCATGCTGGTAGTATTCAGTAACCTTCGTCAAAAATTGTCTTTAAAAATTGATAACAGATGATAACAAAATTAGTCAATGTTGATAGCTAAATTTGTTATTCAATAACAGGTGAGTTCAAAATTATATATGATATAACAAAATTTGTTACTTATTTGAAATCAGTTTGTTGTTTTACTTTGCTAGGGAAGCATATGATTTTCCTTGCCACACATTATACGATTGGATGCTTTAGAATAGCAAAGCCTGCACTAAATTAAGAAGTATAGAAATACTTCAACGATCATTAATTTGAGCGGCGGCAAAGCCCTGTGGGCCTTATTAGATGGAACTAAATCTCAGTGCTTTCTAAGTTTCCATATTAGTTGACAATAGAGCCACCTGATGGTGATGACCAAAAAAACTACAAAAGATGATTCAGAAGTACAAATTTTCATTTATTCCTACGTTTATCAAGCCTTCTTTAAAAATGGTTCGACGCCCTCCCTGCCCAGCAGTTCACCGAAACTTTATTGGAGTTAAAATGGATGGCAGTCTTCGGTACTATTTAGAAGTGCCTCACGATGTCCACCACCTTTGCTGTGCAAGCTGGCAGTTTGAACAAACCATCGAGCATATTTGCTTGACTGTTTTCGCCATGGCTGCTGCAAATCAACTGATAACGCAATTTTTTTTTGTACACAACATGGTTGCTACGATTTGCGAGGCATATGTGAATTCATCACTAGGGTATTGGCAGGGTAGTTGCATGAACAATCCCTAAGATCCCTAATGCCTATGTGGTCTTCTGATAGAAATTCTTAAAGTCTTGCAGTAACAGGGGTACTTTGTTATTCTATTGGTGTAGTCTGCCTCAAATCACGTTATCGGTTTGTGGATCCTGTCAACAATTTAAAACTATTTCGCGGAGCTTGTACTACTGTGTTGTAAAAGAAGTGAAGTTTAGTTTGAAGGGAACAAAATAAATGCTGACCAAAATCTTAAAAATGTTTAAAGAAAAGTTGTGCTAAAACATGTCTGTGATTAATCCATTTAATTTAACACATGTTTAAAAAACGCTGACAGAAATTAACACTCTCCCTGTAAACATCTCTATTCATTGTAAATAATAACTTTATACCAAATTTCGTATGACAGCAAACTTCAAAAACAATTGCTTTCACCAAGAGGCAAAGTGGCGTCACGTGTGTAATCATTCTTACTTTAGAAAGTAGTGATAAATTGAGAGAATGATTGTGACGAAATTGTGCGGCTCATTTACAACGTTGCCACTACATTTCGGGCGCCCGCTTGATTTATACCACCATTGATATGGGTTTTGCTGAATTTCAACTTCTGTTCAATATTCAGACTGCCGTTTTCTAACGGAGCTTTCGATAAGTTATCTTTCAATCTTTCAATAAAGATTTCTCTAGTAAACAAACTTTCACTTTCAAAGCCTAATGTTGGTATGAAATCATTTCCCTCAAAAAAAAATGCATAATTTTCGCTGGAAAATAAAAAATAAAAATTCGACCTGCCTTTTAATGCTCTGGACGAATTTCACTCGTCTTCGAGATTGGCAGCACCCGCTCAGAATCCAATGAAACTTTGTGGGTGTGTAGACTATGTCTCTACAAGCAACTTTGCATACTTTGTTTTTTCAAAATTTATCTAGACTGCCACTTGAAAAGGCTTAAGTTTTTTTATTAGTTTTTTTTTAATCAACATAACTCAAAAAGAACAAGACTTACAAAAAAGTGATGTATATGTGACTTTTAGAAAATCGTTTTAACTTTTATGAAAAATTGTAAAATCGATTCTTACACGCTTAAAAAAATATTTAAAAATCTAAAGCCAATTTGCAAAAAATTTGCTATGTAAGAATTGGACAAAAAAAATTCTTAATAAAGGCAATATAATTGTCTAAAAGTTCTCCATACATTGCAAGATGGGCACTTTTTAAGGAAAACAAGATTTTCTAAGAACAACTTTTTCATGTCCTATTTCTACCGTGTATCACGCAAACTCGTCTAGTTATGGTATTCAACACCCCTATAGAATCCAATAAAATTTAGCAGTCATAAAGAATTTAATGAATTGAACAGCTTTGCAAAAAACAAAAATCATCTAGACTTACATTTGAAAAGGGCCAAAAACATTACATTTCCCTTTACATCAGTAAAACAGAACCAAAAGTGTACGTTTGAGTAAAACTCATTCATAACTGCTTGTTGGGATATTCCTATTTTTAAGGGCGTTTCAAATATGGCTTTGTTTACGTTTTGTGGTGGGGGGGGGGGGGGGGGGGGGTAAGTGGAGTAAGGAGGTGGAAAGAAGGTCAAGATTTGTTACAGTACGCGTAAAAGGTATGGGAAAAGTTGTGATAGAGGAGGCTGATAAATGTAAACAAATAGCGGACGTCATATTTGAATGGATATGCATCAACTCTTATCAAATTATAAAATTCTAATTTTATAAGACTTCATGCATATTCATTTAAAGACTATTCAAATATTATGACGTTATATGAATTTTGGAAATCCTGTTTATGTCAATGAAAACTCATAAGTTTTTGCTTGGTAAGGGTTTTATTTAACTTATTTTGTATATGTACATTTCACGTATTAGTAATTAACATTGCTTCATATATTTAATTTAAAAATCTTTCATATACAAAGTGAATTTCTTTGGAATGTACCAGGGTTTGTCTTTATGTGTCTGTATAACTCCTCAAGTTCTTCTGACATTTTTGCATACTGTTCAGGTGGTATGAAGCAAAAATTCAGTTTTGTAATACTTTTATTTGACTGTTCAAATTGAAATTCCATTGAAATTTTCATTGAAATTGCACAAGCTGGCAAAGTTTTTTTTTGTTCTTATAATGGGTCGCTGCTCCATCTGTCATGAAAATAATTTTTGAGCAATATATTGAATTTTGTTTAATGAAATCTAGCAATGTTGATATAAACAACTGAACTGCTATTGAGTCATGGGTCAATACTTCAGATATTATGATAATGCTTTTGTTTTCCAATTTATTGTCCTTCTTGTAATATACTGTAAGTTTTGGTGATAAACAGGATCAACCACCTGATTTAATTGTATAACCACTAAAGTTAAAAACAATTATAATTTAAAAATAAGTCCTTGTCAAATGGTAGCCTTGATTTTTCAAACAGGATTTTTCCCCAAAGACCCTTATAAAATCCAAATTGTCATTATAATTAAATTTAATTGGCTTCTTTGAGGTTTTTGGACCAAATTATATGACGAGTTGGCGCGATACACGGTTAAAATAGGACATGAAAAATTTGTTTTTGGAAAAACTTTTTTTTCCTTAAAAGTGCCCATCTTGCACTGTTAGGCGAACTTTCAGGCAATTAACTTGCCTTTATTAAGAAAAAATTTCGTCCTATTCTACGGAAGTCATTTTTTGCAAATTGACTTTAAAAATTAAAATATTTTTTTTTAGCGTGTAAGAATCGATTTTATAATTTTTACAATTTTTTTCATAAAAGCTTAGACAATTATCTAAAAGTCACTCATACATAACTTTTTTGTAAGTCTTTTCCTTTTTGAGTTACGTTGACATGGAAAATTTGTTGTTAGAAAAACTTTTTTTTCTTAGAAGTGCCCATCTTTCAATGTTAGACATTTTTTAGACAATTATATTGTGTTTTTTAGAAAAATTCCAAGGTAGCAATTTTTTGCAAATTGACTTTAAATTTTAAAATTTTTTTAGCGTGTAAGAATCGATTTTACAATTTTTACAATTTTTTTTTCATAAAAGTTAGGACGATTTTCTAAAAGTCACCCAAACATTACTTTTTTATTAGTCTTTTCCTTTGTGAGTTATGTTGATTTAAAAAAAATCGATCAAAAAACTTAAGCCCTTTTCAAATGGTAGTCTAGATAAATTTTGAAAAAAACAAAGTATGCAAAGTTGCTTGTAAAGACATAGTCTACCCACCCACATAGTTTCATTGGATTCTGAGAGGGTGCTGCCAATCAAGAAGACGAGTTGGCGTGAAATTCGTCAAATGCAAAGTGTCTGGTGGTGAACCAAACTGAAAAGAGTTTGGTAACTCAGAGAGTTGTCTACAAACTGTCAACGACGTTGAAATCATGAATTCCTTGATACAATATTACCGCACGTGTGTCATTTTGTACTCGAAAATTTATTTTTCTTCGATGTTTATGCTTCTAGAAACTTGAAAATCAATTACTTAGGTATATAACGGGTGTCCACTAAATAATGAGAACGAAAAGAATGGGTCAGGAAAAAAATACCAGTGAAGTTTTGTTCAAACTGATTTATTTTATTAAAAGGGTCAACTTAAATCTTCAAACTAAGTTTAGTGAATATTGTCATATGGTCCGTGGTCCGCCGTGCGGCGCAGCTTAGTCGTTATGCTGGAACATGACCGTTGGACGGCAGCCACATCGATTTTCCGGATGCAGCTTTTGATCCTGTTGGTAAGTTGCTTGGTGTTCTTGGCCTTCCAATTATCCTTGTATACCATGGAGCTCAAAAGACCGAAGAAATCCTCGATAGGACGGCACTGTGGCAAATTTGTCGGATTCCGGTCTTTTGGGACATATGGTATATTTTGGCTCTCCAAAAACGTTAGCGTTTTTTTTGCGTAGTGCGATGATGCCTTGTCCGGCCAAAACACGTATTTGCCATCCGAGTGATGTTGTTTAAGAAATGGGATGAGTATTTTCTGCAAACACTCTCTTTGGTACACCTCCTGGTTGATGGCCAAACCGCTTGGTTTGAACCACGGCTTCGAAATACCCTTATCGGATATTACGATGTATAACATAACCTTCGATTCAAATTTGTGCTTGAACTTATACATTACTTTTGGAGGAGTAGTAGATTTGTCCTTAGTGTAGAATCGGTCGTTTCCCGGTATCTGAGACTTCGAAAGAGGAAAGTAGCTTTCGTCGTCCAGAACGAAAGATTTTCCGCCGTAATTCCGAGTCATTCAGCGGCATTGGGATTTCACGGTTTGAATCTGCTCATCTGTGTACTCTGGGGATCTGGTTTTCTTTCTACACACTATTCCTTCTTTCTTTAGCGTCTTGCAGATGAGTGACTTCGAACAATGGAACTTTCGGGCTGCTTCCCGTTGACTTACCGAATCCTTGTTGTTGAACATGCTGCGCAGCGAGCGGAGCGTTTTCTCATTCATTATTTTCGCTGGACGGCCGCAACCTTTCTTCCGGGTTACTCTCATGCATGCCAGGATACGGTATACGGTGGATACCGGAACTTTTTCACGACAAAAATGGTCCACCGTGTATTTTTTTCCACGATCTTCGTTCGCTTGAAAGAATTGTACAACGCGCGCGCGCAGTTCTTCCTGTTTCGACGGCATGCTGAACACGACTGAACATGTTAGAGTGAAATAAGAGTGTATGAAAATTTTCTGGAGAGTGCAACGATTCATTCATCTGTGACATTTCTATGCGGCCGTTTTTGTTCTGATGGAAAAGTATTGAAATCATTCTCATTTTTTAGTGGACACCCGTTAGAGCGATCTTTGTTCTCGTTTGCAAAATGAGAGACCAAAGAAGGTTAAGCAATACTCAAGAAGCTCGATTTGCGGCTGCTATCCGTCATTTTGCCTGAATGAAACATGTCAGAATTTCAGATTGAACAATTTCCTCAGAAACTTCAAAAATATCTTTTAATCCAATTTATACTAACTTATTAACCAGTCGGAAAAATTAGGCAAAAATGCGGTAAAAATTCGGGAAAAATGCGGGAATTTTTAAATTAAGATTGTGTGGACTCCCTTTACTTAGCTATTGGCGGATTGACAACATTACCCAAGTTAAACTGACGAGCGTCATCGTGTTTTTGATGCCAGTACTTTGTGATCATTTGACTCATGGATGTGTGGGGTAAGAACTTGTGAGGACCGGATTGCGTCCTCTTTCTAGGTCCATCTTTTTAACGCAATTTGGGCATCATGTAATAGTTTTGATTTTATTAAACATTCCCCTGAATACTTGGAAACAGAAGATTGAAACTTTTCTACAGAAGTTTTACCGTCTCTCAATTTTTGTTTTCTAGTTGCATAACCATAACTTTTGATTTAGAGCTCTAATTTAGAATATTTTGAGAACATTAGAGACTGCCGGCGTCGGTGGTGTAGTGGTAAGCGTGACTGCTACTTGGCACCCAAGTGGGTCTGGGTTCAATTCCAGTCGACGTCGGTGGTTTTTCTGAGGCGAAAAAATCTGGTCACGTCTTCCTTTGGAAGGGAAGTTAAGCCGTTGGTCCCGGCTCATATTCATGAGTCGATAGGTATGGTCCAGGTGGGGGTCTCTACCGGACCAGGGATCGAACCCGAATTCATAATACCAAGCCTTAACCAATTAATCTCGATTCAATTAATTTCGATTTGTGGAAACTAAAACCACGAAAAGTAATGCCGTCCATGGTAATCGTTCTTACCCGCCGCCTTAAACTACAGTGCTCGTTCTTTTTCTCCTGTCTGGGCTCAGAATACCAATCAAAATGATAATGTAAGAATTCTAACGGTTTGAACAATTGTAAGTTCGAGAAGTGGTTATCAAAATTGCGTCAGAACTCTGTTTCTATTGGGCTGAGAGGGCAAAACGTCAATAACTGCTTACGACAATCGAACGAGTAGTGGCGAACGAGGCTAGTATTATTGATTATGATGGTGATGAAGCTCATCCATCGGAAGCTCGCGCTTCATCGGAAAGCTGGTCGAACATCATGGTGCGTCGTATGGCGCAAACGATGAACATGAAATTGGCGGCGAGTTCGAAGGTTGTCTTGTTTCAATTCTTTTTTTTCCTTCTCTTCACTTGCAAAATCGTTGTTTAATGCCGAACCAAATGTTTAAAACCGATGATGCAGCGCAAGCGGGGTTGTTGTTTAGTATAAATGTTTGGTAATTGTTCGCCTCCGGGTCCGGGTCGCCATGTTGTTGATGGTTGTGGTTGACTTCGAACCATATGGTGCGGGGAGCTACGCGATGCATAAAATAGGGAAACAATGCTGGAGGTGTAAAATAATTAACGATACTTCTCATGCATCGATCTTTTCTCCACTGGTGCTGGTTGATTTTGCGGTCGGTGGCAATTGACAGAGACGCTTGGGTGAAATCCCCACTCAGGGGTTTCGTTATTTTTTTTTTCTGTCGTTGGTAGAATGTATTATTATTATGGAGGTGCAGTGTGTTGCCGGTTATCGGACACAAAGCTGATATTTTCTAGCCAGCAGCTTTTCCATCGCACAATCACTTATCTAAATTACTGCCCGTATTTCGAACTATTTGTGGCATTCTCAAAAGGAGCAATCATGTGGTTGTTTTTTTTTTCTAGATGAAAGCGCATTCTAATAATTACACCAATGTTGTCGTATCATGTTTGCTCATTTGCGTTTTTAATCGTATCTCTGTGGAATGCTTTCAGCTTCTAGTAATTGCGACACCGCTAATTTAATAGTGTCCGATATGCATAATCTGTCTTTTGGGTTTCTCCATTTATTGGAAACCCAAATGTTCACACGTGGCTTGTTGTGGTCCAAAATTTTAATTGCGATACAATTATCACCAATCTTCCTTTTGAATGGGGTTTGATGTAATGTACGGTTTGCAACTGTCAATTTGAATGCATGTTTTGCCAATTTATTTTTAAATTAGAAGCATTTTGCTTGCCCCTCCTCACACTAGATTTCAAACTTTAAATTATGAATCCATCCAGGCTTGCTTTCTGTGCCCCCTCCCCACAAAGTTTATCCCAAAGCTTCGATGCAACACATGTCTTTGGTCTTAACGCATAAATTTGGTTGCTCTCTGTGTAAAATTCCCGTCTGTTTCCGCAGGGCATAGGATCGACTCGACGACAACGAGTACAATTTATGCAATTTTCTGCTGCTAATACCAAAACAACTGTTGAATGCTTTATGATCGGCGTGTCGTTTGTTTTGCATTCGATCGTTGGCTTTGTTGTGGATGTTTTGCTGATGCATTGTCTTTTGCTTTGTGCTTTTTTTTTCTCTCAACAACAACCGGTTGACTGATGTGTGGGAAACGACGCACGATGGTGCGTTTTGAATATTGATTTTCCCGTGTTTTATGCAGAGTTGTAAGGCAAAATTGAATTCTGTTGAAAATGACAGACAAATTTGTTCTTTCGAGACATGCAGCAGGCACCAATAATGTGTCAATCAAACTGATTCTGTATTCAAGTCCTGAAATGAGTGTAAGCTAACCTCAGTCATCGACAGCAAATTTGCAATATCAAATTCACCTTCCTTCGGGTTACAACATCACAGCAACCACTGCAACTTCATCGTATCGGTTCGTATGCAAAATCGTAGCGTGACTGCAGCTAGTCTTTCACTTTGTCAGCTGCTGCGACATAATACCAACGTATTAGACGGGAAAAAAACTTCAACTATCGCCCATGCGAAAAAAAAGCCCCCTAAGAAGTACGAGATATGCTGTTTTTTTTTCTTCGCATAAGCCTGAGGACCGCATGAAGATTGGTGCGGTGCGTTATTCAATCGATTTCGATTCTTCAGGACGCGGGTTTTTTTTTATTATAAAGGGTGGTTTTATTGCTACATTCATATTGTGATTCACTAATTGAAAAAGAAAGGAATCAAGATAAAAGGAGTGGTGTCAGAGGCTAGTTTTTTGTTTTTTTAATAACAAATTTTATTTATTTGTACAGGCTCGATCGAATCAACTTTTTAGAACCAAGTTTTCATGATTATGTACATCAGTTATCTTAGAACTAAAAATAGGGAGGTAGAACCGATCCCTCGCGGTCTTCTCGAAGTTAATAGGAATAAAAATTTAACGGATGGAAGGATAGGCGGGAATTTAAAGTAAGGTTTTACAACACATTTATTTAAAATTCTAAATCGTCTAATAAAACGCATAACTATATAACTTTTATTTTACTTTCGACTTGAACATTTTCGAGAAAAAAAACACTAACACAGACATTAATGTTAAACTAACTACAATCTAAGGCTAATGCTTGTCAAAAACACATAAATGAGTTTCATGAACTCCAGATCACGTACAGCCAAAATATATCGAATCGGTACATTGGGTTGTCAACCTCGAGCCCGAAGGGTATCATAAAGCTCAGATCTGACTCCACGCTGCTCAGCACATGACCAAATAATGTGATCTGCGTCCTGGTAACCTTGTCCACATTCACAGAGATTGCTGTCGCTCAGCCCAACACGGTATAAATGAGCGTTCAGAGCGACTTCACACGAATGAAGTCTCGGCCCACATCCATCACCCCAAACCAAGATTTCTACGACACCTTTGGGATGCTTGAATGTTGCCATCGCCCCAAATCTCCTTTACTCCATTTATACTGCCAGCTGACGAGTGATTGTTGACGAAAAATAGGAAAAAAAATATCATTGAACGCGATTTGTCGATCATAAATATTGCCTTCCATAGCGCCCACCTTTGCAAACGAGTCCGCTCTTTCATTGCCCAGAATTGAACATACAAAGGTGATGAAAAAATAACGTGATGATAAACGTGATGATTAGAAAAAGGCTAGTTTGTATGGCGTATGATTTCAAGCTAGTTTATTGAGACCATACTCTTTTAGATCTTTATTGGTCCATGCCAGAGCTGTTTTAACGGGTGGCCACCAGATAGCGGAAGTGCAAAAAATGGCTCGGAAAAAAAACAACAAAGAAGTACAATCTAATATGGTTAATTTTATACAAAGTTTTGACCTTAGTCTTCTAACTTAACTTAATGAATATTAGCATATTATCCGTGATCCGCCGTGTGGTGCAGCTTAGTCTTGATGCACATAACCGCTGGACGGCTGCCTCATCAATTTTTCGGATGCTGCTTCTGATCCTGTTGATGAGTTGCTTCGGGTCCTTAGCCTTCCAATTAGCCTTGTATACAGTGGAGCTCAATAGACTAAAAAAATCCTCGATAGGACGAGGCACTGCGAGAGATTAGTCGGATTCCGGTCTTTTATATGGTAATTTTGGCATATGTTGGCTCTCCAGGAACGGTAGCGTCTTCTTCGCGTAGTGTGATGATGCCTTGTCTGATGACACGTAGTCTCCATCCGAGATGTTTTTGAAGGAACGGGCTGAGAATTTTCTGCAAAAACTCTATTTGGCAGTCTTGCTGGTTGATGGCCAAGCCACTTAGTTTGAAGCACAGCTTCGAAATCCCCTTATCGGAAATTGCGATGCACAGCATCTCTTTTTGTTCGAACTTGTGCTTGAATTTGCACTTAACCTTCGGAAGAGTTGTAGATTTGTCCTTGGTGTAGAAACAGTCGTTTCCGGGCATCTGGGACTTGGACAGGGGAAAGTAGCTTTCGTCGTCCAGAGCGAAAGGCTTTCCACCGTGTTGCCGGATCATCCAGTGGCACTGGGATTTCACAGTTTTGATTTGTTCGTCCGTGTGCTCTGGGGATCTGGTTTTCTTCCGACATACTATTCCCTCCTTCTTCAGAGTCTTACCGATGTACGACTTCGAGGAATTGAACTTGCTGGCCGCTTCCTGTTGGCTCACCGAATTCTTCTTGTTATACAAAGTGCGCAGCATTCTTATCCATAATCTTCGTTGGAGGGCCATTACGTTTCTTTCGGATTACTGCCATGGTTGTCAGAGTACGGTTTATGACGGTTTTCGAAACATTTCCACGCTTAAAATGGTCCACCGTGTACTTTTTCCCACGATCTTTGGTCGCTTGAAAGAATTGTACAATGCGCGCCCGCAGTACTTCCTGTTTCGTTGGCATTCTGTAAACAACGGAACATGTTTGAGAGAAAGTTTGTGTGTGACAATTTTAATTATTGTAAGGATTAATTCACATAAGGTGATGTTTCTCTGAAAGCATTATTGTTCTGATAGAAAAGTATTGAAGTCATTCGCGTTAATTGGTGGCCACCCGTCAATGCTTTTGATTATGGCGACCCAGAAAAACAGTTTTGTTTTATACTGACATTTTTGTTTCAAATGTTACGAAAAAATAGTCTTGGTAACTTAAAATTCAAAAGTTAGGGGTAACTTAAAATTTAAAATTTAGTTTATTCACTGAGTAGTATGTTCCTTATTACGCATATAAACAAAACGTTTATGTACTCTATTTGTTATGTTTTGTATTCTCCTTGCGTGGAGTAACGATTATGATGTAGAAGGAGATGTTTTGCTCATCACCATGAGGCACCAAGAGTGGACAGTACAGGGTGCGGCAGAAAATAATGCGAAAATGTTCAAACTTGAGTATTGGGTTAATTCGTGTAGCTAGTGACTAATTTCTGTCAAAAGTGTATTTGTTTATGTTTACTTTCAAGTGCTGCATCCAAACATTCTATTTGTTTTATTACAAATTCGTCAAAATGTTCGCGTAAGAAGTGATCACCTTTGTTGCTCGCCCAGAAGAAGCCGAAAGAGATTGCCAAGGTGGTAGGGTGCCATTTGGCAACAGTTTACCGCATAAAAAAGTCCCTGCAGGATGGTCCCAAGTAGCGGAAGCCGGGAAGCGGACGTCCGCGCTTTGCACGCACGCCGAACGTGATCAAATCGGTCCGTGCAAAAATTGCTCGCAACCCGGTACGTCCCATAAGAAAACTGGCAAAGGAAGCCAATATTTCGGAGAAATCCATGCGGAGAATCATCAAAGAAGACCTGCATGCATCTTCCAAAGCCAGAGTGAAACGCCACTTGATTACGGACCGGGTCAAGGAACTACGAGTGATTCGTTCCAAGAGATTGCTTTCCTTGTTGAAGAAGGAACAAAATGATAATCCTGTTCTCCGACGAAATGCTTTTCAGCATCGATGCTGTGGCCAGCAGCCGCACTGACCGGTTCATTTCACCGCAGAAAATGGAGAACGTTCCGGAAAAAGTGAAATTCAAATTTCAAACCAAACATCCGGCTGGTGTCATGATGTTTGGCTTGGTGGCGTCCAACGGTTTGAAAATGCCGCCTGTTTTCATTGATGCTGGAGTTAAAATCAATACCGAAGCGTATATCGGTGTTTTAAAGGACCAAGTGCTTCCCTGGGTGAAGGCCAACTTCTCCGAGGACCGCAACGTTGTCCTACAGCAGGATGGAGCGCCGTGTCACACGTCCAATCGAACCCAACAATGGTTGAACGATAACATGAAGTTTTGGCCGAAAGATTTGTGACCCCTAGCAGTCCAGATCTTAATCCGTTGGATTATTCAATTTGGGCATATGTTGAAGCACGAGCCTGCAAAACATCACACCCTAGTGTGAAAACCCTGAAGTCAACCATAACACGCACATGGCAGTCAATGTCGGAGGACTACGTCCGAAAGGCATGCTCTGGCTTCCGGCGTCAGCTCGAGGATGTTATTAATAAAAAAGGAGAACACATTAAATAAATTTGTTTAAAAGGACTGTATAAAGATAACTGCACTCGAAAATGTTGATATTATTGCTTGAATTAGTTGAAAATGGGATTTGAAATAAATAGAACAAATTTTCGCATTATTTTCTGCCGCACCCTGTAATGTTTGCTAGAATGAAAGACATGAAGAGAAAGTGTTGAAAGTTCCGTCAGTGTACGGTAGGTTGGAAATAGAATAGAAATATTGAAAATTGAGCGAAAGGGCATGGGTAAAGTAGTACTCTAACCAAGGACGTTATCATTGCCTAACATCCCACTGCGGGGTAGATCAAGGCACGGACGAATCCGCCACCTCAATAATAACGTGTTGGATCTCGCTCATGTTCCACTGATAGCTTGTGATAGTTTCTAGCGGTAGTTTGTACACACTCTGTTTTGATGCGTACATAGGAGAGGAAACCCTCTCCTATTGGGTTTGTTTTGATACACAATGACTTGTGTAAATTTGAGTAATTACGTCATTTGTGGATGTTCCTATTCTAACTTAATGAGAAAAAAATGCCTTACGAAGTGGAAGCTCATTCAGCTGTTTTTCCTGCTTTTTCAACTTCTTCATCAAGCGCATTGTTTTGATTTAGGTGAATGTGTTTTGGTGCAACATTTATTGTTCAATTGAAGTTTTCTTAAAAAGAAAGTGTAGTTTTATCAAGCGTTTCCGAACGTCTAAACAGTTTTCTACTCGTCAATAAACTCTATTAAAGTTTCTTTCTGGTAGACGGAATTGAAAAGTATGTGTGATAAGCATGCTGATAAATTTGGTCGTTTGTACTCAGTTGCACAGAGGGTTTCCTGCAACCCCTTGAACATGCATCCTAATGCTCATCGCAAGCAGTTGAAAACTATATCCGTTTCTTCCCGAGCAGAACAAAAAAGCATATGAATAACTAATTTTGATCTTGATAACTGGCCTTGATATTAAAGAGCTCAGATTAAGCGGTAAAATACCAAAGCAAAATACCTAAGAATTGCAAGCAAAATGTCTCTAGAATAACTAAACTTGATATTCCGGATACCTGGGTAAGTATCTGGTCACCTGAGAGGTATTATTTTGGTATTGTCTTACCTCAATTCGGTATTCGCATGACATTGTGGGAACAATTTGATGGTATTATCCTCAGGTATTTTACCTCTTAATCTGAGCTCTTAAATACCAAGGCCAGTTATCGAGTTATTCGTTCCTGCTCAGGTTATGATGAAAAGTTCAATGAGTTCACTTCACAAGTTATTAAAGGTCGTAATACGTGCAAAAGAAGGTATGGATTGTTAAAAAAAAAACTGACAAAAAAGGACATCCTTGTTTCAAAATGCTATAACTCCATAAACTCAGAATACCTCAAAGCTTAAAGTGATTTCTACGTATAAAACGCAATTTAATGTTTTAAATGCAAAAAGGCAGTGTTGGCAAACTGTCGCCAAAAAATATATTTTTCCAGGATTTCTTAAACAGTTTCCTTCAAAAAGCATCCAACAGATCGCATTCAGATATAATAGTTAAGGAGATGGAAACAATGGAAAAAAAGATTATTTTTCCAATGCTTAAAAAACGAGAGTGGTCCCATGAGCCGAGGTATGGTTCAATCGGCACAAAAACTGAGATTTTTACATATGGGTGGTAGATGAAGAAATCCTCCAAGTTTGGTGCAAATCGGTTAAAGTCGAATAACAAAGCTCAAAAGAACAATAACTCATACGTTAACTCATTATACCTACCTACATGTTGGCTGTTCCCGTAGTAGTGGCCAAGTTCAACGTAAACTAGCCGCGCAATGTGTCAAAACTTGAAGAATTAAATTGATAATTGATCAGATTTGATGGCAATTGTCCAGCTTTATAAGTCTTTTAAACATTGTTTTTATTCCTGATGAAATATGCAAATTTAAATTTATATCAAAACTAGCTTCTTTTAGAATTATAATTTGGTTTCTTATCACGAAAAAAAAAATTGTCATAGATTAACAATTAAATGTATTGTAACCATACAATAAAATCAATAGTGTGTATAATTTTAAAAGTATTATTCATGACAATTAGATGACCATAGTAATTTTGGGTTTCACAATAGAATTTAATGTAAATTGAGACATTGACAATAGAATAAGGGGGTTGTTATGTATGCTAACTATAGAAAAAATCATTGTTTCCCGAACAAATCTGAGTCAATTACCATTGATTGGATCGTTTCACAATTGTTGAAATTTCTAGCAAATAGGATGAATAGTGAACTAATAAGTGTACAATAAAATTCATGGTCGGCAATAGATGTTAATGTTATTTATATTATTGTATTGTAATTGTTTGGTTATTTTTATCCGGTATACTACATCAAAAAAAAAATTTCGTATGCTGAATTGACAGTAAGCGGTACTAGGAGTGACTTTCGTATTATAGCTCCAGGGAACTAGATAAATTTAAAACGATAGATTCATAAATTATATCGAAATAATTCCAGAGCAGACCAATTTAGAGTTTTTGTTTGCATTCAATACCTAGAACGATTTACCTGTATTGTCGGAATTATTTCTGTTATTATTTCGTGATATTTTTGTCTGTGTGTGGCCTATATGAATAAATATCTTGTTTCATACAACTCGTAGCAAAGCATCATTTTTTCGACACCTGTCGTAAATATCCAATTCAACATGCGTCGTTGAATAAATGTTCGACTCGTGCTGAAAAAAGCTTATTTATGCAACTTGTTGCGTAAACTATTTACAATTTTCCGTTTCCAGATTTAAACAGTTCAGTACCTTTTAACATCATACATTTTGCATACCACTGCACCAGGCTAAAGTTCCAACTGTCAAAATAAATGACTCAAGTCAGTCAACCAATTTCTTTTTTTAACTGGCTTTGCCTCTCTTTTCAACGAACTTTCACATGCTCTTAACTTAGTATTCTGAAAGCACTTCCACAGTTATTAATTGAGAACTTTCATTACCAGCACCAATACATGAACTTTTATATTGTGTGGCAAGCATAATGATATTCTAAATATGCTCAGGGAAGTAGAGAAAATTTCCAACTCGAAAGATTTCCTCGACCGAACCGGGAATCGAACCCGGCTTAGTAAACCGTGTTCGTGCCGACTGAACAATCATAGCCGGCCACCAACTAATAAAAGTAAAAGTTTACGATGGCCGGAAATTATCTACATTTTCCGCCAGCGCGAAATAGTGAGAGCAACACTTCAATAAGAAAAACCCTTCCTCCCTGTATATTCAATAGGGGTAACATTTTCGACAAAACATGTACGAAAGCTAAAACCACCACTACTCGTAAACGAAATACAACCTGACTGCTCTCAATTCAAAACAACCAGCTGAAATCCATGTACAAAACTAATTGATGGGTTGTGGGTATGTCCGATTGAGACCTGAGAGTAGCAGCAAAAATAAAACATCCACACCATCGCGTTGACGTCGTCGTCGTCGTCGTTGTCGTTGTCGTCGGCGTTGATCACGTTCACTTTCCTCAAAGTTGGGCTCGAATCAGCCGAGAGGAAAATCAAAACAAAACAGCAAAAAGAGCGAGCTGCGAATTCGCCAAATCAGTATAATTGACTTTGATGAAAGTGATTTATCTAATAAATGTTGAATAATCAAAAATTTTACTGATAGCTTAATACGGCCGTGGAGCAATTACCGGCAAAAATGTTCCAATTTACCGAGCGCGTAACGTGCACTGCAGTAGCGGTTCGGCAGAAATGATATCTATTGGAACGACAAAAACAACAAAGACAACCAACACTCCAGCATGAACGCGAGGAGGTGGATGAAGATGATGAAGACCATCGATGTGTGTTTTGTTTACATAATTCCTTGTGCGGGGTGAACTCGAATTGGGTGGTGAACAGCAGCAAATGATAGGCTCTTGGAAACACCTCGCGTAACGCGAAAAGTATGACGGGGAGATGCAGCCCAAGTTGGGTATGTTGTGATGCGGCACAATTATCCACAGACACATGTGATGCAGTTGGTTGTTTGGTTATTTCTGTGTTGGCCATTGTGCTTGATAAGTTAATAATTCCTAATTCCTGGTGGCGGTTGCTGCGCGATTGGCGATGATAATCGTCAGTGTTGCAAAATTGTGGGAAGATTTGGCTAAGTGGGAGTTTCCTCATTTTGCACCCGCTTGCAGAGGTAGTCGTTTTGTTATATCGGTTGGTTGGTAAGTCGTTTTGAACGCCATAATCTAACTTATGTAAATAGTGGTTTTCTCCGCGTATTAACTGCAGTGGAACCTATAGGATGCTTTGCGGTGATTAGACTTTACTGAGCAGTATGCAACTTCCCGAAGAAGGCTTGGGTAAGAAGGAAGCAATGATAACTTTTGCGATGCTTCTTTGGGATTTATATAAAATTGTAAAAGAAGTACAATTGCATGTATTTAACGTTGAATTGTAGGATTCAGAGTGTTATTATTCCTAGAATCTTGATTTTTTATCTTCAACAAAATTTAGAATGTTTTCAATAGTCACCCCGCTCAGTTGGGTATCAAGTCCAGTCGGCGTCGAGTAATCTCTGATCACGTCCTCCTTCGGAAGGGACGTAAAGCCCCTGGTCTCGGCCTTTGTGTCGATGGGTTCGATATGTAGGTTCAGATTGCCTCCCTGGCATGACGAACCAGCCTTAGGCTGAAACAAATTGTTCAATAGTGGTCATAGTATTTCCTAAATTGAAAGCCAACCATAACCTTCTCAATTTTTATTGCATTCTATTCACTGCGAGAGTAAAATAAGGTGAAATGTCAAAGTTATTTCACAAAGAAAGTTCACTTTCAACTATATTTTAATCGATACTATAGGGAAAGAACTACCAAGCCGGAGGTGGCTAGTTCGATGCCCGGCTCGGTCAAGGAAATCTTTTGGATTTTAATTTTTTTTGGACTTCCATGGGCCTAAAGTATCATTAAGGTCTGTATCCACAATAATCCGGACACCTCAAAACTTGAATAAAACACAAATTTGGCATTATATTTCAATTGTGCTTGTTTAGTTGAGATTGATGGGATATGATTTAACAATTCACGAAGTCAAAAAATAGTTATTCGGTATTTGCATACAATTTTCGTGCTCCTTCTATTAGGGTTTGTACAGACTCTTAAAATACCATGGTGGCCGTCTTTGTCTAAATTTGTTGGAAGTGATTGATATCTTTGATTCCTTGTTTGGTTCCAGAAAGCTTCCGCTTCATCAGAGCCCAATATTTCTCGATTGTACGTAGCTCGCGACAATTTGGCGGATTTGCAGTTTATCGTACCATATTCACTTGATATGCTTCGATCCACTCCATCACAGTTTTGGCATGAAGGCATGATGCCAAATGGGGCCAGAACAAAGGTATTACTTTGTGATTTTTGATGAAGGCTTGCAATCGTTTCTACTTGTTGATTGTAAGGAGTGTATCGAATATAAGTTATCCACATACATTTGCGTTGTACGCATGTATTTGTGATGGTTTTTTATGCTTTGAACACTGCATGCTGTGCGTTTGACTGTCAGCTTTCTTTTGTTTACTTGTTTGTGCGGTTCAAATTCTGCGTTTTCAAAATGTCGCGTATTGAAAAGGAAGTGAAAACTAAGGTTCTGGACACATGAGAAGGGTATTACTATGCGAAAATTGGCGAAGCGGTTTGGAATTCATCATGCGAGTGTTAAAACCATCATTAATAAGTTTGGGGAACACTATTCTTTGGATGAGCTACCAGGAAGAGGCAGAAAACCCGGTTCTTCCAACCCGAAACTGGAGCAGAAAGTGGTATCTCTAATCATGAAGAACAAATCAATGTCAATACGTGATTTGGCCAAAAAAACAGGAACGAGTGTCGGAATGATCCAGCGTATCAAGAGGCAAAACCACCTGAAGACCTACAAGAAGCAGAAAATCTCGAAACAAAGTTCAGAACAGAAGAAGCGAGCAGCAACAAGGGCGCGGAAATTGTATTCGCGTCTTTTGCAGCGTCCGGATGCATGCGTTTTGATGGACGATGAGACCTATGTAAAGGAGGACTCAAAAACCCTTACAGGTCCACAAAACTTTACTCCCCAGTCGTTGGGGAGGATGTGAGCGATGCGGACAGGTCGATTCAAGTGGAGAAATTCGGTCGAAAGGTACTGGTATGGCAAGCAATATGTTCCTGTGGTTTGAAGTCAACCATTTTTTACACTACCGGAACTATAAATGCGGAAATCTATCGATCTGAGTGTCTCCAGAAGAGATTGTTGCCTTTATACAAGAAGCATAGTACACCTCCACTGTTTTGGCCGGATTTAGCGTCGGCTCACTATGCCAAAACCACTCTCAATTGGCTTGCGGAAAAGGGTATAGATTTCGTTGAGAAAAATATCAATCCACCAAATTGCCCTCAGCTTCGACCCATCGAACGTTACTGGGCAATCGTGAAGAGGGTCTTCAAGAAGACTGGTAAGGCAGCTGGGAACATGCAGGAGTTCAAAAAAATTTGAGCTCAAGCGTCCAAAAAATGCGATGCAATACTTGTCCGGAACTTGATGTAGAGCATCCAAAGTTCGAAGTTCGATCCAAAGTTCGAAAATTCGTGAAGGAATAACTTAAATTTCATCCGGTCTTCATTATGTTCAAGTTTAACCTCGTACAATAAAGGATCAATTTTTTGTATGAATAAAATATCGGTTTTCAACATAATTTGAAAGAAAGTTTGTGGATAGCTTATTTTCGATACACTCCTTAGTGATGAAAGATTTACTCTTGTTGTTACACGTGCAAATTGTTGCTTGACAAACAAGTTGTCGATGCCTTCTTTGTCCTGAAGTGCTCTGCTGTAGCATTTTTGGCCATAGCAGAACAGTAAATCAGCCCTGGAATCTGCTTGAAATCCTCCAGGACATAAGTTTAAAGGTCCATAACAACGCATGAAAACTTCGTTATATATTCGCAGTACAAACGTTGAGCCTGTGACTTTGCTGTCAAGTTTTGTTTGTCGTTGCGATTTGGAACTGCTTTTACTTGATCTTGATACGACTTCAGCCCCAAACGCTGTTTTGATTGGTGGACGAAATCAGATGACATTCCTATTTTACGAGCCACCGTTCGAACTGAGAGATTCGAGTCTTCCTTCAATATCCTCTTCACCTTTTGGTCCATTACAGGATCAGCACGCCATTGTTTTTATCGCTTCTCGGTTTCCTTTTGACCGTCAGACGGTCCAACAATTATTGGAGCACACCGTGAACAGTGGATTTGGGTGAATTCATTTTTTTTTTTTGCAAGTGCCCGTTTTGACGAGTCCGGATTTGCCTTACGTCCGTATAAAATCCGTTGGCACCCGTACTTTTCATTCGTCGCCATTTGAACACTAAAAATATAATGTAAACAAGAATTATAGTCTTTTTCATCAGAGACTCCCACCCATACCTTCACTCCTACGTTTCAAAAGTTACAATGGCATGAAGGTGTCCGGATTGATGTGGATACAGACCGTATGGATTTAAAATATAAGACATTGGTGTTCCATTGAAAGTTCTCAATTAACAAATGTGGAAGTTCAATTTGATTAACACTAAGTTGAGAGTAAGCAATAAGCCTGAAATGCTAAGATAAATAAATAAGGAAGAGTATTCAAGGATATGTGACGGAAAATGTAGTTTAAAGGGAACCAAGCTAAAAAAATTAAAAGCAAGAAAAGTTTTAAGGGTTTTACTATTAAATTATGTAAAAAAAATCTGAATACGGTTTTAGATATTCAAAGTAGAATTTTACGTCAATTTGTAAGGAGAACATTATTCCAAGGTTCTTTTGAACCATATTCTCCTTAGAATTTATTTGATTGCGACTGCTCTTGAGACTGACTGCATTGGGATCATATTGATTGGGGTTTGATCCAACGATTTTTTACTCATGTACTTACGAAGTTTCAATGTTAATATATTCCAAATAATCGATTTAGCAAGAAGTTTGTTAATATGACTACTAGTCTTGGAATGGGCAAAATTTGTCACTCAGAATATGTGTCGGAAGTCGTAAGTTGACAGTTTATTTCTATTGTGCCATCTACGAAGTCGTCGCATAATTGGCTTCTAAACAGCGAAATATGTTTGAATAATGCTACAGGATGTGGAAGATTAAATTTAGTTTTTCTTGAAATCTTATTTGACATGAAAATTTATTTTGATGATAGTTTCTTTTACTTTAAATTATAAGCTGTTTTTTCTGATTTAAAATCTCGTCAGCAGTGAACAGTTTAAGTTAGAACATAGTTCTTTTTAATTTCAAAACTTTAAATCTACTAACATGCTTCGTTGAAGTTTTTTCCATCTTTGAAATTTTAACGGAAAGTGATGAATTTCCAGTCACTCAGTCAGCTTAGTGACCCATTCGGTCTAATATCCTTCGGCCTAATAATGCATCATCTGGAGCGCATCTGTTACCATGAGAAACGGCATAACGTTGAAGATTACTTGACAGTAACCAGGTTGCAGGACTAGTCTGTATTTACAGGATGAGGAAAATTCATCTATACTTGATTGATTGATTTTTATGAAATATCAATTTATTTAAGAGAAATGTAGGTGCACTAATGTAGTAGGTAATATTTACTAAATTACTCAAAATGTCCTTCTTGGCTTTTACACACGCTTTCAACTGGTAAGGGAAATTGTCGACGTTGGACGTCAATTCTTGAACAGATATAGCATCCCAGGCTTTTGTCAAACTAGCTTTAAGATGATTGAGCGATATTTGTGGCTTAATACAAGCTCTGGACTCGAGAATAAATCAGGTGCGTCCATTAGTCTAGTAGTCCATGGGATTTAAATCAGGACCGACGATTAAATCAGGAGGATTCTGTAGTAGATTATTCCTGAGATATTTAACCAAAACTGAATGGCCTTCAACATTCATTTTTGGTTTAATATCTCAGGAAAAGTCTACTACAGAACTCCACAATCATTTTCGCTCCATGCGATGGTGCTCGTTTCACCGAGATGTACATGCGCCCAAGGTGCAACAGTGTCCGTCAGAAGCTTTTGGTAGACTAAATGGTTGATTTTGGCCCCATTTTCGAAGAATATTAAGGGGGTTTTACCGGAAGCCGTAATTCCTGCCCAAACCATCAACGAAGCTAGATGATTTGATCTAGCTACATTCATACGGCTAGAAGAATCTAACGGCAAACTGTAGCGATCACGCTGATTTTCACTCGACGACGGTGAAAATTTTCTCATCAGTTAACAAAATCGTGCGATTGCCCATCTCCTTGAATAAAATTTTCGATTCCCGGTACCGATTGATTTTAATTTTCCTCGAAGTGCTCCTTTCCTGCCTCTAGCCGGACGGTCCTCGAAATTTCCAAGCTCATTGTACCGTTTGCTAGCATCGTAGTTTGAATTGGAATTTTCAATGTTTTCGTGATACATTCCGGACGATTATCTCGCTTAAGGGTGTTTCGATCAAAATTTGGTCGACATAAACTTGACGCATTTTCTTTCATCGTGCATTAAAAAAATTTGCACACCCCTCATTTTGAAGATGTGTGCGTGTAGCATCATGCCTCTATTTTGATTTTGAGATTAGCACTTCAGTTATCAAAATGTCGTCGAAGGAAGAGAAGCAACGCATCAAAATTTTGCACGTGCATGGCGAAAATCCAAACTACTCTCACGCCAAGTTGGTGAAATTGTTGAATGTGGCTAAATCAACTGTTACCAACGTACTAAAAGTGTTCGGTGAACGTTTGTAGACAGCCAGCAAAGCTGGATCGGGGGAAAATCGAAAGCCGGAAGCCACAGCGACGACAAAAAAAGTTGCCCGTTGTTTCGAGTGGAACCCTAACCTCTCCGTCCGAGATGTCGCAATGAAGCTGAGAGTTGAAGGTTTGAAGGCACCAACCGTGGATAGAGCTAAAAAACGAGCTGGACTGTCGACTTACAAGAAAGTGGTGACTCCAAATCGCGTTGGCCAAAGCACGATCGCGAAAGTTGTACATGACGATGCTGACGAATTTTGATTGCGTGGTACAGGACGATGAAACTTACGTCAAGGCAGACTTTAAACAGCTTCCTGGACAGGAATTTTATACAGCAACCGGACGGGGAAAGATGGCAGATATTTTCAAGCACATTGAACTTCCAAAGTTCGTGAAGAAATATCTGGTGTGGCAGGCCATCTATACCTGTGGCTTGAAGAGCCGTTTACATTGCGACCGGAACCGCCAACCAGGAAATTTTTCTGAGCGAGTGCCTACAAAAACGTCTAATGCCTTTCCTGAAGCGACACTATTGTTCCGTTCTATTTTGGCCGGATTTGGCATCTTACCATTACGGAACCAAGGAGTGGTATGCTACCAACAACGTTCAAGTGGTGCCCAAGGACAAGAACCCTCCCAAAAATTAACCGAACTTGAGAAAGAATTTTTTTTTGATTTATTAATAAAAACTTTGATCGACTTACACACATTACTGTTTGACCGAATTTTGATCGGAACACCCATTATAAAGCTCAATTGCTGCACTTCGCAATGTATTTGACTTCATAGCAGTACGAAACGTGATCCGATTCTATCGCAACTTTCTGTACTTGTTTATGATACACCAAGGTAGCAATAGGCATAGGTGTGCTCATTTCTGGATGTGTCAAACTCGAGCACTGCACTGAAAAAAATAACGGATAATTTTTCCTCACCCTGTATATGAAAGATGTACAATAATGATGTCATATGAAATGAAATGTACCTGAAGTTAATTTGAATTAATTCATTGGAGCAAAGAAGACGATTGGCTGCATAACTATCAATTATGTTGCGTTTCCTGTCCAGAATCATTTGATAACTTCCCTAAAAATTGTTTGATCTTCAAGCTTATGTATAGAAACAAAAATTATCCGAGCAATGCTTAAATGAAGTAACAATTTAATTGCTGCTCAAAAATTCATTGTGTTTTTAGCTGGTCACTGAAATTTATCCGGATTCCCCAACTTGAATCTACTCAAGTTAGATTCATTAGGATCAAAGGTTTTTATTTTTTTGCTAACGCAAACAGAACGTCCCTGGATGTTATGCCATGTTGGATGAAACTGACCAGTTTCTAGGAATGCATTGGACTATCCTTTTTTCATGTTGAAAACATGAAGCGCAGTCGCAGCCTGAATGTTTTATTTTAAATAAATAAATTTGAATTTTATATTTATTATAAACATGAGCCTGTATCAGCACTGGTGCCTAGTTGGCTGCAAACACCATTAGTGCCCTCAATATTGAGAAATTTGCGGAAAAAGCTATTGCTTACGCTCTTCAGTTCAGCCCTAATGAAACATCTCTGTCGAATTAACCACTCTCGACTGAGATGATGATGATGATATAATAAAAGGCGAACACGAAATTATTGCGACACCGAAATTATTGCGACACCAATTTTCTTATAATGTTTAGAATCAAACCAAAATTTTAGGGTAGTTTTATACATATATTTACTTCAAAAATCAAAAGAAAAGTTAATCGATGGAGCCTTGAGTGTAAAATTGAACGCATTTTCGCTTGATGCCCTCCATCAAAGTCTTTACAGTGTCATCCGGTACCAGTTTCTCAGTTTTTTTTTTCCATTTTCTTAATATGTCCTTCTCGTCTTTGACTGTCTTCTTGCTCTTCCAAAGTTCCCGCTTCATCATTGCCCAGTACTGCTCCACCGGGCGCAGCTCCGGACAGTTTGGCGGATTCATGTCCTTTGAAACAAAATGGACAGAATTGGCCTCATACCACTCCAGGACACTTTTAGAATAGTGGCATGATGCCAAATCTGGTCAAAATAGCGGAGCTTCGTCGTGCTGCTGCAAGAACGGCAAAAGGCGCTTCTCGAGGCACTCAGATTTGTAGATCTCGCCATTTACTGTGCCCTTTGTCACGAAAGGCTCACTCCTCAGTCCGCAAGAGCAGATGGCCTGCCAAATGAGATATTTAGAGGCGAACTTCGACATTTTCTTCTTCTTAAATTTGTCGTCCACATAGAACTTGCTCTTGCCGGTGAAAAACTCCAACCCCGGAATTTGCTTAAAATCGGCTTTTATATACGTTTCGTCGTCCATCACACAGCAGCCATATTTTGTCAGCATCTTCTCGTAGAGCTTCCGTGCCCGAGTTTTAGCCGTCGATTGTTGCCGCTCATCGCGGTTTGGGAAGTTCTGTACCTTGTATGTATGTAGTCTCTTCTTTGCATTCTGGACGTAGCTCTGCAACATGCCGATCTTTTTAGCCAAATCACGGCTTGAGACGTTGGGATTTGCTTTAATCATCCGCTTCACCTTTCCCTCCGTCTTTTTGTTCTCCGGTTCCGGTTTTCTTCCAGCTCCTTTGCCGTGGTCCAACGTCAACCGCTCCTGGAACCGCTTCAACACTCTGGAGACGGTTGAATCGTGAATGTTCAACATTTTTCCCAACTGCCGGTGCGACAGGTCAGGAAATTCCAGGTGTTTGGAAAGAATTTGTTCTCTCGACTCGCGTTGGTTCACCTCCATTTTCGTTGAATCGAAAAACACGACTTCGAGTTTGACAGCATGTAAGCAATACACATCAATGAGAAAGTGTGCAAAATTTGGTTGATTTTTACCCAATGGTAAAAAAGTTATGCCCTGTTGAATGTGTCGCAATAATTCCGCGTTCGCCCTTTACTACCATCTATTGTAGCAAGGTAACTTCCCATAGCAGTGGAATAATCTGAAAGACGATTTGATCAGAATTCTATTATTGTTTGTGATCATAAAGCTCCTGTATGAAGGGCCAAACACGTTTGGGTGGACCCGTAAGCAGATACACTTACGCGAAACCCGCGAATATAGGGAAAAGAATCTCCTTCCAAAAGCTAGGTCACACAGACAGCACTAGAATCGAGCCCTCGTTTGACAGAATAAACCCAATAGGTCGAAGAGCCCGCCCTCGTTTCGCGAAATGTTAACAATAGGGCAGAAATGTTTACAATAGGGCAGTCCCATGCTCCCTATCCAAATCGTTTTACTTGGGTGCCCTGATGGTCCCTCCCTTTCCCCCGTTATGTGTTATTTAATATTTGGTATATTTTGTACACGAAAAATTAGGATACCATTATAGACAAGAATGCTAATATATTCAAATTTTAAACTTCAATGGTACATCCAATGGATTGTTACTGAAAAATAGATAAAAATTAGTTATGCATTAATATCCTTCTAGTCCTGGAAAACCTGTAAACAGAATAGATCATTCCAAATATCTGAGATAAAATTTCAATAAAAGATATTATTTTATAAGACATGTTGTAATATTTTTCTTTATACTGTTCTAGTAACATTTCAAAGGTAGCAATTGGAGTGATCGAAGAGTCCGGTTTGATGATTTCTGAAATAATGGCTATGTTAATATAATACCACTAAACACAATATTAAAATATAATCCTACATTGCCAGTCTCTTATGAATATAGTAGTTGAAGTTTAGAAGTGCAATTTTAAATTAAATATTATGCTGAAATGCTGAAAAACAAATTGAGCCTTTGATACCTGTCATGTTGCTCCAGGCTCTTACATGGTTTTGGAATGCAAAGATGATTCTAAAGCGTTATTATACATAGCATTTCAAGCTTATTGCTTTCACAAATTGCTTATTGCCTGCTCTCAACTCAGTGTTCCAAATGCACTTCCACAGTTATTAATTGAGAACTTTCGATGCCGATGATTCTAATGCGTGCTGAAATTATTAATAAATTGAAAATGGAAAATATGCAATATGACATAAGGTACATGATGTTCAGTCGCACCCCCTCACTTCGCTATTGTCAGATTGACAACATTGCCCAGGCTACGCCAACCAGCGTCTCCATGTTTCAGCTGGCAGTCTTTTGTCATATGACTCGTGGAGGCGTGAGGTAGGAACTTGTGAGGACGAGAGGTCGGTCGCACCCTCCTTCGAAGTTGTCAACTCACCATTTGAAGCCCGAATTAACCACTGTATCCAAACTGTACTGTTTTTGATAATATGCAATGGTTGCTAGTTTTAATCGCGAAAATTTCACTTAAACGCACTCTTGTTGTAAAATTCAATTGGTTGTCCTAAAAAGGACGGTGGTCATAATAAGCGTTAGAAAATAATTTCTGTTTCCGGTTTATTTGGGCAGCAGGACACAATCATGTGCTATATTCACACAGAACAAAACGCTTGAATCGTTGCTACGAATGGCCGACGACAACATCCTTGGGATTATTCTGGTACTATAGTTGTCACGAGCATCCCATGCCACAAACAGACGGACTGTGGCGGGTGGGCAAAGCCCCGTCCAAAACACCAGCAAAAAGCTAGTGACGAATACTGAAATCATTTCGGTTCGTCTCGCGTGCTATAAACTAGCGTTGAGAGCATTGCATAGAAAGAGTCACGAAAATACAGCACGAAGTTAGCTTCACAAGAGAGGACGGGCCTCAGTTGTAAAATCAGACACCGGTAACAAAGCAAATTTATTTTGCCGCTGAAGGGTGTGGATATGGCAGTATTAAACATGGGATGAAACTTAACGTAAGAAAAAGACGAAGACAATTTGAACCATTTGCTACCCATTTTTGAGGACCCTGAAAGGGAAAACCAAATTATCAATCTGTTCATATTCAGATTTGTATGCGAGCAAAAGTAGGTCCTTTTTAAGTATAAAATAAGTTAAGTATTAAATAAGTATAAGTTTTTCTGATCAAATGGTGTATGAAAGAAGTCAGAAGTCAGCGTTCAAAAACTTTTCCCTTTTGCGTAACGCTGTCATTTTTCAAAATTTGGAAATGTCACCCGGAATTGAAAAGAGAAATGTAGTCCTATAGGATGCGTTAAAACTGTTGATCCAAGACCAAGGCAATACCAAAGCCGGCCCAGCCCGCAAATATGGTAAGGGTAGGAATATATTGACGATCGCTTTATTGAAAGTCGAGAACGCCTCTGCACTTCCACCAGAAATCACTAGGATGTGGAAAAAAGGGTTGGTTTGGCAGCATGGTTCGTTTTAGTAAACGATACGCCGAATCCGCGTACGTCTAGTACATTATTTATAAATTAGACCGATTTCCGATTTGAACCGGTCTGTACCAATATTACATGTTGCCGCCATGAACCGATTTAAACCCCTTAAAAAGTTCGATGAGGTTTTTTCATTCGGAAATCAAGTTAAACAACGCTTGACAACCGATGTGGACCGTTTTAAACCAACAATAATGATATTTTTGGGGTCACTCACAAACTGTGATGTGGTTTGAAATCGAGAGAATAAGCTAAATTTAAAATAACGCTTGACAGGCGATTTGGCCTCATTTGAACCAACAGTAAGGATGCTGTTGGGGCCATTCATTAAACATTCACCAACAGTAAGGATGCTGTTGAGCTTGAGCATATTGACCTCCCATGGTTTGCTACTCCGTGATTGATCGAAGTTAGCTGAAGTTGCACAGAGAACCAACAGGATATCATTTAATGGTATTTATTGTTTTTATTGATAAGTCAATTGGGGGAGTGATGGAATATTAGTTCGATACTTGTTGCTACTGCAACCCCAGAGGTTTCTCTTGAAAGGTTAGTAGCGGCAATAGCTAATGGAACTGTTTATACGCATTATTATATTATTTACCTTTCAGCAGATTTTACATTTACGGAGATGCTCTATAGAGACATTTAAATATATGTACCGATTTAAACCAACAGTAAGGATGCTTATGGGGCCACTTACAAAGGGTGGAATTGGCTTTCCGCTGAGAAAAACCGGTAAATTTAAAGTCATGCTTGAGACGATTGGGACCACTTGGGGCCACTCACAAATTTGCATTGGAAAAACAAGGTAAATTTGAAGCAACGCTGGATAACCGATTTGAACCAATTTGAACTAACAGAAAGGATGCTATGGGGGTCACTTACAAAGTCGTGGTGGTTTTTCATTTAGAAAATAAGATAAATTTAAAGTAACACTTGAGAGCCGATGTGGCGCCATCGATGCATTGTGTCGATTTTGTCCCATACTTCAAACTATATATCATAAAATCTAACCTTTGACAACGTCCTTCTACGCTTTCCTCAAAAATTTAGCAACAGCCCTGCCCTAGCGGTGAAATTATGAACTACAAAACTGTAATCATGAGATAGCCAATATTTCTAGGATCAATTTGGTTTTAGACACAATGCTACTAAGAAGCAACACCCTGGAGTTACTAATTTCGCCGAGATAAAAAGCTCTTCCGATCACTGTGCGACATAAAAATTTCGCTAGCCTCTATCTGTAACATAGAAAATATTCAATTCACTAATCCTCAACTACAAACTGGTCGTCAATCTTCATCGGCATTCAGTGTATTCCCAACTTGCCCCGTGTGTCCTCTAACATTCCCGGTTCGATACCATTACGACCCCTCGGTGCGATGGCCCTGCATCTGGAATCCCAATTCAATCTGTGCTGTTGAAAGCGGCCTAAGCGATTACCAAACTACAGTTACTCTCCTGTGGCTCTGTGTGCCAAGAAAGAACGTGTGTGCCCTGCTGCTGCTGCCGCTGACCCGTCGTCGCTTGACTCGCGCATCACGCCGGCCACAAGGCCGGATTCACGCGCCAGGAATTAATAAGCCAACTCGTCGGTTGCGCTGGCGAAATTTATGGAACCACCACCGATACGACTAACGGCACGCTTAACATTTAATAAATTGTGATTAAAAAATCATTATTAGATCTTTGTGTGTGCCGTACACCTGGCGGGCGCGAGCGCGAATGCACCTACCTAAATCAGACTCACATTGCTGCTGGGTGAGGGAGGTAGGATGGCAGTTGAAGATAGGAATAGTTCAGGTTCTAGTGTGCGGCATCGTCGTGATTGCATCATATGTCGCGCGGTTTGTAGAAGAGCACAGAAACTGGCTTCAACAATCGTGCTGATGATCGTCGAGTAAAAAGCTCCGTTGGATCGTAAAATATGTGCTGCTATAAAGAAAAGGGACGACGATCGAGTAGGGCTGCTGTTTCTGTTGAAGCAGCAGGTCGTCTCCGACAGAGTGTAGAATGTCACCGAACACGCAACCATCACCGGCTCCGTTGCGTCGAGGTGTTTTGAAATCTCAAGTGGATCGCCAAGTTATTTTAATCGCTTGGGAGTGTTCCTACGCTTGAAACAATTGTCATTCGGTTCTTAGCTACCTTCATGGATCATTTGTCACGACACGCTTCCTGTTTTGGGACGCGTGAGTAGAATCGTGCTATACGTGACCGGAGGAATGGGAGAAAGCGCCCTAGGCGTTCATCGCAACAATCCCGTTACGCGTAGTTTGCCTTTGGATAGGTCCAATTGGCACGGAGTGCTACGCCCTCTAATTTAGACGAACTGGGGAATCGTTTAATTGTGCGTATCGTATAGATGCCCCATGAAAGTAGTAACGCAACAGAATTTACTCGTTAATCACTGCCTCCAGGGGTAAAACAGGAGCGTGAGTGCGCCTGTTTCACGTAGGAGTGTACCTTCGGTGAAACTATCTGATCGTCTTCCGGAGAGTAAAGCTCAGAAAAACACAACCCCTAGCATTTGTTCGTAGGAATCAACAGCACATGTCCCCCTCGTGTCCATAATCAATTCAAGAAATCTAAATCCCGCCAATTTATGCTGCGTGGCAGCCAGCTCAACTCGGTCAGGTTTGCATCGTCAAGTGAGTGCAATTGTTTAAGTTGCCCAGCTCGATGGCCACGACGACGAACGGAGATCCAGACTTTCTTGAGGCTGACGTGCCGACTAATGGGTAATGATTGCAATTATCATTACGTTCCCTCTGTTTACACGCCTGGTTGAAGCCAGAATCTTTGCCGAGCGTAATAATGCAAAGCATTGAGCGAGCGTGAAAAGTAGGACGATAGGAGTGGCGCATCTTGATAGCATGGTCGACCGGCCGTCTCCGTGAGCATATGTATCTTTTCTCCAGCGAGCAGTGAGCGTTAATACACCGCTCATCAATCGAATGGCGAGTAAGTGCTATGTGTGCATGCATGTGCATCGGATTTACGACGACGGCGGCGACGACGCAGAGGTGACGGTTTTTCTTTTTCGCGCTGGAAAGAGATTAAGATGATTGATTCGTTGCAATCGCCTTAGGTTGGTGTGTTCTGCTGATGATCCTGAGCCAAGCGTGTGAAACGGCCTCCGGCGGCTGGCTTCGGATTGCTTTGTGGCCTAGAATTCTCCCGTCGCGCGGTGGTTGGTTGAGGAACAACAGGTCATTCCACCTCGCGGGCGTAGTTGCATCTGCCACTATTCGCTGACTTGTTTTCGCGCAGTTCAAGGTGTGTTGTGTATCCACGAAGAACTGTACATTTCTTCTTGTCAGCCTAGGACTAGGGCGGGTTCTTGGCATTGCCTTGACTAAGACACGTGTGATTCGTTTCAAGAGATAAGGTTTTAATTAGTGATGTTTTGTACGATGCCTGGCAATGAACGTCGTTCGATGAACTGCGATTGTGTTTGTATGTCGCTATTGCTACTTGAACAAATGTAATAAAACTCATTTAAACGAGTTAATTACGTTTTATTGGTTCTGCGGCTTTAGATGGTTTTTGATGTCAAATGAGAAAAAATAGAGCTAAACGGCGATTTTATTGTCTCAGTTGATGAATATCGATAGGATTTCAACTAATTTCTAAGAGGATTTTGGAAAAATACTTTGATGTACTTTGAGGGAATCTTTGTTAGGATTCTGACAAGTCTTGGCGAGTGTTTCAATGAATTTTAGAAAGGGTGCTGGTAAATGTTGACGGAAATTCTGCTGAGTTATCATTAAGAGACTGAGACATCGTTTTTGGCAATTCTCGGAGCATTTTGGTAGAATTTTGGCTAACCAAGAAGATACTGGCAAATTTAGTAGGGGATTCGGGAAAATCCCCGGGGAAAATACTGGCAAATCTTTGTGAATACTCTAGGATTCTGACAAATTTAGATAAACGCTAGAAAGTCCTGGACAGCCTGAACGTAGTTTGGAGTAGATCCAGGCAAGCAACGCCTCGGATCCTCGAAAAACACCAGAGAATATGGGACAGGATTCTCCCAAAGAGGATTTTGATGGTAATTCCTGGAAAGAATTTTTCCGAATCCCGGAGAGAATTCCTGTGATATCCCAAGACAATTCCGGAAAACTCTGTAGTTGACTCTCGTGTTCGAGACTGGATGCTGGCAAATGAAGATAAATATCTCGATAACTTCCGAGGATTTAGAAAATCCTGGTAAGAATCTGGAAAATATTGGCGTAGATATTGTAAAATCTCGATGAACGTTGTAAGTAATTTGGACAAACATTGGAGACGTTTTTTTTTGTATACCTTGCGGCAGCTTCTAAGAGTTTGTCAAATCCTATACAATATCTGATAGAATTAATGTGGTTCTTGATTAGAACTCTGATGAAACAAGAGTATTCTGGAAAATTTAGTAGAGGATTTTGTCTACTCCTTCAGAAGATCCCACGTGCATACCAGTGAGGATTTTGGTTAACGTTTGTGGATTATTGTGTATTTTGAGATCTCGGCAAACCTTGGTAACATGCCCTTTTAAAACCATCGTAACGGAAACCAAAAAATTTACTTCAACTCTCACGAATCACACTGTTATATACTTTTGTCCCCTAAGCTAACAGATTAAGAACTGATGGAAGCAGTTATTCGTGTGAATAAACTAGTCAATGAAAAAAGGTAGATGTCTGTCGAAATGAACTTAAACATATTTCCAATAATAGGAATGGACTCATCATATTCTGCAGATGAAGTTGGGTGAAATCATGAGATCCAGTTTCTTACTTTATGCTGCCAAAATTCTTTAGCCAAAAAATAAATTATTCTCCTTTCAGCTGTTCAACACTTCTTTGGGTTTTTGTAAACAAAAAGGCCTTTGCTGCTTGCCGCATTGGAACACTTTTTTGAGTTCTCGGTGACTTTGTGGACCGTGCTTTACTTTAACTGAACGATTTTTAAATAAAAAATGTACTAATATTTTTGGTACACGACACTAAAGAAGTCTGCACATTGTAGATGAAATACGCGTATCTGTCAAGATAAACAATAAAAGTAGTTGGAATTAAATGGAAATTACTAATCTCTCTTCTCATTTTCTAGTTATATGTAAGATTAGTTTTTTCAATATGGCGAAAATAACAATATGATCATGAGACGCCTCTGGTCACCACCTTCCTCTGTGTCCGGTTATCTTGAAAGACGTTCATCAACACTCAATACTCCGGATACAAGGTTTTTTCATTTAAATTTTACGGACATCATTGCCTGGAAAGTGCGAATGTTGTCCAAAGAGTTATTGAGGTCATTCCTTCAGTTTCGAAATTTGCTGAAGGTGTAAAGCTTGATAAGGCATCTACATCATGTAAAAGCTACGTTCAGGCTGGATTCCAATGATGCATGATATTATATTTTCTTCAAATAGTATGTCTCCATACAAGCGTGTTATGGAAGTATGTATACATTACTTTGATGCACTACTTTATTTCTTATGGTAAATAATTACTGGAAATAATTTGAACTTAAGGAAACAAATATGATTACAAAAAAGATTATTATAGTTAAGAGGCTCTACGCAATGATTTCTTGCCACTTTCATTTCGGTGTATCTCTAGTGTGCGTTTCTTTGATACTATTTTAAAACTTGAACCTGTTGTTGTTGAGTTCGGAAGAGGAAAAAGAGAATAATGAGTTTGAAAAAAGAAAAGAAAAGATTAATAAGGATTGTATGAATAATGAAAAAATAGCATATATGGCAACACTGCCAAAAATAAGAGTTGAGTTGAGTTCGAAAAACAAACAGATTACTAAGGATTGTATAAATAATGAAAAAAATGCATATATGGCAACACTGCCAAAAATAAACAGTGTTCATCTTAAATTTTTTGAACAATTTTCATCAAAAAGCTGATTGTTTTCAGACAACCGTTTGGTAGATGTAGACTTAAGAAAATAATGACTTTTCACAAATAACTTATAGATAAGAATTTATTTTTCTTGGTTTAACCCTTTCAAGCCTATAGATGCTTTTCATAACTGGCTGTGTAAGCGTTAGAATATAATTAACCCCTTCAAGCCTTTATAAAACCCCCAAAAAAAAACCCCCCTAAAAAAACCCACACACAAAAAAAAACCAAAAAAATACAAAAAGGGGAAAATTTTTCCCACAATTATTCTTCTAAAAAAAAAAAACACCACAAACAAACCCCCCCCAAACCCCCCTCAAAAAACCCCCAAAAAAAAAAAAAAAAAAAAAAAAAAAAAAAAAAAAATATAAATAGAATAAAGAGTTTTATTAGAGTATGGTACATATGCATACGTTAGACATTATGAATTTTACACAAGACGTAACCCAGCAAACACATGATCGTATATGATAGCGGATAAGAGTGAAAAGTGGAGGCGATATACGTACATTTTACATGAAGTCAAATGGACGCATGTACGTATATCGCCTCCACGTTGTACATATATCCGCTATCATATACGATTTTGTGTTTGCTGGGAATACATGTTTGTAAAAAGTCGGGGGATGTAAATAAAGATTTTGTGTAATATTATGTCTCCTGAAACTGACACATACGCAATTCTACAAAAGATTTGTTTGGTAGAATATATTTTCTCATCTCTTTCAACTCATTCTTATGCGCTAAAGGACGCTTGTATGTGTCGGTCTCAGGGGACAGAAATTTCCATGACATTTTGGTTGTGTGTATTATTAAATTCTCGTTGATAAACGTTAAACATTTTGGTATCTTTCTGTGATCTTCTAGGTTATTCAAAATGTAGTTCAGAACTTCAGATCTACAGTTGTAACAGGAGCTTTTAGGGCTATATAAGGCTTCGATATGTATTCAAACATATTGAATGTATATTTCGGAAGGTCAACAGTCAATATTTGTTAATTTTGTGATGTTTTAGGTCATCCAAACTGTGCTTGAGTTCAGAACTTAAGTTCTACAGTAGTAATTATTGATGTTTCAGCAATAACAAGATACGCTACGTAGTCAACCATATTCAATCAATATGTTCGAACTTAAAAAACATTATGAGATAAATTGGGATGATCTAGGTCAGTTGTGCTCAGGTAGATGCTTGCAGCGGGCCAAAATGAAATTTTGCGCCAATGCCACGGGCCGCAATGAGTTATTTTTAATGGCTTAAAATAATTAATAAAAAACAGCTTATTTTGAGGACACGTTACTAGTAGATGTACCTGAATGTAAAGCAATGCTCTTCCTTCCAAAATAAAAAAAAATTACAAACAACAAAATGTAGATTTATATCACATTCAATTTATTTGAAAATCAATAAAAAAAACTTTTCGCATTTTAATACATAATTCACTTACACTTTTCTTGAGCAAGCTTATCGAGATCAGCCTTCATGCTAGAGGTCGAAATACGCAATGAATTGTCCAAATGTGCATCACTTATCTTATTTCTTGCTTTTGACTTTACTTGCTTCATCACGGAAAACAGTTGTTCACAAATGTATGTGGATCCAAACAAAGAAGCTACGAAAAGAGCATGATTTCGCAGCTCTGGGAAGCGCTCTTCCGGAACAAATTTGGCATAGAACTCCAACAAATCATGTCGATCAAATTTTTCTCGCAGTTCCGTGTCGCACGTAACTCAATTAGTTCCATTTGGATATTATCTGGGGCTTGTTCAGCATCAACACTGAATGGAGCAGAAAAAAGTTTTAGAATTTTGTCATGCGCTTTGAAATCTCCAAATCTACGAGAAAAATCATTTTTCATTGTTTGGAGTGCGTCAACGTATTTTTTAGTCAACGTCACATTGCATTTTCCGAGAGTAGGGAAATGGGCAAAATTTTGAATTTTCATCTGTTTCTCCCACAACACGAGTTTGTTTTCAAATGTACTGATTTGATTAAACATGCTGTGCACCAATTTGCCTTTACCCTGGAGACTTAAATTCAAATCGTTCAGGTGCGTTGTAATGTCAGTCAGGAAAGCCAGATCTGTCACTCACTCCGCATTATCGAAAAACTTCACTGATTTACCTTTGCTCTCCATGAATTCGACGATTTCTTTCCGAAGATCAAATACGCGTCGCAGCACCTTTCCCCTGCTCAGCCAACGTACCTCAGTATAATATGGTACGTCACCATATTTTGCATCCGTGTCTACTAGAAGAGCCTGAAATTCTCGATGGTTCAATGCGTGCGATCGGATGAAATTAACTATTTTGATGACATCTTTCATGACATCTTTGAATCCCACGCTTTTGGCGCAGAGGTTCTCCTGGTGCACGATGCAATGGTACTGGGAGAATTGCTCTGACACTTCTGGTAATTTTCGAAGATGGGCAATTGCACCTTCATGTTTTCCTATGAATAAACATTTTTTTTCAGTAATAAAATGATTAAGCACAGAGAACAGACAAACAAGCTCAAACATAATTCATAAATAAATAAATAAATTTAAACATACATAAATGTATGAAGAAAAATACCTAAAATTTAACACCATCCTTGGTACTAAATTTTCCAAGGCCGTAAATCTGATAAAGCTGAATATTTTGCATCAATTTGTATGCAACCCTTCAAGTAAGAAGTAAATAAACTTACGGCCTGATGCCAGCGCCAAATACATCAGATGTCCATAATAAATGTGATAATGCCAGTACTGTCAAAAGGCGACGTTCAAAATAGCACAACATTTTAGGCAAGAATTTTAAGGAGCTTGCACGTCTTTACACTGCGGTATAAGCTTGAATAATTTAAATAAGATGGAAAACAAAATACATACCACACATAGCGGGAGCTCCATCGGTAACAACTCCGGACATTTTCTTCAGCGGTAGATCAAACTTTTCTAGAACAGCGCACAGAGCATTAAAGATATCAATGCCCTTCGTCGTTCCTTTCATGGGGAAAAGGCTTGCCAATTCCTCAGTCACCTCAAATTTCTTAGATATGCCGCGGATAAAAACTGCCAATTGAGCTGTGTCAGATATATCCGTGCTCTCATCCAGCGCCACTGAATAAAATTCAAAGCTGGCAACTTTTTCCTTCAAACTCAACACAAGATTTTCAGCAATGTCTTCAACCCGCCTGGTGATGGTCGCCCATGACAAACTCACTTGCGCAAAGATGCGACTTTTTTCGGGACAAATCATTTGAACCACAGCTTCCATACATTCCTTAACAAACTCGCCATCAGAAAATGGCTTCGAATGGGAAGCGAGTTTTTCTGCGATAATGAAACTTGCCTTTGTGCACAACTCGTTTTCTTGCTTTCTTCTCACAAAAAAGTTTTGCTGGCTACTCCCCTGAACTCAGCACATTTTTCAGCCCGCGCCACACCGACATATTTATCCATTTTTGACGCATGTTTCGACTCGTAGTGACGCTTCACATTAAATTCCTTCATAACTGCAACAGCTTCGTTGCAAATCATACACACCGGTTTTTGATTAATGCATGTAAAGAAAAACATTTCAGACCACTTCTCCTGGAAAACACGTCCTTCATCAGCCACTTTCCGTTTTTTGCTAGTGCTGGCTTCCATTTTCACTGAATAATTGCTCGAAACTTCTCAGAACTACGCACGCGACTACAGAACGGAACCAATTGACACTGACCAACATACACTGAATGGTGAAAGTGAATGAACCTGTGGTTGCGGGAGCGAAAATATGACTGCATTCTCTCTTTCTTCCTATCCCGCCTTTTTGGTCATTCATCATCTGTGTAACAAGCACGGTAAAAATTGTTCACATAAAACTATGAGAATCACAATTATTGCACAGTAAGAAATGCAACTCAAATCGAACAGCAAATAGCTACATATTCAATGAAGTTCTCACATTTCTCAAATGCTATCGTGGGCCGCAGGATGAGCACCACTGATCTAGGTCATCGAACTGTCGTTGAGTTCAGAACATAAGATCTACAGTTCTAACAGTAGGTTATTGCAGTATGCAAAAGAACAATATGTATTTAACAATATTCATTGAATAGTCTGGAAGGTCAACGGACATAATGCGACAATCTTGGGATATTGTAGGTCATCCAAACTGTGCTTTAGTTTAAAACATAAATTCTACAGCTGTAATAGTAGACTTTTGGGCTATATATGGTGACGGTATGAATTGTAACATATTCAATAAATCTTCTGAAAGGCCAACCGTCATAATTTTCTATCTTCGTGATCCTCTAGGTAATCCAAACTGTACTGGAGTTTAAAACTTGGAATCTACGGTAGTAACAGAAGCATTTGGTTACATTATATTACATACAAAGTTACATCATGTATTCAAACATATTCAGTGAATATTTTCGAACAAAAGCTACGATAAATATTTAAACATATTCAATGAATATTCTGAAACGTCCGCAAACATAATAGAATAACCTTGTTAGTTTCAGGTCATCCAAACTGTCCTTCAAAACATAAAGTCTACAATTGTAACAGTTGCTTTATGGGCTATAAAAAGTTACAATACATATTCAAACATATTCAATTAACATTCCGTAACGCACCAGAGCCATCACGCTGGCGCTGTGTACACCGACCGAGGTTCCCACACTTGTGTTGTACTTTTTACTAGAGCGCGCGTCCTGGTAGGTTAACATTCATTAATGTCAGCAAATATTATGTGAACTCCAGGACACTTTGGATGACATAGAATATCCCATGATTATCTCATAATATCTGTTGGTCTTCCAGGACATTCATTGAATATGTTTGAATACATATCATAACATTGTATAACGGATAAAGCTACTGTTGCTACAGAAGATCTTAAGTCCAGAACTTCAGGACAGTTTGGATGACCTAGTACATCTCAAACAAATATTTCCTACTGTTTTCAATAATTTCTATGTTATTGAGCACCAAATCAATCAGACCCCGGCGTAGTGCTTATCCAAGCAACACCAAACCGTCATAATTAGTTGCAGCAACTTGATTGTGACCTAACTGAGTCACATTGAAGTATTTTTTAATGGTTTGCAACAAATGTGCTTCTCGGGTAACATCCATACCTCTCACGCCAAAGTCACGAGTTCAAATCTCACCCCTGGACAAGTTACGAAAAACACCCAAAGAGGTGTTTCAGTAACTACGACGGGAGATAAACCAGCCCGAGGCTCAAAATCTTGATAACACAGAAACAAACAAACAAATACACCAAATTGTTCATATAATAACGCTCGGAAAGGGATTTTTTACGACCGATTTAGTTTTTTTTCAGCGCGTAAAAATGATGTTTCTATATTGTTTCGTATATTTTGCGTAGATAAAAGAATTAAAACCATTGACAAAAACTCCATCCAAACGGCTCAGAATACCTTGAAGTTTCATGTCATCGCTACGTAAAAGTGTAAGGTATATGGATGGCTCCTATGGGTAGTAGATCAAGAAATCTTCCAAGTTTGGTGCAAATCATGTCATGAATGTCATGAGACCGAACGCCATAATTCAGAACGCCATTAGACCGAATGCCATTAGATCAAATGGGTCATTAGGCCGAATTGGTCACAAAGCTAACTGAGTGACTGTTAATTTGTTTTCTGTTTGCTTGGATTCGGTTTCTGTTCTAATTTCAAAGATGGAAAAAACTTCAACGAGGTATCTTAATGGACTTAAGTTTTGAAATTAAAAAGAACTGCTTATGATTGAAATGAGGAAGCATCACTTATGACAAATCATTTCTTTTGTCCCATAGATTACGAAAAAAGCTAAGTTCTTAGGGACATGTTAGCAGATTGAAAATTTTTAAATTCAAAAGAACTGCTCATGATTTAAAGAAGGAAAAATCGCTCATGGAAGCTCGATTGTTTCATGTTCCAAAGATATCAAGTTTAATTCTCACATTGCGATCCTCAAAATAAAGAACTGATTGTAAAAAAGAAAATTATCTCATTATAGTTCATTGCTTCAAATCCCAAAAAATGTAAAAATCTTTAGCTCTACTTCAACAGATGACGAGATATAAAATTCCAAAAAAACAGCTTATAATTAAAAGAAGAAGGAATCTCCCATAAAAGTTCATTAGTTTCATGTCAGAGAAAATTTCAAGAAATGCTAAATTTAATCTTCCATATGACATGATAACAGATTTAAAGTATTGTAATTAGAAGAAAAAAAACTGTTCATGGTTTAAAGTAGTCTCCCATGAAAGTTCGTTGGCAAAGATTTCATGAAATATTAAGTTCAATCTTCTATCTTCGGCTTGATGGCGTTCGACCTAATAACGTTCATCCTACTGACCCTACACTTTAAGCTCAGTTTACCCATAATCGCGAAAAAGTGCACATACTCATTTATGGGTAAAGTTGACTTTACCCATATTTGAGTAAATTTGTTTGGGAAAAAATACTCAAATATGGATAAGTAGTAATGTACCCATAAATTATGGGTATTCTTCACCCATATTTGAGTAAATTGAACTTAGCTATTCGTTAGGTAGGAAGACTATATAATGAAATACACATCCAAATGTGTCAGTATGAATTCAAAGTGAAGGTAATGTTAACGCACCCAAATTTCATCTTATTTCGTCAACCAGACCATTTACAAACGGTTGTTTATCTCACAAAACATAGTCACATTTTGTGTCTGAGCGAAACTGCTCCGGAATGCACTTGGTACACAGCTGATAAGAGTCACCCGAACCGAAATGGAATTCCCCAAACACCTCCATTGAGCAATTATGTTTAACAACAAACCTCCTTGTCTCCACAGATCTTATTTCTTCGTTCGGCCCTAGAAACCCATCAACACCGCGGTCAGATAACACACCTGCGCGACACATCAAACAACGTAAATTAACGTTCTCCTCTTCTCGGACATCGCCCGTTCATCGAGGGTGTAGGTGAAATGACCCACAACAACATTGACGGCTGATTGCAGTGGTTCAGATTTCAAAGCGGATGGCCAAACATTGATCAACAATACGGTCGATTGTAGGCGCGTAATTACGAACCCGTTTGCTGCTTGCCACCACAACAGCTGCTGCCGCCCTACCCTTGGGAGACTTGGTCCAAAACGGAGCGAAGACAAATTAAAAGTGCGAGTGGCGGAGAAAAGTGAGAAAGCAAACAAAAAGGTTGAACCCTCGAAATCAACCGTGAACCCAGACTGCTGCTGGTGGTCAAGCGTGATATAGAGCTGAGAATACCTCGTCGTGGTCTGACTTGAGAAGGCACAGAAGAAGGCAAAACGAGCGAAACAAGAGCATCACGAATCCCGCGGGAACTCTGCCCATCGCCACCGGTCACCATCAGTCATCGTCGGAACGGCCTAGGTGACGCGCGCGTTTTGTCCGCCTTGCGTCCTCTCTGCTAAATCGAGTGCGCGTGCGTTTACAGAGAACGACTTTCCAGGTGCGCGGTTAACGCTTTCCAGATAATTTAATTCACACACGCCCGAAACGGTTGGATCATCAACAACGGCAGCGAGTGAGCGAGTGAGTGAGTGGTTAATCGGTACTTCGGTGGCGAAAAAGAAGCGATTGTTTTGTAGGCCCTTACGTTTGCCGAAAAGAAGATTCAGAAGAAGAAGCGGGTGGCAATGCTCCTCTGAAGTGGGAAGATAGAGTGATTTCCACCAGAAACCTGTTTTAAGTCCGTGCGCGAGCTCCGGAATGGTAGCCGCTTAAACCACCCCCGAAAAATCTAATTGGAGTGAGTTGGAATGATCCAATATCTGAAATTTCCTCTAAATGTAGTCGAGGCGTTTGTCAAACTATTCCAAATCTGGTAGAAAGATAATTTGATTCATGAGTCGTTTAGGTTTCTCCTCTTTCTGAAAGGAGGTTGCACCACTCTCCAAAGCGTCGTCAACGTGCAGAGACTTGGTTAATCCGGTGTGACCAAGATGTGAAGTGTGTGCGTCTGATGGCTAGCAACAGAAACCGCGAGAAGATAACGCCTTGAAATTGAAGAACACTGCTGAGTGGTTAGCAACTGCATGTGCCAGCTTGCAAATCAAGTCAAGTAGTGCATGTAGCAATAGTCCTTTATGAGTCGGGTTAATTCTCGCGAATTTGTTCGCAAATTCGAACCGCAGTACCGTCATCGACATAATTGGTTTCGAAGAAAGTGAGTTTGTGCTGCTGTGATCGATCACAACAGAACCGTGCAGCAGCAGCAGCAGCAGCAACAGGAGAGTGAAGTGAAACTGAAAACTACGCGAAAAAAATACAGGTTTACAGTGGCCGTCTACTTGTATCGAGTTCAACAAGTGTGTCTTGTTTTAAAGAAGGTGATCCGGTTTTCAGGACGCCGGGGAGCCCAAAACAAGGCCTCCTAAATGATTCCGTGCGTGAGCTTGACCGAAACCAGTGTCCTTGGGAATATGAAAGAGCGCGTTAAAGAGATGCGCGTCTTCGGTTGCCGACTAAACTTCTGGAACAATGTTACCGCTAATTTTAGCAACAAAGGTAAGTTATTTGAATGATAAAATTATTCGTTCGGACGAAATCAATTACTTCCTATTAATAGATTCCTGACATCGTGGCTTAGGAACTTGTTTGCGCCAGCATTTACCGATGTGTGCATATTGTTGCATTCTGGTGAGTAAATCCCGCAGGGGAACTAACAGAACTCTCTTCATACATGACCGGAATGTATGCTTCGCTGGAACCGTTAGTTTGGTCATCTCGCGGTAGCACGCTTACCGTGTCTGACTGGTTTTTATCAGTCCCGACGAATCTAGTAGCAAATCCTTATTGTTCGAATGTAGCACCAGCTGCAGCAGTCAGTAGTTCGATTGAATGTGCGCGATAGGTGCCGAAGAATATCGGTCATTGGGCATCGCGGATACATATATTGTTGCACTGTTGTATGGACAGACTGTGTTGTGATCCGGGTGAGAGGTGTATGATTGAGTCATCAAATTTTATGATTTATTTTATGCTATCGTTGGGTGATAGAATTCATAAGAAGCGAACCTAGGATCTCAGAGGGAATGAGGCCTTTTTGAGCTTATCCAAATTATGCTTGAAAGTAATTTTTGACACGGGCATTTAACTACTAATTCTTTAGAGCAGCAAATTTAGTTCGTTCCTCTTTTGACTAGATACTTAGAAATTATGAATTTCATATGAGACGTAATTCAAATTTGATTCACGTCAAGGAACGTAAACAATGAGGTCATGTAAAATTATGTGTCCTGGATACGGTGGTTGTTTTTTAAATTTTCTTTTGTTTTGGTTGTTAGCACCGACTCTTATTTTTGAGAACCGGTATTGCGGTATTAAGAGCGTTAGTACCGGTAATACCGATACTAGTACCTTTTCCCAAAATTTCTCAAGGTTTTTTTTTATTCCTTTATTAGACAAGAATAAGCACTCGAATTTGAGGGGAAAAAAATCAAAAACCAAAAAATGTATTTAGTAACGCTTTCATCCCTACTCTTAACATAGTCAGTGGTCACAGAAATAGACCTTCAGAATGTACAGGACGTTCAAAGAATTATCTTCATTGCGAGACTGAAAATAAGTAGCAATTGCACTAGTCATGGCAATAGTTAGCATGATGTATCACATTTTTTTCAAATTGCTAAATGAAACAATACTAAAATTTTATTCTTAAGACCTACTATGAGAGGTAACATGTTTTATTCGTTGAATCTTGAAAAATTTACACTTTGATAATACAGGTATACTTCGATAGTACGTAAATCAACAGTCTCACTTCAAATCAAAATTGCATAAAAAAAAATTACTGTTTCGTCCAGAGTTTGATCAGGCTTGTGATTTATATTTGAGAGACATTTTGTATTGTAGATCGCACAATGATATTTAAAAAAAAAATGGGTAACCACCGTACAACGAGTCACTTTTTGTTGCAATAGAAAAAAGTTAAATATTATTTTTTTAACAATGCACTTCGTAATGCTATCGTATCTCACCCCTTACTTTACGTAGTATAACAGACCCAAATTCACATGTTTTACCCACAAACATTCGTCAATCTTCTTAGGATGTTCATTTTACTCCTCTACTTTCTCTTTTCTAAATGATGACTTCAGCAATGCCTCTTACTACAGGGTGCGGCAGAAAATAATGCGAAAATGTTCAAACTTGAGTATTGGGTTAATTCGTGTAGCTAGTGACTAATTTCTGTCGAAAGTGTATTTTTTTATGTCTACTTTCAAGTGCTGCATCCAAACATTCTATTTGTTTTATTGCAAATTCGTCAAAATGTTCGCGAAAGAAGTGATAACCAGTTTGTTGCTCGCCCAGAAGAAGCCGAAAGAGATTGCCAAGGTGGTAGGGTGCCATTTGGCAACAGTTTACCGCAAAAAAAGTCCCTGCAGGAAGCTGACAGGAAAAGACCTGCATGCATCTTCCAGAGCCAGAGTGAAACGCCACTTAATTACGGACCGGGTCAAGGAACTACGAGTGACTCGTTCCAAGAGATTGCTTTCCTTGTTGAAGAAGGAAAAAATGATAATCCTGTTCTCCGACGAAAAGATTTTCAGCATCGATGCTGTGGCCAACAGCCGTACGGACCGGTTCATTTCACCGCAGAAAATGGAGAACGTTCCGGAAAAAGTGAAATTCAAATTTCAAACCAAACATCCGGCTGGTGTCATGATGTTTGGCTTGGTGGCGTCCAACGGCTTGAAAATGCCGCCTGTTTTCATTGATGCTGGAGTTAAAATCAATACCGAATTGTATATCGGTATTTTAAAGGAAAACCCTGAAGTCAACCATTACACGCACATGGCAGTCAATGTCGGAGGACTACGTCCGAAAGGCATGCTCTGGCTTCCGGGTCAGCTCGAGGATGTTATTAATAAAAATGGAGGACATATTGAATAAATTTGTTACAAAGGACTTTATAAAGATAACTGCACTCGAAAATAATGAAATTATTGCTTGAATTAGTTGAAAATGGGATTTGAAAGAAATAGAACAAATTTTCGCATTATTTTCTGCCGCACCCTGTATTAGACGTAATGCTCAAATTATGTCACGGTGAAAAGCAATCCCCCTCTCCCAGTTCGATACATTTTCCGTGTACCTAACGCATTGCATGTCACAGAACTATAAACCCTTTCCTGCCCTTAGAGTGTGAAAGAATTTGTGCATTTGATTTCTCATAAATCAATAGTCTTGAATGTAAAATTGTTATATTTGTTAGCTTTATGTTTCTTTAGAAATTTTATTAGACAAGCAACAGAACAGCCATTCATAATGGGGTACCTATGCAATATCATCCAATCAATATTTTGGATTTGGTTTTGCGTTTGAACTTATTTTTTTACTGCTTAGCTTGATCTTTTTTCTTTTCTTTTTCAGTCTTCTTCTGTTCACGTTCTTCTGTTTTTCCATGTATTTTTTCTCATTCTTTTTCTTACTTATTTCGTCAAGTCTCTCTTTCGCTGTTAGCACCGGAAAGTATTCCTTCGAGTAGTTGCGATGCTCAGCAGAACGATGTGGGGTTGGCGGAATCTTCAAAAACTCTGACAGTCGTCGAATACGTTTGGATTAGAATTCTTGCCCGCATCCCGTGGAAAATTGTCTGCGTTACCAGGTAGCTTTTTACTAGAATCGTTAGGTGTGGAGTATGGTTGGTCTGGTCACAGCACAATCCGCCACCTTGACAGGCCTTGATTCGTTCGTGCCTTGACCTACCCCGCATTGGGGATGTTAGGCAATGGTAACGTCCATGGTTCGAGTATTACTTTACCCATGCCCTTTCGCTCAATTTTCAATACTTCTATTCAATTTTCAACCTGCCGTACACTGACGGAACTATCAACACTTTCTCTTTATATCTTTCATTCTAGCAAACATTACTGTCCACTCTTGGGCCCTCCTGGTGATGAGCGAACATCTCCCTCTACATAATAATCGTTACGGAGAATACAAACATAACAATTAAAGTATGCTTTCCAATGTTGATGTCAATGATGTTTTTCATAACCATTTTTAAAAATTACTTTATTGACTGCGACTGTTTTAACATAGCATTGCCACTAGCAAAACGATAGAAATACGAATAATGTGACTGTCGTGTGCAGGAGACCATTGAAATATTATGACTTGAATGCAAATAATCCACTTAAACCTATTTCATGTCAAGATTAAAGGTTTGCTTTTCATGTTCTGTTAAATTTACCTAGCGGAAAATGTATCACATACCTATTTAATTTTACGTTATTTGTAGCTTTATAGCCATAACTGATGCATCTACCCTACTTACCCTTTAACCCTTCAGTTTTGAAATAGACCAATTCATTTCGCTGAGTTTTTAGGAATCCAGGCGTAATCGAACTCGTTGAAACTGCGTTAAGCTGATGAAGTATTTTTTTCGAATTTTTTCTTCATGGTCAGATTATCGTCGGTATCTTCAAGTGTTTAATCAGTATTTGGCGGTGTCTCATCAACAGTTCCCTCGATCTCATTACAAGCGTTCAGTTGTTTGAGCAAGTCATCCGCTTGCTTTATCATAACACTACGCGCAGTTTTGGAAAATATTCCAAAATTGTTACTCATCGTCGTTCTTGCGGCCAGGTTGCGTAAAAATGCGAAAAAGGTCCGTATTCAAACCGTCGTTCCTTAATCCGCTTTTTCAATACTTAGAAAAGTTCGTTGTCAAGATCGGTGTTTTGGTAAAAAAAAAAGCCGTATCGAGTATTAAATGAAGAGTAATATGATATGCAGTGTTGTCTGCTGCTGCTCTACAACTGCTTTACAGCTGCGTTTACAGGGTCCAAAGCTTCAATCATTTCTCTTACTAATTCTAATCTAACATCTAAAAACATCTAATCGTCTGTCAAGAAGCTCACGTTCACGTGTTCTTTAAAATCAGTCATCGCTTTTTGCACCGCAGTCTTGATCTTATTAAACCCCTTAAGCATGGCAAGCAAACAATTCCATCTATAGACCGTCCCAGAAAGAAAGGGCACACCTTCAGCTCGTTAAAAACATGTGTATTTTTATTTATGTCAACTTTTATTCTTACATATGGTTTCTCAACATTGTTTATCAACAGTTCATGAAATTTTTTTTGATTACTTATTGAATGTACATAAAAGCAAGTTCTCGAACTTTTCCTCTAACGTTCTTCATAAGGTTCAGCACATATTGATTAGCAACGATTTCAGCAACTTGTCCATTGTATCAGCCGGCTGAACATGTTTACGAAGATACATCTTGACCAGAGCCCAAAATCGTTCAATGGGACGAATTTCAGAGTAATTTGGGGGATTCATATGCTTACACAACCAAAACAAATATTTTTTTTTTTTTTTTTTTTTTTTTTTTCTATAAAAAAAACAACAACACCACCACCCCCACACACACAACACACAAACAAATATAAATAAAATACATAAAACACACACATAATAACATTTTTATTATATAAAACAACATCACATCATCTTTATTTATTTTTTTTTTTTCTCCTCTCCCCCGCTTTTATTTTTTATATTATTTCTCTTTTTTTCAAAAAATCTCTTTAAATTTATTCCAAAACAATTATTTTTACCAAGGTTAGTTATTATTTCGTTTTTTTTATGTTATACCCTTCTAGTCGGGTAGGTACAGTTATCACGTTTTTCTATTTGTACCAGTTCATGGTCAACTTAGCGTAATGACACGAAGCAAGGTCGGGGCAGTATATTACAGGATTGTCATGTTGACGAATCAGCGGCAACAGGTATTTTTTCAAGCATTGATTGTCGTAAATATCTGCATTCATTTACGACGTACGGCTTTGTAAATTTACCCTAAGAGCAAATTGCCTGCCAGGCCATCGCCTTGTTGCCATTTTTTCAGTGAAAAATGAGGTGTCTGCCTTGTCAACATCATCATCTTCACTAATCGTGTAATATCCCGGCAATGCTTTATAGCTTACCTTACCAATCAGACCAAGGCCGGTGTGGCCTCTGCTGTACACAGAAGGTGTCTCCATTGTATTTGGTCCATGGCTGTACCTCGCCAGCCTCGCTGTCCGCGGAGGATCTGCAGGTCGCCTTCTACTTGATCGATCTACCTTGCTCGTCGCGCGTCTCTTCTTCTTGTACCCGTCGGTTCATTCTCGAGAATAATTTTAACTGGGATTTCGTCCGACATCCTTACGACATACCCAGCCCATTGTAGTCGACCGATTTTAGCGATGTGTACGATGGGAGCTTCTTCCAGCAACTAATGCAATTTTTGGTTCATTCGCCTCCTCCACGTTCTATCTTCCATCTGCACTGTACCGTAGATCGTACGCAGCACCTTCCATTCAAAGACATCAAGGATCCTCCACTAGCAATGTACATATTTCGTGGCCGTAGTGAACTACCGGTCGCAATGCTTTATAGTCCAACTTCGAAAACGTTTCGTCGTCCATCATGATTCAATTCTTATTCTTGGCGTGGTTTCACGCTGGCAGCTTGTGTAGGACTTCTTTTTGGCTGTTTCTGATTCTTGTACGTCTTAGCTTGAATCTCTCTTTGGCTCGTTGAACGTTGTACTTCGAGGTGTTCATATTTTTGGCCAAAGCTGAGGAGGCCCCTTTGCCTTAGAAAAACTCGTCCGATTTGGTTGCTCCTCTTTCTCGTCCACTTCGTGGCAGATCCGCAAGGGAATACTCCTCCCCGAACATCCGCAATACGCGCCACACACGCGCTTTCACACCAAAGTTTTTCAGTTTCGCCAACTTTCTTAGTGATAATCCTGGACTAGTGCCCCACTTGTGCACGAGGGCATGGCGTTTTTCAATGGAAATCTTTCCCATCTCTCGAAATGCGCATGAAACTTTGCTGTGAGTTGTATTCGGTTTGACGTTTGGATGTTAACAATGAGATGGACCCGACAGACTACCCGAATAAAAATGTATGTACAAATGGCCTTCTTAACGGTAGAGAAATATTAGAGGTTTCATTGCCACATCGCTACCAGATCTAAGGTCAAGCAGAAATGGATCCGCATTTTTACCGCCAGAGGATGCATCGGAATCTGAATCTACAAATAAAAATGCGTAACCAATGTTTTCTAGAAGACTGAACAATTGCATCAATATACCTTTGTCATAATCCATAAGATTGTCTGTACTTGAAGACGGTTTCTGGTACAGAACACTTGTTACTGCTAGGTAAAAGCCATGGGCCAGGTATACTTGATGGTCTGCAGATGACAGTCTTCCCTCTATTTTCATGATAAGTGCTCAATCGGTCGTTTGGCCCATGATGTCTTTGGAAAGCACCAAACCGAATTCTGACAATTTATCGAAGTCCACTCGTCAAATGTGAGATTTAGCTTTCGGTATTGGGCTTGTAGCTCAGGGAATTGCTTCCGATATTCCTCGATCACAAAAGTGCAGTGTGATGCCACTTTCAGCTTTACTCCTCTGGGCGTCTTTGGAATATCGTTGAATCCTCGTGCCAGTAGTCCTTGTCGGATGTCCTCGGACTTGCATATTGTGTTAAATGAAATATTATCCTTCGCAGCTAGACGAGCAAGCACTGTGTTAAATGGGGGAAGTTCTCGAAAAATATTTGACAATGGAGGATTTTTTCGCATTTGAGGATGAAGGTTGCTCGTTGTCGTCGTCGGGAGGGGCAGTACGTTTGTCCAGATTAATATCGTGCATGCTCTTTTATGACCATGGAACACCTAAAACACTTAGCTGTTCCTCGATTTTCAATTCCTCGAAGAAAGTAACGCCACATTGATTACTCTGGAACATCTTTCTTTACATTATTTTCAAACTTTATTATAAAAAATTAGTAGAAAAACTTACTCAAAAAATTTCAACGGCAAGGAAGCGAAACAGACAGTAAACAATGAAAACGAAAATGAAGTGACAGTTTATTCAGACAACTTCTCCATGGTTATGAAATAAATTTTTTTTTTATAAAAAAAAAATTTGGAGAAAAGGAGGTTTTAAGACCTTCGAAAAAAGGTGGTGAAGGTTCCCAAAAACAAGCCAAAAAAAAAAAACCTATTGGTACCTCTTGGTGCCATAATAAAAGCTAATTGATTTCTAGTGGCTTTCATAAAATTTTAATAACACTAAATAAAGCTAGATGATTTTGGCAATGTTACTTAGGCAACGACAAAAAGGTCATGAATATTTTTTTATCGTGTCTGTTTTGTAAATTGTGAAGCGTGTTAGAAATATTGAATAATTTATCAGATTATACCGGTATTATCTCAAGTCGATACTGAAAATTCGGTCGGTATTACCGGTATTTCCGGTTCCGGTACTCCCGGTATACAAACCCTAGTCCTGGAACTGAAACAGATGCAACTCGACAAAAGATGTGTTTTATTTCTATTGATTTTCTCGTCTCTTTTGCCTGATTCCTAAAGTACGCTCGCATGTGAGTTTGTACTAGAAAGATTTTTTTCAGTATCATTATCATTATCATTATCATAGCTAACATAAGGCTTGTTCGCGACAAAATCTGAACACCCTTAAATACGTATATTTCTGGAAATACTTCATCAACCCGTGAAATATTTCGCAGACTGATGAACGTATGTCTGTTCATTCTTTAAAATCAATTTTTGGTGATACTACAAGCTAGAAAAATAAAAATGTCCCCAACTTTCGTGCATACTTCCAAGCACAGGCAAGGTATGAAGTCGTTCAAAGTGAAAACTGCACCGAACCGTAATGATAAACAGAATGTGACGGCTATAACCCGGGCTCGCAAGTTGTATCTCGAGTATATGACGAAGTTTTCCTGCGTGATAATTAACGATGCAACTTATGTGCTGGAATACTTCAAGCAGCTTCCCGGAATGTCTTATTATACTGCCATGCAATGGAACGGCGTAGAGGAGCATTTCAGGACGAAGAAAAAGGCCAAGTTTCCCAAAAAATATGTTGTTTGGCAGGCAATATGCAGCTGTGGTCGAGCAAGCCAAAGCTTCATCACTACCGGAACGGTAAACAAGTAAATATACCGTGAAAAATGCCTAAAGCAGCGACTGTTACCATTCCTACGCAGCCATGACACTCTCTCGCTATTCTGGCCTGATTTGGCGTCTTGTCACTACGCCAAAGATGTGTTGTAATGGTATAAAGCGAATGAAGTCCATGTTGTACCGAAAAGGGCGAATCCACCTAACTGCCCGGAGTTACGACCTATCGAGCGGTATTGGGCTCTCGTGAAGAGATAAGTCTGTCAATATAAACAACAAGCTACAACTATAGAAACATTTTGAAAATCTTGGAAAAAAGCAGCTAAATCGGTTGCAGAGAAGTCTGCACAGACCCTAGTGGTTGGAGTAAACTCAATAGTTCGTAGTTTCTTCATGCAACCTAATTAAGTAACTGTAATTAGTTTTAAGATGACTAATATTGCACTATTAAATGAATAAAAAATGCATCTTGGATTGAACCAACCACAAACTTGTTTTATTCCAAATTTAATCCGTCCAGATTTGGTAGCGAACAAGCCTTAACAATCCTGCTTTCTTTCAGAGAGAGCGTAATGGGGTTGTGCTCAAATTCATGACAAATCATTCTCCCATTGAAGTTGATTAAAATGTTCAATAATTATGCTCTTTCAAATGTAACAGTGATAGACCTTATGTAATTATAAATTTTACATTTAAAATTACGACCACGGGTTTAAACATTCAAAGACAGAACATAAAAAATGTTTTTTTTTAAATTCTAAACTTTCACTTTCATATTGAAATTAATTAAGATCTGATTGATTCTATCATTTCAACGTTCAGCTCAAAACCGATTGATGCTCGATTGTTAAGTCTTTGTAAGAGACACTCGCGAAAGATTGTGTGCACTCATAAATTGTCGCAATTTGAAACAGGACTCTTCCTTCAGTAAATATTAAAAGTTTGAACAATGCCACCAACTGTTAAACATATTTCCAACTGCTGCAAGAATTTTGGAAATCTAACAAGAAATTATCTAAAATTGAAATGATCGTCCTGAACAGGTTGATGGGCAAGGTACGCGTTAGAAATTAATATCTCTTTGCAGTTATCTTGGGCAGCAGGACACCATCATGTACTAAGTTCACTCACGATAGTAGTTTATTCAACTCTTCGTCGCTGCGAATGGCCGACTGCAAAATACGTGGATTGATTCTGGTAATGTGTGCATTACAAAAAAGCTACTGTTTTCTCGATCGGTCAGAGCTCTGGACAGTTTGGAGGATTAATATCATGAGGTACCGCTATGACATTATTTTCCTCGAACCATTTCTTCGTTACTGTTGAGTAGTGGCAAGATGCCAAATCGGGCCAAAACCGTGTGTTTTGAAAAATGCTGCTTTAGAAGTGGCAAAAGCGTTTTTGAAGGCACTCTTTGATGTAGATTTCACTGTTAATATTCCCGGTTGAGATGAATGGTTGGCTGATTTTACCGCACGTACAGATGGCTTGCCAAACGTGATATTTTTTGCGAATTTTTCTATCTTCTGTTCTTTAAATTTATACTCTAGGCTTCCTCTGTCCTTCATAGTTTGGAATTTATTACCAGGGATCTGTAAACAGTCAGCCTTCACGTATGTTTCATCGTCTTGTACGATGCAACCTGAGTGTTTGGTTAACAACGAATCATGTAGCTTTCGGGCCCGACTGTTCGTTTATCATCTCGGCGAGGTATCTTCTGGGCTTTGAATGACCTCAGTCCACATCTCACTTTAATGTCCAGTCACAGTTACAGTTACATTTGGCCCGGAAGCGACCGTTCATCTGCCAACTAACAAGGAAAAACGGCTCTAATTCGCCAGAACCCACATAACTAAGCCCCTAGAGTTCTGGAAAAGTGTTGTGTGGTCGGACGAATCCAAGTTTGAGCTGTTCAACAAGAAACGGTGGCAAAGAGTATGGCGCAGAAGTGATGAAAGACTGCAGGATAGGCATCTCCAGCCAACCATGAAATAAGGAGGAGAAATATTATGGTCTGGGGCTGCTTTTTGGGGGTTGGAATGGGTAATCTGGTCCTAATCAATGGGATCATGACAGCAGATTGATATTCTGTGCGCAAATCTGGAGGAGTCATTGCTGAAAATGGGGTTGGAAGGCAACTACACCTTTCAGCAAGATAATGATCCCAAGCATACGGCCAAGAAAACGCTCGTTGTTTTCGATCCTGTCGCGTCAAACCCTTAGAATGACCTCTCCAGAGCCCTGAATTGAACCCAATCGAGAATCGTTGCGCGATTCTCGATGATAAAGTGGAAACAAACAGACGAAACCAACAAACAAACGTATCATGTGGCGTTGGAGAAGGCTTGGAACGAATCGGATACCTGCTACCTTAGAAACCTGGTGGAAAGCATACCAAAACGGCTACAGGCGATCATCATGGCGAACGGGGGTCATATTGATTACTAATTACTTGATTTTCACCGATTTGTGTGTTATCAAAAATAGTTTTTCTGAAATGATTGATAATTTTCGTTTGTGCATCAAAGACATTACCAGTAAGCCAAACCAAACTTCCATGTGTTTTGACAGGAAGTATCACAACGCCCAGTTCTTTTGCAAATCTATGACTTTTGTAAACATTTACAAATTCATTATGGAATGATCTTTTTTTTTCGCCGGTCACTGCATGCATACGAACCATACTCTAAAACAACGTTTTGTCTACCAACAGCTCCTTTATGCTTCTTTAAAGCCAAAATTTGTACAAAGTGGCCCACTCTATAGACGGTTGTGAAAACAATTTAATATAACCTTTATATGACCATGAAGATTTTGAAAATGTTCTAGTGATAGATGCTTTGACCACTTGAGAACCTTCATAAAACCTATTGGGTGCCTTGAAAACCAGCAAACGGCCAAATAGCCACAGCTGTCAAACTTAACTGTGATGTCGTGGATTGTTTTTTTATTGTTCTGCTTTGTTCGATTCTCTGCTCTTCTGATTTCATATAGTAAATAAAATCTGAGAAAAAAAGGTCTGATGTTGCGAGAAATTTTGTTTTATAGCAAAATATCCAAAACATATTAACGCGCCTCGAAAATTATGCGAGTTTACAAAAACAAACTCAAAATTAAAACAAATATATTCGATAAATTAATCATGATTTTTTTTTTAAATTGATGAAATTCAATAAGGTTATCTAAAAAAATGCAGAAATTGGTCACTGATCTTCAGTTCATTTGCATTACATTTAAAATTTGTTCCATTCATTTGTCTACATTTCAATTATTTCTTATATTTCAATACGGCGATTGGAAAAAAAAATCACAAGTCTGCCATAAAGCCAAGTTATCTTCGCAATGACTAATTTAAAACTATTTGATTATTTGGTGGGTTCCCTCAATGCCAATTTGCCGTTTAATGCATTTACTGGAGGCAAAATGGTTTTAAAATGCTTTTTCAAATGACCATAATAAGATAATATGAATGAGTCCTAAAACGACAATTCCAAACATTTCATGAGTTCATAAAGTCGAAATAACACCCTTGATAGGAGTAAAAGGAATTTGAGAAAACGAGGTTTTAAGATTGTTTTAAACGAGCTTTGTAGATTCTCATAAACCTGACTAAAATATGAAACCTATTGGCACCTCTTGGTGTCATAATAAAACTAAATTGATTTCTAATGGCTTTGATAAAACCTTAATAAAACTTAATAAAGCAGGATAGTTTTGGCTATTTTACTTGGGTACCTTTCCTTGGAGCTGACGGTTGGCAGTTCCACTCCTTCGTTTACCTTGATGCTTCCGAGTCGTCGTCAAGGTTTCACTGTACGCATTGAGTATACGCCATACGGTGTTTCTAGGAAAGCTCAACACTTAGACATCTTGGGCACGGACGATGGATTTTCTAGGTAGACTGCGCACGATTTTGTTTATACGCTCTTCATAAAACGAGAGCGTTTTATGAACTGAAAAATATATATCAAAAGTTTCCGAAAACGTTCACTAGGAGCGCTGTAGAAGAGTTTGATCCATTAATTAGTGGGCCATGCTTTAAATAATATTGCAGAAGTCCGTTTAGAATACAAAGTAGGCAATCAACTAACTATCCTCATTCAACATTATCAACTTTTTCATACTTTCGTTCGAGTAGGAAAAAAGGGTAACGGAATGTTCCTTCGATGATTCGACTGGATACACATGTGCAGCACAACGCCAAACGCGGTCGTTGCTGGCTGGGAACCAATCGTCAAAGCTTGCCGGCTTTATCTGGTTCCATTTATCATAAACCTATTAAATCTGCGCTTAACTGCTGCTACCCCGTCGCCGCTGCTGCAACAGCTGTTTCAATTTTTATTTGAATTCCTGCACCTGAAGACCATCCCGCCCGGCCGGATCGAGTGCAATTTAATCTGGGATCGATTTTTTTTCCGACTGAAAGTTAGTAGTTAGTGGCAATCCAATCAGGACAGCATTAATCATTCACAACTCTCGTCTTGATCGGTGGTGATGGGTTGGAAGATTTCACGTTTTTGAAATGCCCTGTTTGCGGATCATCCACGCACATCCATCACTTAGGTATTATAGATGAAGCCACGACGCGGCCGACAGATTGCGTTCACGGGAAAAGATTTACGCGCGTCGTTGCTGTTTCTGTTGGCCTTTGTTTGCCCAGAGAGAAAATAAAAATATTTGGAAACAAGCAATAAAGATCGTTAACATCTCATTCGCTTTTTGCCGGCTGCTGACGGTCGTTGAAAAAAGTTTGGAGGCCATTCAGGAACAGAAACAGAAAGCGAGTTGTATTATTCAGTTTAACTCATATTGGGATCTTTAGCCAGACGCATTTCCACCTGCTGGTCGCTTCGGCTCGATAGAGGAAATCTGGTGCGAACCGAGACGAAAGCCTCACTTGTCCGATTGTAATTGGCATTAAAATTAAACACTCACGATACACACCGTGAGGTAGATGATGATGCTTTCGGTTTGGAAATGTGTAGGTAATAAATAGAGTTTGATGAACAACGAACGTCCGCACTCATGAGGTACAATGGCTGCTTCTGAGTGAGGGAAGCGATCTTGTGTCCCTCAAATGCGATCGATAAAGACCGGCGACGGTGGCGGGGGAGGCGTTACATTTCCCGTGAGAGATGACGGTTGGATGGGCCTTTTACCACAGACCGAATTGACCGGCATACGTTCCGTATTTGTGTGTTGGTTTATATCTTACAGGGCCATGAAGATCTTTGACGGTGCTGTAACGGGGGTAAGTAAAAGAAAGATGTCGATGATTCTCAACCACATAATAGACTAAATCGAATGCAGCGAGCATGATTTTCAACCTGGCTATAACGTTTTCAGATGTTTCTCCATCACTGGACGATTGCGATCATCATGTCGCACTTCGTAGATACTCGACTACCCCGGGCCGGATGATTCCTTCCTTCTCGTAGGAAGATGATTCTCTTTCGTTCATTTCCAACCGTGATGTGTTGATGATATCATACACACACAATCAGCCGAGACTATCGAATGATGGATTATGTAAATCTTTGATTGATCAAGATCCGCCGCCGCTCGCTTCATTGATCGATGGATTGATCGGATCATCACTAATGTGGTTTATTTGTTATTTGCACAATGCGATCATCTCCAGCAGCAGAGAATCTCTTCGCGTTCCGTGGGAACCTCTATGCCAGAAGTATCAAGATGATCGAATATTCCATTTATCTTCGATACATGATGCATCAAATCAGTCGGCAAATACGACCTGCCCAAGTAAATAATCAACCAAACATGCTAATTGAGTGAAAGTGACTTAACATTTTGATCACTCGCCCAGATCGGCAGCTTGCTTTTATAGAGCTCTACGCGTCCGAATTGATCACGATTGATCGCAATATAATGGCGATGATGAGTCATTTGCGTGCTGTCTAAATTCAAAACAGCTACCGACTTATTAGGAAACCCGTTTTCCGTGACGAATAGCGAAAAGTGAAATGACAACGATGGAATCGAACTTTACATTTCTCCTGGGATTCTTATGATCGTGCACGCGCCTCATCGGTTGATCATCTCGGACAGATTGAAAACAACAACCACCTGATCTACCCTGATCGGCGCCACGTTGCACCTTCCTGTCTCCCCAACACAATGGTTTTTACGATTACGACAAATGTAATAATTTAAACGTGTATAAAAGTGATTGCGCCGCGCAGTAGCGAAGGGAAACAGATTGATCGTTCTTGGATTAATTCACCAATTGTGAGGCGGAGATGGTGAGGGAGAAACAGAAACGGGTATGATAATAATGATAATCTAACGCCGATGCCCGGAGTGTCATCATTATGAGCGAAGCTCGACGTAATTGTCACGTTTTTGGACATTGAATGCAGGCGATTGTTGATGGGAAGGCAGTATTTTTTTTCTCCTACATCATAGGTCTTGTTATATCACCAAATTCATAGCTGCTAGATTTAACCTTGTAAAGTTGGAACATATTCAATTAACACTCTTTTTTTTCGTTTGCTTTCAGGTAAGTGTCTGCGAAGTAATGGGACAATATGAAAATCGTAAGTTGAATATTTAGTGTCAACACTGTCGTTTTGAACAATAGCGAAACCTTTTGATGTTTGTGAAGCAAACTTCATTGATCAATTCTTGTTTGTGTTCAAACATTTGTGGAATTCAATGCTGATTGATGTTAAAAATGATCAACTTTACTTGAGATTTTATATGTTCTCTAAATAAGAATCACAAGCTCATAAGTTAAGTTATTAGACATTTTTGAACAAATGCAAACAAATTCAATGAATGCAAAGGTTCCATTTAGCAAAATGAGTTCGTCTTAGAAAGAGTATTGAATTATAGCCGGGGTATTAAAGACTGAATTCGAAAAAATAATGAGACACAAAAAAAGTTCCCAAACATCTTTTTATCTCCGAATATCTTAAAACTTCCAAGGATTAAAGTCAACATTATGGTTCAATATCTAATCTTATCTAACGGGGTAGAGCTAAAAAATGAGAATTTTTTTAAGGGCAATAACAGAAAGACTTGTTTATAGAAAGAAAAACTTTTTGATTTATTTTGAAGGCAAGTCTCTTTACTTTAAAAAAAAAAATCAATGAACATTTGAATACGGTCCGTCATCAGCTGTTCGACGAAAATTTGTCCTGATATTTGAACAGGAGCGTTGTAAAGCTTCTTAATCGATTTGGCAAATGCATTTTTTGGTTGTATTTATCAGTTATTTACAGTATTTAGTTCTTCAGGTGATTTTGTACACCAGCGAACTCAAATATCTAAAGAAATCTTCAATCTGGCGACACTGGGGCAAATTTGTTGGATTGCGTTTTTTTGGTACATACGGGATGTTTTGGCTTTCCAAGAAAGCTTGTGTTTTTCTTGCATAATGCGGCGACGCTTTTTCCGGCAAAACACGTTATTTCCATCTGCATGATATGTCTGAAGAAATGGAATCAATATTTTCTTCAAACTTGATTTTGGTACACTTCTTGATTAATAGTCAAAACACTGGGCTTGAACCATGGTTTGGAAATTCCTCTCTCAGATATGGCAATACAAAGCATCACCCTTTGCTCAAACTTATACTCAAACTTATATTTTACGTTCGGAGATGCAGTAGAAGCGCTATCAGAATAATATCGATCGTTTTCTGGGATGTGGGTTTTTGAGAGAGGGAAGTAGCTTTCATCATCGAAAACGAAACATTTTCCGGCATAATCTCGGGTCATCCATTGACATTGCTGTTATACGGTTGATATCTGTTGCTCTGTGTATTCTGGTGCTCTAGATTTCTTGTGGCAGACTATTCCTATCTTCTTCAACTTCTTGCAGATGTAATGTTCCGTAGTCTTGAACTTTTTTGCTGCATCGTAGACTCGTCCTTTCTTGTCCATTATTTTAGCCGGTTTCTCACTATCACTCCTACGAGCTTATCCTGAAAGTGCCAGGATACGATAGAGGGTTGAAATTGGAACATTCTCGGTTTTAAAATGGTTCACAGTGAACTTTTTCTCGTGAATTATGTTCGTTTGATACAACTGTACAATCTATTGATGATTTTAAATTTTACACATATATTATTGTACATACCTATTTTCTTTAAAAAAATTATAACTTTGTCTTCGCTTGTTGTTCAGCAAGAATTCGGATAATGGTTGCTAATCCTAATCTAACTAGAGGAAAACAGCAAGACGTGGTGAACAATTTTCGGTTGCAAACTGACAATTCCGGAGGTTTCTTCTCGATAAAGTTTCTTTGTGAACCAAGCGTGTCCTAATCGTAGTCTAGTCAAACTATTGTTCCTTTTTGTCATTTCTATCTATGGGTATATCTACTTTCTGTTTTACAATTTTTAACGTGTTCCTGCTGGTTTGGTTCCATAATTGTTGGTGCTTTTTCCAAACTGCTTTTTTCATCCATTTAACAATATCATCATCGGCTCTGTCATTGCCCGGAATTCCTGTATGTCCTGGTACCCAACAGAATCGGACGTCTTTTCCTTTGGCTGCAATCTCAGTGCGCTGAATATAATAATTTTTGGATCTTCCAGACTCTAGAGCTGCCAGAAAACTCGAAGAATCACTGAAGATTACTGCTTTATCGTTCGTATGCTCAACTGCTTCAGCAAGTGCTTTTGACTCCGCAATAAAAACTGAGCACTGGTTAGGTAAACTGGATTCGATTCTGGTGTTAGGGCCGATTATTCCATATCCAACTTTTTCTTCAGCGAGTGATCCATCAGAACCAGTGATCAAATTCTTGGTATTTGTCTTCGACCAGCTTTCTAAAACACCAAGTGCTAGTTGGGGAGGTTGTCCAACTCTAAATTTAGATTTGATTGACCAGTCAATTTTAGGGCCCGTTTGATTCCATGCTTGTTGTAGAGCACTTGAAGCAATCCTTATAACTTGATTATATGTTGGTGCTAGTTTCTCGATATTTTCTCTGAGTAGTACTTCCAGACCGTATATCAGCTTGGAGGTTACAATGGCATTTCCAATATACAGAAGTGTTTTGCGGTCTGCTTTTCTTAAAATAGCTTTCAAAAGATTTAGTCTACTCCGACAGTCTTCCTTCAGTTGTTTTATGTGCTGATTGAAGCTGCATTTTCGATCGAAGATGACTCCGAGGATCCTAGTTGTTTTTGTTTAATCCCCCGCGGCGAGTGCGCGTGCGTTCGCGCAACAAGGCGGTGGGTTGTTGAGGTGAGACCAGAGCGCCCCCCTATTTTCCATCTCTGCCGTTTAGTCTTTGGGCGCCAACCCCCCGTCCCGCGTCTCTGTCGGACCAACGGCGCGGGCATTTTTCGGACAACGGCAACGGGTTCATGGCCGGAGAAAGGGGGGAAAGAGAGCGCCGCGTGTGGGCCCCGTTTTCCGCCGTCGTGTTCGCCAACCCCACCAAAGCTTACCCCTCCCGACCGATTTTGCAAAAAGTTGCTTCGACGGCATTTTGAACACAACTGAACAAGTTGGAACAAAACAAAACATGCGATTATGTTGGAGAGACAGAGAGCATTGATTAACATACTCTCTCTTTTCTCTGTGCACGTTTGTGGTTTGGTATGAGAGAGTTAAATCATTCCCATTTTTTAGTTATACCCCATTAATCTAATATAATCTAATCTAATGCAATCGCAGCCAGTACGAGAAAGCATCCTGAAAAAAAATGGGTTAGATTATGTCAAATTATTTTTTATGTGAATATTGATGCTTGCAGCATATCAAAGACAAAATAAAATAGCCTGGGACACGGATACATAAAAAAATATTTGGTCCCATTTCGGTTTTGAGAGCCTTTTGGGTCCTACTATAACTGCACGGAAAAAAATCCGTGCCCAGATCCGTGAATTCGAGAACAAGTAAAAATACACCGTGAACTGAATTACGTAATCATGAACTAGATCACGTTTATAGGTTAAAATCCTAAAATTGTGAACTAGTTCACGGTCCGTTTTTATTTTCGAGAACGCTTTTGTTTTTGTGTGTGCTTAATTTTAGCTCGATCGGTGAAACTTTATTTTAGCGCTCGCGGTTTAATTTTTCATAGTATTATTCATGGGGAAACTTAAATTTACAAAATAAAATTTGGCAAGTCGACCCGATGTTTTCTAAAAAATAAATCAATCCAATCACTCGCTGGAAAATTTCCAAGACCGCAAAGCAATCCAAAGCTTGGGAAAACGTTATATACAGGGCTGGTAGTAGGTCACTTTTTAGTGACTTGGTCACTATTTTGAGTGTAGTCACTAAAAAGTCACTATTTGCATCCAAAAGTCATTAAAGTCACTATTTTTTCGGAAAATGGTCACTAAAGCCACTATTTTTGCATCCGCCGATTGTAAAAAGTTTTATAAAATCACTTGTACCTGTAGTACAATAGATCTGGCAACACAATATAAAAGTTGAGAAATATACACCAAAAAAGTGTATTTATCATCCCACGTGTAAATATGATTGACAGCAGAATAAAGTGAAAATATTGTGGGCTGTGAATCATGGTACAATTATCTTGAAATCAGTTCCGCATTAATATTTTTCTTCCGCAAATATAGGTTTGGTACAATTTTCTTGAAGTCATTTACCATGATGCGGTCACAACGCCATCGTTCAGTACTAAAACGTATTCATGACGCTTATGACGCTTTGACCGCACAATTTAGAGTCAATGATGCGTAGGCCTCAGTCACTTATTTTACTTTAAATATGCATGCGATAGTGAGTTTTTTCAACTTACTTTAATTTAAATCATTTTGTATATTTGTAATAATTCAATTAGGTTTATTTCAAACTAGATGCTCCGGTGAACGCTGTCCCGCCTATACCTCAATTGAAATTGTCAAATGCAGAGCTCTGGTTGGTCACTCTAGATAAATTTGAATGCAATGCACGTGGTCCCATATTAGATGATGTAATATGGTTTCATTGTTTCATTAAATATATTTCATTATTATTAATTTTTTTCAAATTTATTTACATGTAAACTTAATGAACCCCATGAAGAATCGAACACAGAAAGAATCTTGTAAAATATGCTGAAGATGTCGACCCTTGTCTTTCGATCCGAGATGTGGCCAGAAGGTACAACGCCATCTTTCTAACGGTGCGGAACATCCTTCCCGGGGTAGGCGACAAGTTGTACAAAGCCAGTGAACATCCGAACCGTCAAATGAAGCAAAATTCCGTGGCCATAAAGCGTGCAACAAGGCTCTTGTACGACCGTGTTTTGACGAAACACAAGGGCTGCCCTTTGATCGATGACGAAACTTACGTCAAACTCGATTTCAAGCAGCTTCCCGGACAAAAGTTTTACATTGTTGGGGGGGGTAGAACTGGGCAAAAGTTTTACATCGTGAGGATGTGCCGGGAAGATTCAAGTTCGTGCAGTTGTGGCCTGAAAACGGAACCATTCGTCACATCCTCGACGATGCCATCCCAAGTTTACATCGAAGAATGCCTGAAAAAGCGTATGTTGCAGTTCATCCGCAAGCATAAGGGCAATGTCAGCTTTTGGCCCGATTTGGCCAGCTGCCTCCAAGAAATTTTTTAGACAAATATTCTTAGTTTATGATACAGTAGATTGTAAAAATTCATCAATTATTTATGTTTATTCTGACTTTGCTTACTGCTGTTAAACCGATTTTTTTTTTTGGCAAAGTTGCAAAACTTGTTAAGTAGAATTTGATCAAAAAAACTTCTAAAAAACTTATAAGTATAAGAGCTGTTTATAAGCATACTGGTACTATTTCAATGCTGTTTTCTAAGGTTTCTTCCAGAGGGAAGAACCACTCATGCATCTAATGTACTCTGATCTGGATAAGTTGGTGCGAACCATCGTGGGTTGAGTTTGTAAGCCCAATGTGTGGCCCGGGAACACTTCACTTTCAGAGGACATTTTGGTCAATATTGAGAGCTTGCAACCTGCGGAAAAAGTTTTTGTTGGGGATGAAGCAATGGCAGAGCTGGTCAAATTAAAGGAGGTCGAAAAACTCCATTTTTTCAACACTGCAAATAAGCATTACGTTGGTGCTGGTAAGCACGCAATCAAAAAGTCTGGTTTGCAGAACTCGTTTATAAGATATTGCCAGTGCCCACCAGCCGTTGCATCCAGTGAAAGCTCCAAGTATATTGTAAAAATCGCCAAGTTACTTCCGATTCAGGTCAACTATGATCTTCTTCTTGACGAATGGAACTTGTTAAAAGTGCGAATTGCTGACCTCGAGTACAGAGTATAGAATTGAGGAGTATTGCAACCAGTTTTTTTTTTACTAAGAAAACTTCTGTAGGTGAGCATAAATACCCTCAGGTGACAAATGCAGTGAAACAGGCAATGGCTCAAAAAAGGAATTGAGAAGCAAGATATTTCCGAAGTAGTTCTAGCACAAGCCAGCCTTAAAGGCTGTTTGACCGTGTGTAAAAACAGCCTTCGCAAAAACGAGCTGCGGACCAATTGCAGGAGGTCGTGGAGGAAAAATAGTCGCTTATTTACAAAAAAAAATCCAAAAAGTTACACTGCGCCGCAGTATTACACATATTTGCAAACGGGGATGTTAACTTACTGTACCTATACAACAAATGTATAAAAGATTTAAAAAAATACTAAAATTTGGAAATTTCTTTTTAGTCACTATTTGGTCACTATTTTTATTATTTTAGTCATGAAAGTCACTATTATTTATCCATAAAACCGCTACCAGCCCTGTATTTAGCTAAAACTGATTGCTATCCAAACAAACGGCTCATTAGACTGTTTTTATTCTAGCAGCACTGCCACCTGCAAACAATCTGACTTGCAAAAAGCAACGTATTTCAGTCAATGTGCCGCTGCTTACACTTCAATACTTCATCGGCTTAATTTTTTGCACAGCTTGCAGGAGGTATCCGTGTTGCTCGAGATCCTTGATAATCGAGATGTTAAAGTTGGAAACAAGCTTTACGGCCCTTTCCGCAACATCAGTCACAACAGCATGGGCCTTAACTGCGCTATTGAATGGATAAGAACCACCGTTATTTTCAATACTTTTGAAGCACTTTTTTGTGCTATATTGGATCAATTTCTATAAAATTAGGGTAACGGCATGTAATCATTCCGCCTATGCACAAAATATGTCATTAATTCGACGATCATCAACAAAATTATGTTGCAATCGGGATTGCATCCGAAGCAATCGAGATATAATTAATCAATTTAAAGTTATTCATTTCCGTATCGCTTTCGATTTCTTTAACTTTTTAGACAGCACTTTTTAGACTTTTTTTTGACGATCTTCGAATGATCTAAATTTGGCTAAATTGAACTTAAAAACCGAGTAATGCAGCCAAGACGGACAGAAAATAGTCACACGGTATACTCTAACTGTTCATGTAGGTAAAATAACAATGATTTAATAAGAAAAGCGTAGACCCAATGTTAGAAACAATGTTGTATGAAAAGCGTTTTAAAAATGTTGTTATTGGTAAAAAATTCAATAAAAATGGGTGAGTTTCGGTTGCATGTTTTTCAAATGGTTAATTTAAATTTGTTTTCCTATTCCTGTATTTGAGTGGCTTTCAATCATAGGCGGGTTCGCCTCCGGAGGAAAGCACCTCCACCCTAGCTTGCGACATTTCAAACTTCATGATAAAGCAAAACTAGATCTTCCGAGAACACTTTGGGTTACCCTTCGGTATACGATTTCCACCGGAAAGTGGTCATATTTAGATCGTTATCAAAACATGTCTTGCGACATAAGTTTTAAATGAAAAAAGAAAATTTGAGCTCATCGTTTGCATTCCAATACCGTTCGAGTACTTGGTAAACCGTTTTCACTTGTTGGTCGGGTTTTCTCAACAATATCTACATCCGGCTTAGCTTTATTGTCGGTTGGTAAAAAAAGCACGATTTTGTTCTTTCTTTCAGTCCAGAATACAAACCTCATTTCTACGCAAAAATCATAAAAGGACTCCAGACCCAGGAGAAGGTCCTTTACATGGTAGGAACTCGTTTGAGATTTCTTTGTTGTTCATCTTCAGTGTTCCAAAGGAAACTAATTCATTGACGAGAAGTTCATGAGCCAAAGAAATACTTGTGAAAAGTTATTTACTAAAACTTTTCATTGCGTGTTGAAAAATCTAAGTTATTTGGATTGAAACAGGCCAAAAATTCTTAGAATGACCTCCGATGACTTGTTTTTGCAGAATCATGAAGTATGATACGACGCAAGCCATGGTTTGGCAATGATTTGAATATGGCCACTTTCAAGAATCCTCAGAATGTCCTCCGATGGCCGAAATGGTCCCAGTCAGTAATCCTCACAATATCTTCCGTTGGCTTTGTTATGCAAACCTATGAAGTTTGATATGCCGTATGCCTTGTTCCGGATCTAAAAATATGTTGTTCACCTTGCTGCAGAGGTTCGGAATTCGGAACTAGGGACATTTTTGAAATGACCAATGTTTACCCGAGCAAAGCTAGAGATCAAATTGATATCAAAATTTGCTATTATGCTATCAGGTTTTCTGATTACTCCAGTTGATATCGTTTTGTGTGGATTAAAAGCATAGCAGAAAACTAATCCTGCTTTCAATGAAATCAATTTGATTACAGATTTTGAATTCTGATGTGATACCAAAATGAGTTTTTAATTTGATAGCGATCATAAGCAATGATAACAAAAACTTAAAAGGATATTTTGCTTTCAGTTTGCTACAAGTTTGTGCAATTTACAATTTACATTGAATACTTATTATGGTATAATTTTTTTTTATCGATAGCAAGACGTGCTATTATTTTGACACTTCCATGAAATACTGATAACAAGATTTGACGTGCATATTGTGCTCTCTGTTTACTATTCTCCGAAATTAGGATTAACAGTTAGTAGTATTCAGGTTCAATAACATTTTTTTCATTTTGAAAAAGTATAACTAAAATGGCACGTTGAAATAACAGGTTGTCATTATAAAGAACAAAATTGAATTCAAATTCAAAATGCAAGTAAAAACGCTTTTCCTCGTTATCCTGGAAAAATTGAGGACATTAAGAAAAACAAAGCTAGTAATTGGGAAAATATTTTATTTCACTTTTTTTATCCATGCTTGTATGGAATTCTTCCAGCCTTTCATGGATTACTTTCTGCTCCCTGCTTCAAACATTTTTATCTTGCTTGATCAATATCTTTCGCCTGAGCGAATTAACGATTGTGAAAAATCTCGGAACAGCTTCGCAGCTGAATTCGAAAAGTTATATGGCGAAGATAACATGGTGTTTTACATACATTTGGTAACCCATTTATCTGAAAGCGCTAGGAATGTATCCTTGTTCCCATATGAGAGCGCGAACGGAATGATTCTCAGTTACAGGACAGGAAACAATCACCCAGTCGTTCAAATGAATACAACATACATATTCAACCGGATTTGTCAACATATGACTGTTCCAAAAAACTCTTCAGTTCATGCTTGGCATTCTCGAACTTGGCGTTCGTCAAAAAGACAGGACCTTAAATTTGACTCTCGATTTTTGTATGAAATTCCAACAGACATTAATATTGAAGAAGATATTTTCGAAAATATTGAAAAACTTGAACTTAGTTACCATGATCGGATTTCTATTGGCAACATTTAATATCGCTCTAATCATTCATGGCAGAAACTCGGGTACGATGATTCATATGTTTTTATTACTGGGGAATTTTGGAAACGAACAAATTTCAACTGATAAAATTAGTGAAATATATATTATTGGCTTGAAATTGATCACTCATAAAAAATTTTACAATATGTTTTCGTATTCAGTTATAAATTTATTTATACTAAGAAAACTAGCCAGTATTTTATTAATTGATTGATTGAGATTGATTGATTTTAAATAAAAAACTGTGATAAACTTCAAAAAATTAAAATAAAGAAAACAATAAACATACTTAAACCAACTATTAACTTCTAACTGTTTTTTATTTGTAGACATCAAAATTTGATATCATTATGATTTAATTTTGATAACTTATCAATGCAAAGTGAAAACATAATTTGATAACACCAAAATCGATATCCAATTGAGCTCTCATCATGAGCATATTTTGATCTCAGCTTGCTATCATTTTGTTCACCGACTTTGCTCAGGTATCCACAAACTAAGATAAATTTCTAATCAATTTAAAAAAAACCGTATCGGAATCCGGTGGCTAGCAATGGAGAATCATCAATTATAAATTAGATTTTTTTTTTCTCAGAGGTTGGGGACGTACGTGTTAAAGGTTATTAGCAAATTTTATTACTGACCTGAACTCTTGGAAGAAAATTTAAAGAACCTTGATTTCTGAACGCTTTAAAGTCTTCAGAATAATTCCTGAATGTACTGATCTCTTCGATAAATATTTGAAGGAGCTCTTTGAAAAATGTCCTAATAATGTGCTCCATTGAATTTGTTTTGTAAAAGTTTGCCATGTCGTAAGCCAAGTTTCAAAACCGATCATAAAGTGGGCAAAATGCAGGGGTAGTAAGGGTACTTTTTCGCAATCCGCAAGCAATTCAAACAAGTTTAACTGGATTTCGCTGAACTTTTGCGTATTTTTTTTGTGTGCGCCGTGCACATTTTTATGTGGGATATTTTTAGGGTTTTCAGCTTGGAACCAGGGGCCGCACAGTGGATTTCGAAATAGAGAAACTCAGTTTTTTTTAGTATCATTGGATGTGTCCTATGTGGAAAAAAATACTGAAAGTATCCTCAATTGAACTTGTTTTGTTAAATCATGTAATTTAGCAGCCTGTTGATGCAAACAACAAATTTAGCCATATGTTGGCTTAAAATCTCGAATCGCTGCCGTTGTAATTGAATTTATAATTTAAATTTTTAATTCAAAATTTTGGACGAATGCCGAAAGATCGGGTTTCAGCCTTCGCATAGTCTTTGACGGCCTTCCAAAGTTCTTATATTTACTCCTACCCATTCCTTTGATTGCATCCGTCGAAATAGTAAGTCAATCTTCTCCTCCGACTAGCACTTTCCGCGCATGGAATCTGGCTGCGACAATCTACAGGAACAATTTCTTCATCATTCATATTCACTGATGGATTTTCAAATTTACTGTAACCTAGCTTCGACTTCTAGTTGGACATACAACACGTAACAGCATGCAAATATAATTCTACTTTTATAAAAACGCCGATCGATTCCAAATCGAAAATAAGCAGAATCACGTTGAATCGATGTTTGTTTTGGTTGTACTGTCAGCAAATACCCGCCTCACGCCTACTTTGAATTACTTATTTTATCACTTTATGCCACTTTTGTGATAAAGAATGGAACTATAATGGGTCCCGAATCAATGGGAATGGGTACCTTTAAGTTAGTGTGAAGAGCAATTTGGAACGACCTTTTTCTTGTTCCAAATTGTGTCGAAAATCCCAATTGTGGCAAAACATATACCAGATTCAAAAGGATGCCGAATAGATCCTGTATGGAGAGAAATTTATCCCGAAACTTAAATAGAAACAGTGGTGCAGCATTTTTTTTGAGTCTGTTATTAACAAAAAGAACAAAACCAGGACTTGGACCGCTACTGAAGATGCCCTGTTTCGTTTTTATATATTGAAGTTTTATCAAATAACAACAAAACCCATCTTGTTAGAGACATTTAACCAGAAATGCATCACCTCTCCAACTTGTTTTGTATCACTCAAGCTTGTCCTTCGAATCGTCGTTCTACAATTAATTGACCGTCGCAGCGTATACATCCGAGTTTGCATTCGACTCCAAATTACCGAGCAATTTGGCGCTTAAACCCTTTTAACGCACAAGAGTGCGGGGCGCAGAGCTTCGCTGTTTCGGCTGAGCCTTTTAACGCAAGATCATAATCGTTGACTTTTGTTTTCTACCTCCGCGCACAGTAGTTCATCATCCAAATTGCACGATCCAATATCAATCATCGCATTAAATCATTAAATTCGTTCGAGCGTCGAATCGGCAGCTGCAAATTTAAGAGCATTATGTAGCTGCATTCGCCTGTCTACCTATGAAGCAGTTTGGCACCTGTCGGTTAAGAGTTGTTCGAGTGAACGACAATGACGACGCATACACACGAAAAAAAAAGCGCAAGACTAATTCCGCTGTTCCGTTCTAATAACAATCGTTCAGCCTCAGCATCAGCATCCGAGGACAACGTTCCTTCTGATGATTATGGTTCAAGAGTCCTTCAACTCTTCCGTGCGAATATAGAGTGGAAGTTGCTGGCAGTACTTGGAGCAAACGGAACGAACCAATCGATTCGATGACGGTGATTGAACATGGCAGATTGCGATGGAAAATGTTTGATGGTGATTTGAGTCGTTTTGCACGCACTTTGCGTGCAATTTGCTCTTTTTTCTTCGATACATTGATGATTGGCGTTAGCAGTGCTGCATACATCGCGGCGATTTGTCGGTTTTTCTCGTTTTCCTCGAGCAGTACCAGTGCCGCGTCGCTTTTCGAGCTAGCTCATAGCGTGATTTATGTATGGGTGTGCAGTATGGGTGGGAAAATTGCCCATGCGATGGAAATCGGCAGTAGTTTGGATAAGGAAAAAGGAAGGGATTGTGAGTCCGCAACTTCCACTTGTGGTTTGTTGGATGAAAAGGAGATGTCTACTACAACTTCCTATAAAGTGGGTCACCTTGGTATTTTTGATAGTAATTAATTCCAGTAAGAGTAATCTGAGAGAAAGAGCTTGTTATTCTTTTTCTCGTACGTTTCTGTTTTGTCAACCTAGACTGCAATTTTCGAAATACTTAACAATCGTCTAAATTATCAAAAAGCATATTGTTTCCCTAAATAGATTGTTTTGTTCGTTTGCGTGGGTGTTTTGCATACGTATAAAATGAACTTTAAGACAAACAAAGTTGAAGTCCATACATAAGTTTTAGTCGTTGAACAGATTTCAAATCGACGAAGCTGTGTAGCGAATTATTTCACTTAAGTAAAACTGAATCTTCTTGAAATTCCCCAATTTTACAAAATCGTTAAAATGGTATCTAAACGGACTGAAATCCATTGACAATCAGAAGATTTTAAGTTCAACCACCGATTGAGGCGTGCATGTACGAAAGCTTCCATGAAACAATATCTTCCACTCATTGGTTTTGCCATGTCACGCTAGTTGCTGAGGAGTAGATATACTATACGTTAGGCATTATGTTGGGGCTACAATCGATGGAGGAGAGTGTGGAGCTTTAGCACCGCCAAAGCACAAGGAGTGAACCATTAAAAGAGGTGTGGTGCGATATTCAAACACACATTCACTCATAAAGACAACGCTTGCGTGCTGAATTGCATCCCAACATGGGAAGGGCGGACCCTATAATCTTGCCCGGCTTTCTGTCGTTGTTGTTACTCGTTGCATTGTTAAACATTTAAACTTGAACGCGATGGTTGACGGATAAAGCTATCATTTAAAAAGAAGTAAAAAAGCTACATCATTATGATTACAAAGCAGGAAATGTACGTTTACGAGATAGTGGTGCTCTGCGTGATAGAATGACAGCGAAAGACAGAGAGAGAGAGAGAGACAGCGTGTTTGCTGTTTGGGGTACAGCTTTTCGAGAGAATCAACCTTGAAATGATTGGTCTGTGTGACCCACAAACAAAAGCAGAAAGTCTTTCGGTTCCGATGAAGAGATCTCGCCCCACAATGTGCGATTTCAAATTTTCAATCTCATCGTGATGCATAATGATCAGGGTGGAGAAACTTTCCCGAGCCGAAAAAGGAAACACGAAGAACGAAACAGGAGAATCAATGACCTGCACCGGATGAGCGCCATTCAGCCATCAATCATCGTCGTTGTTTGGATTGGATGTGATCGTCGTCGTATTCGTCATTCATTCCATAGCAAGCGGGCTTATTATTCCAACATAAATTTCATTTCTCTTCAAAGAAATCACACAATAACACGGAGTGTGTGAGATAATCAAATCCAGATAAGGACACCTCACAATCGACAAATCCCGTGCTACAGAATGCGTTGAATGACGAAGGGATTCGTATTCCATAGTTCCCGCTGCATTGGTGATCGGCTTTCGTTCGACTCCAATGCCCATTTGCCATGAAATATTGCTCCTCGATGTAGATAAGTACATAAAAATCAACAACAGAACTCGACGAAATCGAAAGAGACTCAAACGGACAGCAAGCGACGAACCTTCGATGAAACCTGTTACACAACTTTTTATCGTCGTCGTTCTATCATCCACTTTGGAAACGTGAAACTGAAATGTGCATCCAAATGCAACAGCACAGCAGCCTTTTAGTTGAAAGGGGAAACGAAAAAAAATGTAGTCGACCTCCGTTTGGCTGCCAATTTGGTGTTCCTTTCTCTCTATGCTCTCGAAAAGGATCACCCGAAAAGGTCATCCTGTTCCAGTTTTGTGACCTGGCGTCCGCCGTCATCATCAGCGTTGGTCGTCTGTCGGTTCAAAACGAAGCTCTAAACAGCTGACGGAGTTGAAACATGATCGAATTGGATTTTTTATTCCGTTTCGATGGACCTACCCATCGGGGTTTAGCTGAGGATGGAATTCTTCACAAAATTTCCACTGACAGCTGATAGATGGAGAACGTGACGACGAATTTGTAAGCATTAACGTATCGCATTAAGCTAGCATACAGAACTGACCTAAGTACCCTGCTTAGCGCGATCATTTCCCATCAATCAGCTTAATCTGGAGGAATCCCAGCCGGGAAAGGCAAGAATGGCAATCAATTCCTTCTCCAATAAATCCGTTAATGGTGGATCATTCATCAGGTTGTCATAAACTTAGCGATTTTACGATGCTGCATCGCCGCCAGCGTCACACAGATGAGCACACCGCCGGCGGCGACGATACTGGAATGCACTAGAAATTTCTTGAAATGCTACTACAAGGTACCCATCAAGTTTCTCGCTAATAATCGTCGAACTGTTCGCCGTCTATCACGTCTAACACAAACGTACGATGGTGGTGAAAAGGGCTGTAAAGTGCTAAAACGATTAGCCTCGTCGCGCCCAGTGAGACCTCTCACCCAGGAGAGCATAAAGTAATGTTCCGAAGATATGTAGGTTCAGTGGAAAATATTATTCTAGTGCATCGTCCGTCGTTGGACATTGCAAATGGACCTAACGATCTACCGCGGGTAGTAAAGGGCGATACGGTCAAAATTTGATCAATATCAACTTGACGTATTTCTTTCAATTTTGCATTTAAAAAACCTGAACACCCCTCATTTTGAAGGTGTGTGTGTGTGTAGAATGTTGCTCTTATTTTGATTTTGGAATTCACTCTTCAGTTGTCAAAATGCCGTCCAAGCAAGAAAATCCGAGCTACTCGCACGCAAAGTTGGCAAAATCGCTAAAAGTTGCCAAATCAACCGTTACAAATGTAATTAAAGTGTTTGGGGAACGTTTGTCGACAGCCAGGAAGTCAGGATCGGGGGGAAATTGAAAACCGGAAGCCGCTGAGACGACAAAGAGAGTTGCCGGTAGTTTCAAGCGAAACCCTAACCTATCTCTCCGAGATGCCGCAAATAAGCTGGGTGTATCGTCTACAACCGTGCATCGAGCCAAAAAACGAGCTGGACTATCGACTTACAAGAAGGTAGTGACTCAAAATCGCGATGATAAACAAAATACGACGGCCAAAGCGCGATCCCGGAGGCTGTACACGACGATGCTGACGAAGTTTGACTGCGTGGTAATGGACGACGAAACCTACGTCAAAGCCGACTACAAGCAGCTTCCGGGACAGGAGTTTTATACGGCAAAAGGAAGGGGAAAGGTAGCAGATATTTTCAAGCACACGAAACTGTCAAAGTTCGCAAAGAAATATCTGGTTTGGCAAGCCATCTGTACCTGTGGCTTGAAAAGCAGCATTTTCATAGCTTCCGGGACTGTCAACCAAGAAATTTACGTGAAAGAGTGTTTGAATAAACGTCTGCTGCCTTTCCTGAAGAAACACGGTTGTTCCGTACTGTTTTGGCCGGATTTGGCATCTTGCCATTACGGTAAAAAGGCCATGGAGTGGTACGCCGCCAACAACGTGCAGGTGATTCCCAAGGACAAGAACCCTCCCAACACGCCAGAGCTCCGCCCAATTGAGAAATACTGGGCTATTGTCAAGCGGAACCTAAAGAAGACCAAAAAAACTGCTAAGGACGAGCAGCAGTTCAAGGCAAACTGGCTTTCTGCGGCGAAGAAGGTGGACAAGGTGGCTGTACAAAATCTGATGGCAGGGGTCAAGCGTAAGGCCCGGCAATTCGGATTTGGAAAAGCGGAAGCCTAACTGAATATTTTTCCTGAATTTTATACTAATTGAACTTGAAAAAGAAATTTAATTTGATTTTTTAAATAAACGATTTCGCCGATTTACACGCGTTTTCCCTTGACCAAATTTTGACCGTATCACCCTTTAACAAGCAAAACTACGGTTGGCCTGCTTAGAAATAGAAGTAAAAAAAAATCTTTCTCTTTGCAAAACTCTTATTCTTTAATTAAACACAATTCTCAAGGGACAATGCTGTTCCTATAATAGTCGTACAAACTTTCATGGTTACCACCAATCTTCCTAAATTGCCATCTAAAGACTGTACTCGAAAAATTAAGACACACAAAGATGGTCGCTAAATATTCCTTTTTATTCGAATTTTCTTCAAACTCTCAGGGAACAAACTATAACATTATGGTTAGGTTTCTACTTCATTGGCTTATTGGATCTCTTATCCATGACCGAATGCCCGCACTTTTCCCTTGACACCACTTATAAGGTTTCTAGCAATAGTGGCGCCGACTTCTTTTAATACTTTTACCCACTCTTTCTTCAAAGCCGTTCTCGAATACCTTAGGTGTTTTACGAAGGTTGGCCAAAGTTGACAAAGTTCCGGCGAGATCGGTGGGTTGAAGTCTTTTGGTACAAAAACAACATTGTTATCTTTATACCAGTCTAACACAGGCCGCGCGTAGTGGCAAACTGCACCTGCTTGACCGCCGCTGGGTCGTCTGGGTCTCCTTGAATGACTTCACCTCCCGGGACACCTTCGAACGATGGAATCTCAGATAGTTTCGATCCATCTGTGGAACACAGTTGGATTTTACACGACGGTGAACATCATCTTTTTGCGGATCTGATCTTCTTCCGATGCTATCTCGATAACCACTTGACAGATTGTAATGAAATTTTGACAACGTCAACGTTGACGTCAACAGATAGTTTCAGTCAAAATTTCATCAATTTTACAAGCCAATCATAGTTTTCTCATATTTTTCGAGTACTGTCTCTACATCGTTATACATTCCTGTTGGTAACGACAGTAAGGTTTTGAGATTCTTCGTGAATATGTTTACCTTTCTGTTTGCCTTCAGGTGTTTACTCAAATTTGTTTCTTTGAGTCATGCAGTTGTTTTTTGTTCATGTTAAATAACCTTTTCACTTAAGTTAGTATTAGTACAAGTTTATTTCTTGACTAGAAAGCAAAAGTTGAAGCAGCAAAATTTGCCTGCTTGTATCTTAGTGTTCTTAATGCTCTTCCACATTTAGTAATTGAGAGAGCTTTCGATTCTAGTACCATTTTCGCATTAGTATGATTGCGTGGCAAGTACAATTGTATTTGAATTTGTATTTGTATTTGTATTTACATTTAAAATAATTCATGTGGCAATAAGTATCTTAATAAATAAAAATAAACTAATTTAACACGTGTGTATGAACACTAGTTCAACATCGATCTTATCCGAATCGCGAAACGTCCAGATGGTTCATTAAACTCATATAGCTCTTCGACTCCAGTAACCATACGAATACATGCTAAAATTGGAACATTGTATCCAAACATAGTTCGGTGAAAACTTGGTTCAACATAGAAAGAAGTTCGAGGGCATCAGCTTCACCATTCAACAGGTTAGCAATTAACAACGATTGCTGTATTTTTCGACGTTGTTCCATCGTGTCCAACTCCAGTAGTCGGCATCTATCAGGATACGGTGGCAAGTTAGCAGGATCTCGCCACGGCAAGTTTTTTTTTAGCCAAACCAATAAACAAATTCTGAACTGAACGGGGGGCGACCCTGGCGTAGTGGTTAACATCCATACCTCTCACGCCAAAGTCACGAGCTCAAATCTCACCCCCGGACAAGTTACGAAAAATACCCAAAAGGTATTTGAATGACTACGACGGGAGATGAACCAGCCCAGGGCTGAAAATCTCGATAATAAAGGAACTAAAAAAAAATCAAAATCTGAACTTGTTCGATTCTAAGGCACCACGTGACCTGGTAAAGATGCCATACCACAGACGCGTTTTCCAAAACTAGACTCACAAGTGCGCAGTGCAATGACTTCCAGCAGTGAGGGTTCGAAAAACCCTTTGCCACATAGGAAATAAACCCCAATTGTCAAGTTGCTTTTGATACGATCACGGAACGGAGCAGTTCAAAAGTCATTTTTGAATCTAGTTGAACACCCAAATCAGTCACACTGGTAACTATACCGATAGTATTACCATCAATGCAGTAGCCAAACAGAATTGGATTCTCCATACGGCTCCGCAGCTCACGGTCCATAAGTTAGGATTTGAAAGAATATGCCATGGTCAATTTGATCGAACGCTGCTTTCAGGTCAGTGTATATTACATCAACTTGTACCTCATCCTCCATACTCGTAATGCACTTCAACGTAAAACTCTACAAGTCCAGGCATAAATTCGTGTTGATCGATAGATATTTAGCTTTTCAAGAATATTTCCACAAACCATTTTCGCAAATAACTTCGAGGCGGCAGACAAACTCGTTATACCTCGATAGTTAATAACATTGTGGTGATCCCCTCGTTTAAAAATAGGAGTGAAGGATTGCTGGAGTGAATGATTGAAAATATCACACAATGGTTGTGCTAAAACGGCAAGACAACGACAGATTAGAACTGCAGGCAACCCAAGTAACAATTTAAGTTTTATTCCAGCCGTATAGCATTCCTCCCGGCTTTGTTGATAGAACTACATTCAAAACTGTTTTGTCTTCCAATACCTCCTCTATGCTTCTTTAAAGCCAAAAGTTGTACAAAGTGGCCCACTCTATAGACGGTTGTGAAAACAAGTTTATAAAACCTTTATAAGACCATAAAGATTTTGAAAATGTTCTAGTGATAGATGCTATGACCACTTTAGAACCTTCATAAAATCTTTTGGCTGCCATGAAAACCAGCATGCGGCCAAAGGCCACAAATGTCAAACTTAACTGTGATATCGTGGTTGGTTTTTGTTGTTCTGCTTTGTTCGATTCTGTGCTCTTCTGTTTCATTTAATATTACGGGAAATTTTGTTTGATAGAAAAATATCCAGAACAAATTGAGTTTTTTACAGCGTATCGTGCTCCAAATCATAAATGTATTTAATTTTGTGGTAAATATTGGCACGATAAGAGCCGAAAACTAATGCGCCTCGGAAATTATGCGAGTTCACAACAACAAACACAAAATTAAAACAAATATATTCGATAAATTAACCATGAATTTCTTGAAAATAGGTGGAATTCAATAAGGTTATTTAAAAAAAAGAATGAAGAATGCAGGTCTCCGATCTACAGTTCGTTTACATTACATTTAGAATTTGGTGCATTTATTTTCCACATTTCAATTATTTCGTATATTTCAATAAGGTGATTGAAAAAAAATCACAATTCTTCAATAAAGCCAAGTTATCTTCGCAATGACTACTTTAAAACTATTTGGTTATTTGGTGGTTTCCCTCACTGCCAATTTGCCGTTTAATGCTTTTACTGGAGGCAAAATGATTTTAAAATGCTTTTTCATCTGACCATAATAAGATAATATGAATGAGTCCTAAAACGGCATTTCAAAACAGCATTTTATGAGAGCAGCTGTCAGAGGGAAGCCCCAGAGCGCTGCTAATCGTTGACGCCAGCGAATTGTTGGACAAGCACGTCATATCTATACTGGCGTTCGAAGAAGTAGAAAAGTACGCGGAGGTGCTGCACCAGTGCAACCAGGCGGGTTAGCAAGTAACAGTCGGCCAAGACAACTTATTGGCAGCTTCACAAGCAATGTGTCATCTCATTTTGAAGAACGTGATTGTTGAAATGGATAAATAGCTTTTGGGAGAATTTGTTGTTTTGAGCATGAGCATGAGCATGATTGACCGCCCACGGATGCAACGCCGTTATTGCCAGTTCAGCTGTATTTACACAAAGAACCAATAGATGATGTTTGCGACTAACATACATCCTCAATGTGTAAAAACTGGTGACCAATTATGAAGCAATACCGGCGCCGGTCGTGCCCGAATGCTGGTCAAGTAGGGAATGGGAAGGAAAGTGTTGACGTGATACTCGCTTTGGAGGAGGCCGAGAAATCCTCTGAACTTCCACGAGAAATCACTGGGATGTTAGATAGTTGGGAAAAGGTCAGCAGCAGGGTTCGTTTTGGTTGACGATACGCTGAATGTATGTAACTAGCACTATCCCCCAAAAGCATGGGACCGTTCCTTCAAGCAACAGAAGATCGAACGCCAGTTGCACCGCACCCCGAATAGTCCGGCATGACCTTATCACTGTAAACTCGTAAATAATGGTGATAGCTTTTTCTGCCTGTGTAGGTAATAGTTGGGCATGAGCAGTGGCATGCACTATTTTCTGTAGATATCCTGCAAATAGAGCTAAGACAAATTGGGCTGCCCCTTCAATTGATGGCCCATCATAGCATTAGTAACTTATATTGATTCTATTGATACCTACGCTCATTAATTTGGTACCAACCGGGGGAGACTTGGTCCTATACCCAATGCTTTCTTTATCTTCAACCCGTTCAACTACTCGCAATATTTAGTGGAATAGTGGGCGGAATATTACAATTTGAGATAATTCTAAGCAGTCACAAAATGATAATCAAGGTAATAAAGTCATTCAGGAATACGATCATTTTGGCCTTGATGATGCTAATGATTGGCTCTTACTCAGAGAACAGAAGGGAAACACATTATAAATAATTATTTCAATTGATGAAAGCATTGACAATGCAAAACGATTGTATTTCAAAATATAAAGCCTGTTCACGTTAAATTTTGGACACCAAAATAATAGCAGCAAAAAAAAATTTCACATAATTCAACAAAACCGATTACTTATTTCACAATAATAGAGTTATATCTACATTAAAAACAGTTGATTAAGATGTTTATCCTTCTTTCTGTAAAATTCTCGAACTGTCTGTGGTACACCTGCTATCAGGTTCCGTACGGTACCGTTGTACCTTATATCGTTCCAGGACGGATTTTGAACAGTGATAAAAGGCAAAATCAGGCCAAAACAGAGCTGAAAAGTCGTGGCTTCTGATAAACGGTAGCAACCGCTTTTTCAGACATTCTTTCTCGTACACATCCTTATCCTTATCCTTATCCTTAGTGCCAGTAAAGATGAAATTTTAGATTTTCGACCAAAACTACACATGGCCTGCCAAATCAAATACTTCTTCGGAAATACGGGCATCTTCTTTGTCCTGAAATTCTCGGCAACGGCGTTCCTTTGCATTGCGGTGTAAAAATTGCGGCGTCTTCGAGAACGTATGTTTCGTCTTCCATTATGATACAAGAAAATGTTTGCAAAAAGTTGGTGTAACGCTCCTTAGTATGACTTTTTGCAGTGAAATTTTGCTTATCATCACGGTTGGACACCTTTTCACTTTGTACGCCTTCAGTCCTTGCCTCTGCTTCACTTTTTCTACATATGATTTCAGCTTCCCAACTTTGCGAGTCACATTTCCGCACAGAAAGATTGAGATTTTTCTGAATAATGGCTACCAATAATGGCTTTGTCGATTTGTTCCACTTCCAACTTTCCGATCTACAGTCAAGCGCTGGTCAAATGATTTGCAAACACAAAACACGATACTTTTCGGTAATTTTAGTTTCTTGGCAAGATCGCAAGTACCGATAAATTCGGATTTGGCAGCATAATTAATCATCAATTAAAAGAAAGATTTGAGCAATAAAAAAAAAAAAAAGTGCCACTAAATAATTATGGCCTGTGCCAACAAATAATGTGTGATCAGCATTAAAAAATTAGAAATGAGCAATAATAGATGAGAAATGATCTTTGGATAATCTAATTGTGACCGGTAAATCTGTCAAATAAAGCAACAGCTATTAGTATATGTGCAAATAAATATGGCTTTATTTCCGCCAAATGATATAATTTGAGCACTAAACTACTCGCATGTGTCTTGGAATTTTTATTTGATTTTCCCATAAAAATAGTAAAATGAGCAATAAATAACTGAATAACCACAATAAAAAAAAACTCAAATGTCCTAGGTAGTAGATACAGTTACCCATCTTTAAATTCAAACATAATTTGATATCGTGAAAACTTTCCCATGAAATATTCAACAACACCATTTGAAAACTAAATGGGTTCCAGAGATCAGAAAATAAATCCAGGCGAAAAAATTGGAATGAGCCATAAAAAGTTGTGATGTGTTTTAGGACAAATAAAAAAAATCATATGGAAGAGGTAAAATGAGCAATGAATATTCAATAATGCGCAAAAGACAATGATATTTTTGCAAATAGACTTATGAACATACACATTCCAAATAAGAGTTGTTGAGCTTCTACAATTGATATTTTTATCAAATGATATGTTGAGTTCACCAATAACCATAAGACTGTCACTTGAATGGAAAAAATATTGTCGGTAAGGATGATCATTTAATGTGGTCACTACTTATAAATACGGTTGATAAATGTATCCATGCCAAGGGAAAGTACAAAAATCAACCTGTAATAATTTTGAAATGGTCATCAAACCATTATCAATGTTCAGGCGCACAAATCAAAACAGCAATCGGAAATAAAAAATATGAGCAATTTTATAATATAAAGCAGCTCTTAGAAAAAGACTTCTCATTTGAATGGCTTACATTTTTCAAAGCAGATTGGTAACAACGCCAGTAAATTCTCACCAAATTCGCGATGAAACATCAAGCAAATTTCTAACCAATCAAAGCAAAGGAGCATTTCTAAATTCAAAATTTGCAATGAACTTTTGCAAAAATAACAAATAACTGGCAAATGATTAGATCAAATCGCCCAGATAAAAATAAAAATAGAATTGAAAATATCAAACTAATTGTATATCGTAGTGTATGGCAAGTCGGACAGTCTGTAAATGAGGACATATCAATTTTAATTAGTTTGCAGGTTATTTTTCCAACATTTAACGATTTCACAGTTGCGGTGCATTACAAACGTTGTAAGGAGTCTCTATGAACTTAAAAAAGTTATCTTAACTGGCGTTCTGTTAAGGTGAAGGAACATAAATGTTAGGAAGATAAAGCCGCTCCAACGAAAAACGTAATCTTTGCGTCAACTTGATCCGGGGTATACAGGGTCATTAGAATAAGATTCAATGCTGATTCTTGGAAATTGGATGATAAATTGGATTAAGATGTTTTTCGAATACTCTTAAATGTGTGATAAACTGAAGCTATCTGACTTTGAAAAAGCAAACAATCTTGTTATTTTGGTTGAACCTCTTAACGGAATCCCCTACACTCTTTTTGGTAGCCATTGGTAATCCCTTGAACTGTGTGGAATCGCGGTGTGGTGGATGAGTAGATCAATTACAAGGACGTTTGAATGACGAATTATGTTCGTCAACAATAAGAATTTACTGGCGTTGTTACCAATCTGCTTTGACAAATTTAAGCCATTTAAATGAGTACTCTTTTTCTAAGTGCTGCTTTATATTATAAAATTGATCATATTTTTTTATTTCCGATTGCTGTTTTGATTTGTGCGCCTGAACATTGATAATGGTTTGAAGACTATTTCAAAATTATCACAGGTTGATTGTTGTACTTTTCCTTGGCATGGATACATTTATCAACCGTATTTATAAGTATCAATATTTTTTCCATTCAAGTGACAGTCTTATGTTTATTGGTGAACTCAACATATCATTTGATAAAAATATCAATTGTAGAAGCTCAACAACTCTTATTTGGAATGTGTACGTTCATAAGTCCATTTGCAAAAATATCATTGTCTTTTGCGCATTATTGAATATTCATTGCTCATTTTACCTTTTCCATATGATTTTTTTTATTTGTCCTAAAACACATCACAAGTTTCTATGGCTCATTCCCAATTTTTTGCCTGGATTTATTTTCTGCTCTCTGGAACCCATTTAGTTTTCAAATGGTGTTGTTGAATATTTCATGGGAAAGTTTTCACGATATCAAATTATGTTTGAATTTAAAGATGGGTAACTGTATCTACTACCTAGGACATATGAGTTTTTTTTATTGTGGTTATTCAGTTATTTATTGCTCATTTTACTATTTTTATGGGAAAATCAAATAAAAATTCCAAGACACATGCGAGTAGTTTAGTGCTCAAATTATATCATTTGGCGGAAATAAAGCCATATTTATTTGCACATATACTAATAGCTGTTGCTTTATTTGACAGATTTACCGGTCACAATTAGATTATCCAAAGATCATTTCTCATCAAGTATTGCACATTTCTAATTTTTTAATGCTGATCACACATTATTTGTTGGCACAGGCCTTAATAATTTAGTGGCACTTCTATCCTTTTTTGGTGCTTTTTCTGAATTACTAAGTGCAGGTAAATATTTTAGTCATTCGGATTTTGCTGCCGTTCGTACAAAATGCGTTTGCGCACTTCCACTAGATTCGACGCTATTATACTAAATGTAACAAGAATGTAAACATGTTGTAACACGAAATAAAGTGGAGAGTTTCAGCTTTCATATAAGTGAAACGTTTCAGTGATCCGTGAAATAATTCAAAATCTACACAGAAAGACATGTGTCCGAAATTTAACGTGGACTGGCTTTATTATTCTGCTTTCAGAGTTCAATAAAGAGTATGACCAGCATTTGTCTTCCCTTCTCCGTAAGACTCACTACGAGTCTTACGACGAATAAAAGACGAATGGAAAGCTTCACTTTATTTATCAAAGTTAAAGCAACATATTATTTGACAATGTTGTAGGTTGTAGTTGTAGTTGTAGGAACTAAGTTCTACAAGCTCTACAAGCACATCATACACCGTTTTTAATATTTAGTTTCTTAAATTAGTTAGTAACAAACGGGATTGCTGAAAGTTAGAATAAATTACGGTTGTGGTATAAAATCTTAAATCTAAAATCTTTGGGTTTTTCCTCAGCTCATTTGGTAAAGCCACAGCATCAAAGCAACAGCATGCTGAAGGTGGCTGGGTTCGACTCCAAGTCTGGACTAGAAATTGTTTGCGAAGAAAAACTCCCTGTAGATAGGGTATGATTGTACTTCCAGTGCAAAAATAGTACTGGCTAATTGAGAGCTAATTGCTAAAAGCAATGAACTTAAAATGACAAGAAAAAAGAAGTATAAAATCGAACATTTTTAACTCGCCTTAACCTCACGGATATCTTTCGACTATTTGCGTCTCATGACTTCACGCACTTGTTGTACATAACTTCAAAGCCTATTATTTGGAGATTCTCGAAATCGCCACAGTCATGCCATGTCATCAACTTAAGCGGTTGTGTACTCGTCTGCGTTTGAACTTCTTTGGTTTGATGTCATTAACCTCTGCCGCGATACTTTCCACTGACGACTGTAACGAATGTTGCAATACGTGCTGCATAAAAGTAGTTTTTACACTTACTGTTCGAAATCGACAATTCGTCCGAGGTGGCGACCACCAACGAGCGAGTACACATACCCGATCCAAAAGTATTGTGAAATTTGGTTGCCCTAGGGTGGTGGCAGTAATGACAATCGCAGCAGGAGAGGAACTCGAGGTGATGATTGATAGCAAACATGTGCGCACGAAATTGAGACCTTCACCTAGTTACGGTGAGGCGAAGAGGTGGGAAGCGGAGTTTGAAGAAAAATTTGATTTGGGCGGATAAAAGCGTGTCCACCGTTTGATTGGGATCAAAATTGTTTTGATCCATTTCTTTCATACGATGGGGGGTAACCAGTATGTGGCACGTATGTTGCTCACGCTGAGGATGAACAAAATGAGGAAAAGAGAAAGGAAGAGAAACAAATTGCTCCCCACAATTACTGGTCGGTTTCATTCATTAGTTGCTCTTCGTGTGTTTGGGAATTGGGGGTTCGGTTTTTAAACTTTTTGTTGTACTGAACGCCACTGCTCGCAAACAGAAAAGCGGATCAGTTCCATTTCGAAATGGACTGTTTTTTATTTTCTTTTCTATTTCAGCGTTGGAGAAAAAGTTGATCGTTTTTTTTACTAATGCATAGTTGAGTAAATTTTATGTGATTAAGTATTTGCGTCACTGTGGCTCTTTCATCATTTTTGAAATATAAATAAAAAACTAAATTATTTTCCATTGGTAAACCCCTTGTACGTGCTCTCAAGCATAAGTCCACTTTTGATTTAGAAACCTCTTGCGATCAACGAAGTCAAGCGCGTTCGTGGTTTTAGACCTTTACAAAGCTATTTAAGCTGAGTGTAATATACTTCCGATGAGGGTCCATTCATACATCCACAGAAGAACTCAGCCACGACAACAACGAAGACGTCTTCCAATATATCTACCCTTTTCTTGCCTTCAAGTTCCATATTGCACTTGAAACAAACAAATAGCAAAAAAAAAAAAAACGTTCATTCATTCCGTACACCCAGTCACTCTCCAAACAAACAAAAGGTTTGGCTTTGATGCTACTAGAGGAGAAGCATATTTTCGTCGTTGCAATGTTCGATCTATTACCCGGGCAGTCGGCTATTGTAATTGAAATGCCGTATTTCTTCTACTAGAGAGCCTACTCTGCTCTACTGCCGAGCTGAGAGTTTGTCTGAGTTTGACTCGTGAGCTGCACTTCTCTTTTACACTGATTTTCCCAACTCCAGCAAGCGACGGGGGTTAGCGAGTACGCAGAGCTGAGAGGGGGTTCCGAGAGTGTACACGAAGATACATCAACTGTGCTGTAGAAGGAAAACTGGACTGGCAGGGTTGAAATCTGCTATTTGTTGAGGGGTTTTCTCAGAGAAGCCTAGAATCGGTGTCTCGGATAACCTTCTCCGCAAGGGCACGGAACTGGCAACCTGGAGATTCGACAAGATTTTCCGGATTAAGATTTGTCTCGACTTCTCTGAGCATAGAGTATATTTGCAACATAACATGCAAAATTCCAGGCACTAATAATAAGCATCCTATGCTCTAATTCAATAAAAATGGAAGTGCAATCAGAAACGTTTGTTACAGATGCGTAAAAATCTGAGATAATGAAGAAGAAAAGTCAATTTTCAAACGCTTATCATTTGACAGATAGGCCTATTTCGCCTGTGACTTACAGACTGATTCAGTCGAGGAAATATGTCTATCTGTCAAAAAATTACTTTTTTCTAGTGGAATTTAAAGGAATTTGAAAAAGTGCGTTTCCTTTTTTTTCAAAAGTAATCAATTGAAGTATTCATTTAAATTTTTCTGGTTTGCCAATTGCAATCGTTCTACTAATCGTTAAATTGTTTTTTGAAAAAGTGTGAAGAAAGTATCGATCATTCATGTGAAATTAATTGATTGTTTTGGAATGTTTAAAAAATAAATAAAAAGACAGTAGAAATCACTTTCTATGCAGACAGCTTGTAACATTTTTTTTTCTTTCTTTTCAGGTAAGTGACAAGCTCCTAACTCCGCTGAGTTCGGCTATGATGATGAGTATTGTGAGTTTCTTGTATTTTTTTTTTCTTTTTGGCTTGTGATTCAAAGATAAGGAGGGACATTGGATAATGTTGGTGTATGTTTAAACTTCGGTTCAAGTGGTAAAATGCTTTTAGTTTTTACACTCTGACAATAGTCACATAACCTTGAATATGAAAATTAGTTATTATGATTATGAAATCTTTTTGTCACTCAGCTTTTAGTATTTGATCTTATTAAGAGCTGTTTGATCTTTCAAATACCATTTTCTGTTGAGAGTTGGATTACATTTTATTCATTTATTAAAATTTATTATTAGCAGAATAAGTTGGTGTCCAAATGATAAAAACTATCTTAACGCTAACAAAAACTGTCTTCTTGTATAGTCTCGCGACATCTTAAAATCAAAAACAGACGACACACAATTAAAGGCACGTTGCAAAGCAATCATCCAAGAATTCGCCCTGTAGACGGTTCCTTTGTGTGGAACTCCAAGGAGGGAGGTGTTTCGTAAGATTCGGCTACGAACCTGGAGTGGAATATCGGCGAGCAGTGAAGGGCAGTCTATTCGATCAGACAGCAAATCAGTGACGATAAGTGCCTTCGCGGCTTCACAACGAATTTAAAGAGTGTCCAGATGAATCATACCCCAAGTAGCAATTCAAATGCAAATTGGTTTTATTCATGTTTTATGGTAGTTTTATCAAAGCATTATGGAGTTCATCCGGTTTTATCAGGGCATTTTCCAAGTTAAGGTGGTTTTAATTCATTAATAGTTCTTAAGAGTGATTAAAGAACACTTGAAGAAACCTCCATAAAACTACATGATTTATAAGTGTAATTCACCTTATCAGTAGTTTTATAAGATACTTGATCCCCCTCTCAAGACATCGTTTCGCAACTTGCATAAAACCTGATAAAAGTTTTGTTAAAGTTTTATGACATTCTTCTTTAAGATGCATGTATCTTGGAAATGCTGCCATAAAACTCTCTTAGAACCATTTTAAATTTTATTTTAAATAAGAGCACATATTCTTGAGAAAGAACATAATGTGAAAAATAAACAAACTGTCACAATGGACGCCCACAGGTGGAAGAAATTAAAAACTAGCGGATCGTTCAAGCGGAAATTCAATAAAAACCTATCCAATATATTGAACACTCCTTCATCTCAGCCACCAACGACAATTTTTTTTTACCATTCCATTGGATTCGCAGCCTACTGAGACTAACTTATCAAAAGGGTCTATGCGTTATGCGTCCTATTTTTTGTAACGAATCAAATTAAATGGTGCAATGTGTCTTCAGTTGAAAACGGAAATGCATAACTCATGATATTTGATTTTATGCCAGTTGTGCAAGTTAAACCTAACGTCTCAGGCAGTGCGTTATATGGCGCACCACCGTGGAAATACAGCGCAGTACTTTTGACGTAAGGTTTAATGTGCACTACGATTGTAAAATGTTATGTTAATGTTGAATTCTCCCAAGTCGTGCATTTCAGTTCCCAATAGGCTACACAATATTTATACCCATTGCAAGTAAAAATTGGTATATCATCTGAGCGAAAATCGATTTTTCCCATGATCCGCACGTTTAATCCAAAGTCGGAAGTTGTGCGCTGGAATCGCTCAGTGATCCACTGTACAGTGCCCTTCTTCCAACGCTAGGTTCAGCGTACAGATCAAGAGAAAAATCATCTTTCGCTCAACTGATGTTTCAGCCATCGACGCAACATTATTATCTGTTCTTCTTCCCAAATCCATTGTTAGCATACTCAAGTTAGAGTTTTTTTTTTAATGTTTTAATCGCCTTACGCTGGTGATTAAAAACTATAAATTATAAGCTGTAATGATGAACAACAATTATGCATAGGCACTTTTGATTTGAACGTTCACATTTTCTTTGTTTATGATGTGCCTTCTCCACACTGATTTTATGGCTATCATACGAAAGACTTGTTTACCTTGAGCAATTCAAACAAGTTTTATTCAAGTGTTACTCCTCTTTTTCAAGAATAGCACAAGTAAAGATAAACTTATCGCGCTCCTAAAAAAATCTTCTTAGTCTTGTGCAAGAAATATTAGTTTTATATGCGTTTTATGGTAGTTTTAGATAAAACCATTGAAAAAATGGCGAGCGTGCCTATTCTGGATTCCCTCGGAATGGTAGCCATTTAAATATGTGTGCAAAAAAACTCTCGTTTTTCCAATGCTACGAACAATTTCTGCTGTTAAAATACATTTTGAGACTTAAAATGGATTGTAGACACAATTTATTCAAGATCTAACAATTTATCAGCCTTGTCACCTTATTGTTGAATTTTCAAGTATTTTTTATTTTTCAAATAAATCAATGTTCTAGCAATGATTCCGTGGCGCATTAAAATTTTTGAACTTTTGTGTTATAAAACACCAATAAACTGAACGTCGCATGAAAAAATTATCAATTGCAGGCAAAAAACTAACACATTTATGGCCAATTTTACAATTAATTTACATACTTATCCACTTTGGAAAAAAAACATCATATGTATATCGATGTTTTTTTTCTCTTAAAAAAGTCCCCATTCAGCAGAACGAATCCAAAAATGGAATCTTCGGAAAATATTTGTGACGGACTGGAAGTGTTCTTAAAGAGGAAAATCATAAAACTACCAAAACTTGTGGTAGTTTTATCATAGCTTTAAGCATGTCCTGCATGTCATTACAAGTATGTACCGATAAAACTATCAAGTTTTAAGCGAATCTTGGGAAATAGTCTTGGGAACCTCCTGTAGTATGGGCCTTTTTGAACTTATGAGGGTTTTATGGCTGTTTTATCGATGTTATGTAGAATAACTAGTTTTATGCGTGGTTTTATCAAATGAGTCTTGAGAACTTCTTCAAGTGTACCTTAAAATTGAATTTGTTACTTGGGAAGGCAGCGACTCTCGTAACTCGGAAGGTTGAAAGGGTCCCTCCAAGACAGTCTACAAATAGCCTATCGGATGAAACGTCGTTGAATCGACTCAATACGTTCAACGCCATTTTGGAAATGAGGTTTCCAGACCGGGGAAGCATATTCCAGGGTGGACCTCACCAACGATCAGTACAGCGACTTACGGCAGTACACGTCTCGAAATTCTTTAGCCACACGAAAAAAGAAGCCGAGATTTCGGGAAGCTTTTGTTATTATGTAGGACATGTGAGGTTTGTACGTGCGTTTATTGTCAAGTATTACACCAAGGTCCTTTACTTGATTGTCTCTTTGGAGAGGAATTGAATCCAAGGAATAACTGAAGATAAAAGGAGACTTCTTCCTAGAAAAAGTGACAATGGTACACTTTCCCGGATTCAAGAGCATGCAGTTCACCCCTCACACCACCTTTGTACTGTCTCTTAGTCTTCTTGCAACTGTAAAGTCTCGTAGCGAATCCACGTGAATGCAGATATTGAGGTCGTCAGCAAAACATAGCCGATGAGATTTCAGAAACAGATTGACATCGTTGAAATACAAGAGAAAAATCAGCGGCCCAAGATGACTACTTTGTGGAACGCCGGACAAGGCGGGGAACGAAGTGGACAGCTCATAGCCAATTTTAACCTTGAGGGTTCTGCCACAAAGATACGATTTGAAGCAGTGAAGCAAGGTGGCGCCGAATCCAAGCCTTTCCAGTTTTACCACAGCGATGTCCTGGTCGATTCTGTCGAAAGCAGCAGATAGATCCATGTAGATAACGTCCGTTTGTGAACCAGCTGAAATCCCATCCATGATGAAGGAAGTGATTGATAGAAGGCTTAGAGAACTAGTAGAACTAGACAAAGTGTTTGAGTTTTCAATTTTTTATTATTTTTAAAGTGATCAAGTGAAGTGTAAATTAAAATTTTCCTCGTTTTTCCAATCAACAGCTGGTAAAAAAACTCGATAATTTTTTTTTTCTGCTCGGGATCAGTTTGAGATTCTTTACTAGAACTTCTTATACGTTGAATCTCTTCTGTTGAAATTTCACACTGACGTACGGACGCCACAATATTTTTGAATACTTCAGACCTATTTATGTAGTGCTCAGAGCATCCTCTCAAAAAACTGGTGGTTCATGTTTATTTTGTCGTACTTCTTAAAAGTGTCTGATTTGTACACTCAAGAGAGTTGCCGTTTTCTGCAAAATTTCTTAGAATGGCATTTTTCGTCTTGCCGCAGAGATAGCGCTTATCAAGGAATCATCAATTAAAAAAACCGTGCCTCGAGAACGGTGCATCGTAGAACAAAGTTTTTTCTGAAATTGTGAGTAAATTTTCTTAGAAATCTGTAAAAATATTATCTGAAAACAATTTTTCACAAACATTTTCACGGTGGAGAAAAACTATAAGTAAAATTCGGAAAAACTATGACCTAAATCATGGAAAATTAAACAAAAAATTCTCTTGTCTAACAGATCCTAAGCTTCAAATGGTGAAAATTTAGGGATGTTATTTTTATTCTCGATTAATTTTTCTTAAAATTAAAAGACATTCATGCAAACTCCAATTTTAGTTTTCCGATTGCAAAAATTATCAATTTCAAAAATTTATAACTCAAGAACGGAGTATAGTACAACAACAAAAACTCCTAAATTGCAACGAAATTTTCTCATAAATCAAAAAAAAAAAAAAGTTTTCTGAAAAAAAATTCTTATAAAATTTTCACTGTGGAGGAAAATTTTAAAGAAAAGTCCGAAAAACTATGACCAAAATTATGGAAAATTTCTAAAAAATATTTTCTTGTTAATCAACTCATAAGCTTCAAGTAGTAGAAATTTGACGATGAGATTATTTTTAGTTCTCGAGTAAAGTTTGTAAATCTTAAACCACGGGTACAAGGAATAAAAAAAAAGACAGTTTTCAGAGTTTTGTATAGAGATCCTTTAGTTTTTCAAACATTTCTCAAGAACAACTAAAAAGCCATCCCCAAATTTTTACCATTTGAAGCTAAGGATCTGTTAAACAAGAAGTAATTTTTTTTTGGAAATTTTCCATGATTTTGGTCATAGTTTTTCGGACTTTTCTTTGGAGTTTTCCTCCACTGTGAAATTTTTTTTTTGATAATATATTTTTCAGACTTTTTAGAAAATTGCCTTACAATTGTGGAAAATAAAACTTTGCTTTACGATGTTATAGATTTATGAAATTGGTGATTTTGTGAATAACCGAAAATTTCAATACGAGTTTCCCGAAAAACTGACAACCCTGAACTTTTTAAACATTTGTTTGTTCATTAGCCCATAAACTCTACTCGTGGACAAAATTTAATGAAAATCTGAGACCCTTCGGCCCAAACCTCTACGATAATTAAAAAAAAACAACCCCTTCTGATAACTGCATTTTAGATACTGATAAACTTTGTCGAATACGGCAAAGATTGATTGCCGCGTCATCTCTGCAGCAAGATCTGGAACCATAGAGAACAGACATCTAACTCGAATTTGAAATGTGTGTAAGAAATCTAACGGTCACTTCAGAAAGACAACACAAGTAGCAACATCATGGTGGCGCTGCTATCGCAGATTTCTAAAGCTTATGTTGATTAAGTTGATAAATACAGTAGTTTTCCGTTTTTGGCAACACTTATGTTTTGCCTTCTTTGCTTTTTAGGAAATCCATCTAACGCTCAATGCAATTTCTGATTTCACTAGAATATTATTTAGGGACTCTTTTAACATAGTTGTCTGAATAGAACTTAAATAATTCTAAGGAAACACTCGGCTAACGAATGTTCCAGAAAGTATGAGCACACCTTATTTTAACGGTCACTTTGACTATAATGAAATATTTCAACATGTTTTGGCTGCATCCTTTTGTTTGCACATTTCTGAATGACATAGCATCAAAAAAGTGCTCAGTTTTGTGTTACCTATCAAAATGCGCGGTCTTACTCCGGAACAACGAAAAGTATCGTGAACAAATGGTGCACTGTGAGCGGACTCTCCTTGAGAAAATTGGCCAAGGAAGAGGGTGTAAGCGTCGGAGCGGTTCGATCTGCGATTCGAAAATATAGAGAACAGTGTACGTTTGAAGATGCGCCGAAGAGTGGTCGGAAATCCGGTCCTGTTAGTCCGGATATCGATAAAAAGATCAGGGATGCCTACAAGCGAAAACCAGCGACTTCCGTTCGGGATGTTGCGAAAAAACTAGGGACCTCGTCGAGTAACGTCATGCTTGCCAAAGAAAGACTTGGGCTAAACACATACCGAAAGCAGAAAAAAACCCAAAAGGAACTCAAAACAGGCCACGTCCGTGAAACCACAGGCCCGCAAACTCTACGATTCGTTATTGTGTAGAAATTCTGGGTGTATAATAATGGACGATGAAACGTATGTGAAACTAGATTACAAAACGCTTCCCGTACCACAATTCTATACTGTAAGCGAAGACAAAGACATCCCCGAAACGGAGAAGGCAATTTTTACCGAAAAAATCGGTAAGAAGGTTATGGTTTGGCATGCAATATGCGAGTGTGGTAGAACATCTAGTCCGTACATCACAACAGATACGATGAACACTCAGAAATACGTTAAGGAATGTCTCCAGAAGCGATTATTGCCGATGATCAGGCAGCACGAAGGTCAAGTAGTGTTTTGGCCTGATTTGGCGTCATGTCATTACGCAAAGGACACTTTAGAATGGTACAAAAGTCAAAATGTATGTTTCGTGCCGAGAAACATGAATCCGCCGAACTGCCCGGAGGCACGGCCAATCGAGACTTTTTGGGCTTTAACCAAAGCAAAGCTTCGAAAATTCATAAAATCAGCGGACGACATCCAAAAATTTAAAAAAGATTGGCCAAAAGTGGTCAAAATGGTGGGAAGTACCACTGTGCAGAAGCTAATGGATCATGTTCGAGGAAAAGTTAGGAGTCTAGGCAATGATTAAATATTTTGATTAAACGAGAATTAAATATCATATAAAACACAAATACAAATATGATTTGCCTAATAAAATTATTAAAACTAAAAAAAACATGACTTTTTTGTTATTTTGAAAGTGTGCTTATACTTTCTGGAACAGTCTATATTAGGGGTGCCAAAAAACGGAACCCACAGTATTTTTTTTTTCCTCTCCCCCCCCCCCCCCCCCCCCCACCCTTTTTTCCGTGTTTGGTTTTTTTTGTGGGTTTTAATTTTTTTTTTTTTGATTTATTTCACTTTTTTTTGGGGGATTTTTTTTTTTCCCATGTTTGGTTTTTCCTGTGCGGGGCCTCTTCTCTGGTGTCCAAAACCCGAAAGCCGACACCTCTCTTTACTTCCTTTTCCCAAAGTAAGCCTCCCCGGTTTCTTTGTGGCAAGATCTGGATTTAATATTATAATGTCAAATGAAGACAAATAGCATACCGAGAAACTTTGCTGAAGACGACAACTCTCTAGAGCTTCATTTGGCAGAGATAGGCCGCCATCTCTTCGGTACGATCTGGAACTAATGTGATTATTTCAAATGTCTTCATTTTACATTCTCAACAATTTTGCTGAAGACGGCAACTCTTTAGAGTATAATTTGGCAAAGATTGACTGTAGCGCCATCTTTGCGGCGCAATTTGCAACTAATCTGATTATGTCAAATGACTACATTTTATATTCTCAACAACTTTACCAAAGACAGAAACTCTCTAGAGCTTCATTTGACTAAGATAGTCTGCAGCGCCATCTCTGTGGCATAATCTGGAACTTATATGATAATGTCAAATAACTGCATTTTCTATTCCAAACAATTTTGCCCAAGACGGCAACTCTCTAGAGCTTCATTTGGCAAAGATAGACTGCAGCGCCATTTCTGCAGCACGATTTGGAACTAATATGATAATATTGAAAGTCTATTAGTTACGCACTGAGAAACTTTGCTGAAGACGCCAATTTTATACAATGTGTCTTGAATGTTTTATATGCATTTGTTGTCAACACAGCTTATTCACAGTTTATTCAAATGAATCGCATGGAATGCCTATCCATTCTCGCCTCCATCCAGATCCAGCCTCGCTCTCGCTTTCTTAATTGGCATATATACCACATGGACTGAAAAAGCTCCCATCGTGGACGTTGATTAAACCCCTATTCCCCTCACCCTGATGTCCACGTGGAATTGAAATTGTTCACGGTGTTCTATATTATTGAAAATAGATTTAGATCTACGTCATTTTCAACCATAAGTGTAAATGAAGAAAATTGTAAGTGATTATAATAATTGATATGCTCACAAAATACGGATTTTTTTCATAATCAATCGCAAAACTGACTCAAATGCCTTAATGAATACAAATAGCGCAAATCCTTGAACTATTTTAATCATATACATGCCATATTTTAATGATTCATTTAAAGTTTTGTATGTACCGTGCGATTTTGCTTTTGACAAATAATCATGATTGCAATTGAGCTGTTTGTTTGAAAAATTACCAGTAAAAATGCAGGCAAACAATGAAAACCCTGTTTCATTTCGAAATTTCTGCCCAGTTCTCCTTTTTTCTGATATGAGATTCTATAATAATACCAAACACATATTATTTAAAGCCGTCCTTTGATTAAATGGCGATGCAAGCTCAAACTTAAATGCCTAGAAGATGGTGAGTTTTGTGCCGTTTCTAATCATACGAAGAAAACCAATACAAAAGTAGCAGTCATAGTGCGTTTGGTATAAATTTTGTGAGCTTTATATGATCACAGTGAATGATTTAATAGTACTTACTTTATTCTGAACTATTCAGGGTAGGTGTACAGGGTGGCAAAAGTTGCCTGTCAGTGTTTTCTTTTTGTCTCCGTGTATCTATTGCACATGTTTTTCATTGTACGTGTAATCATCTGGCATTTGACGGATGTGATTTGTTTTGGAAGATTGTTTGTTTTACAACGTTATAAACATGGACCCAAATCGAAAGCTGGTAACAGATTTATATTTGAAGAAATTATACCATGTGAGATCTTGAGATGGGTTTAACACATCGGTGTGATGATAGATTTATCCTTCGCACCATACAAAGATACAACGAGACGGGTACGTACAAAATCATAGCAAGGACTTCATCCAGCGGTTAGGATCAAAATGATGGTGAAACGCGTAAGGGTGCGAATTTGCCGGAATCCGACACAATCAGGGCGAGCGATACCCAATGATCTGAACATTTCTCATACGTCGATCCAGAATATCAACACCCATGAATTGAAACTCAAAGCGTATAAAAAACTGTGAATTCACGGATTAACAGATTAACGGATTAACAAAAGAAGGCTCGAGTGATTCAAAGCAAGGAGTGCAGCAGGCACGCTGCTTGTTTATGCACGCAGATGTTTCCAAAGATAGGTGGGCTGTGCAGCGGTTCCAAAAAGTGTCAAGAGTAATGGTAACATCGAATATGTTTTGAAGAATCACTTGCTGCTCCATGTTTCGAAATTGATTCCCGACAAAAATTACTGTTTTCAACCGGATACAGCTCCTTATAATCCAACGAGATTAGTAGCGCCAAAATTTGCCCCATTTGATGTCTTTGTAAGAATGGCCTGCCACATTACCAGGTCTCAATCGGTTGGATTCTTTTACATGGGTATACATGGTCAGCAAAATTGGAAGTACAGAAGATTACACTCTTATTTTTTTCAAGAAACATTGAGACAATATGCCTCAGGAAATGGTGCGTGCCTGTGGTGAAACGTTTAGAAAAAAGGTCTGCGGCTGTTTAAAAGAGAAAAGAAAGGTATGGTTTGACCTCAACACGTATTTTTTTTTTTTTAAATAAAATATATGTTTAAAGGATACAGAGCGTTTGTGAAATTTACACAATTCGTTGTGTTTTTATGGGCATTTAATTCACTGACAAGTAACCGTTGCCACCCTGTGTTTATCTTCAAAAAAATTTCAACTGGAAAAACACACATATATACTCATCAAAATTAAACTGATTCTCGGATTTTCTTGAAATTTTCAGGGAATGAACTACTAATGAGTTTTGATTTACAACATTTGTTTTATTCAATTTCGTCTCGCATCCCGAATGCCCGCACCTTTCTTTTCACTCCACCCATCAAATTTTGTACAACCGATTTTCCCAGTGTTTTTTTTGTTTTTTCCCAAAAATGCCAATTCTAGCTCTGGTTTTATAGTTTTGGGATGTTTGCGAAGTTCCGTTTTCATAATTGCCCAGAATTTTTCAATTGGACGTAGTTCCGGTGAATTTGGTGGATTCATATCCTTTGGCACAATTTTTAGACTCCGTTGGCTCGGTACCACTCCAATACGTTTCGAGCGTAGTGGCAGGATGCTAGATCAGGCCAAAACAGAGTTGATCCTTTGTGCTTCTTAATGAATGGCAAGAGACGCTTCTTAAGGCACTCTTCCGTGTAAATCGCACCGTTTATTGTTCCGGAAGTGATGAAGGGAGCACTTATTTCACCACATCCGCAAATCGCCTGCCAGATTAGAAACTTCTTTGCAAATTTCGATAGTTTCTACTTTCGAACATCCTCCGGAACATCGAACTTCGACTTGGCAACGAAATATTCTTGCCAAGGAAGTTGACGGAAGTCGGCCTTGACATATGTTTCGTCATCCATCACGATGTAACCGGATTTGGTGAGCAGCTTCGTGTAAAGTTTCCGGGCGCGGGTTTTCGCAGTGATGTTTTGTTTTTCATTCCGGTTTGGGGATTTTTGCACTTTGTAAACATGTAACCCAGCACGCGTCATGGTTTTCTGCACAAAACTGACTGACACCTTAGACTTTTTAGACGACATCTCGAATTGACATATTTGGACGGTTCTTGAATTGCTGTACGACTTTCCTGGCCATTTTACTGTCCACTGCGCGTTAAATCTTCCTTCCTTTGCACACTCAAACGCTCCTTGAAGGTTCTTATATACACGAACACAGTTGTATTTGCAATTCCAAGCTTTTTAGCAATCCACCGGTGGGACGCCCCTGGATTTTGTGATATCTGAGTTCACAAAATTTTCTCACGGACAATTTCTTGTTTCGACGACATGACTGGAGCTACTGAATGTCATAACTATGAAACTTGGCAGATCTACATAATACACTAAGGATAAAAACTACGTCAAATTTCTAGGTTTGTGACTCATACGATTCAAAGGTGTACAGAAGATTTTCTGTGTGCCATTTTTATCGAATACACCCTTACATTTTACATTTTTCATTGCGACCAAATTGAACAAACGCAAAAGTGAATCGTCATGGGAGAAAATGTCATGCCATTCTTGTACTATTTTCTACAGGCGACGAAGCATTTCTGCTGTTACCAGCCGCTGGTTTAAAAGAAGTTGCGTCATATATTTATGTCGCTCAAAATGTTGTTGATTGCTGGGTTATAACTGCATACATATGATGTTTATTATATGGAATCAAATTATAAGAATGGCTACTAACAACTCATACCCAAAGATAGACGTTTTTGATCAAGCTATCCAATACAATTACACGCAATTTATAAACTATTTGAAACTGTCGACAAAAAAGGGCGACATTTTTCTCTTTCTGTCTTCTATCCTCCGCGTTCGCTTGAACTGTACATATAAACTGTTGGTGGTGTGCGAACCTCAAAATTCTGCAGCAGGCTACTGTTTTGCAAAAAATTTACATTTACCACCATGTGTTCGAATTCCTCCTTCAGCCAGAATTTGTTTTTTTTTTGCATTTCGTGTATGATCTACAGCATTGTAAATAATAATTAAGTTTCTTCTGGCAGCAGATTGTTTACATCTTGAGGGTATTTCAAGGATATTTTTTGTACTTTATAATTCAAATTTGAACGTATGATCGACTGTTCGAATTGATCGATGTTTGACTATCATGATTCAACCACGCAAACAATCTTAGCACTTCGATTTTCTTAAACAATCTATTGTACGTGTCCACGTGGGCATTTTGTGATCCCTCCTCCCTTCTCTCCGTGGAAAAGTGTGTGGACATTTCTGTACCACCTAGTCCCGTCCCTAAAATGTCCACGTGGTATATTGATGGCCCCTAGCTACTATAGAACTCAGTGGCAAAAACCAGAATTCATATTATGGGTAACATACGGTCTAGCTTGGACGCACAAATACCTAAGTATTACATAACCCGTAGTCATAGTGGTGTAGCTTACTGGTCTATCACTATCATCACTACCGGTTTTCTCAAATTTATTCTAATTCAACATAACTTTACAAATTTTCAACTACAAAGGCGTTATTCATTTGCGATCTTAGCAAATTATTCACTTGACCCTGATTCTCTCTAACCACCGACTCACTTCACCCCTGATCGTTGCATAGAATTAATAGTTTGTACACAGAAGCTCACGAAGCACCAGCAGCAGAGTCCGCTTTGCTCAGGAAAAAAAAACTACCATAGAGAAATATCATATTTACATTGGTGAACAGCGTTCCGGATCGTGCGGACGCTCCACATCGTGAGTTTGGTTATGAGTATCTCCGCGTTTAGTTGCAATAGTACCCAGCAGCAGTAGCGGCAGTGAAGTAGCCCACAATTTGGTAGGATTTTTTTTTCTAGGAGAAACAAAACCGATTTTCCTCGGACTGGTGGCCTCTTCACTTGTGGTGGGCTTCGTGGGGTGGTCTAAGTGAGTGTGGCGCAGAGTGAGTCGTACGCGGAGTTTTGCGAAAGCGAAAGTAGTCTCGAACGAGCGATCCCATCGAGTGGCCGTGATCGATCCACAACGCTGGTGGCTGTGACCAGATTTTCGGAACAAGTTCTACATTACGTGATCTTGTGGTTCTCGAAGCGCTTGACTTGTTTGCAAGTGAAAGGTGCTGTTGCTGCAGCAATAGGTGTTTCTGTATGTGTTTGTGTATGGTGACCCTCGGTGTTTGTCACAGTATGTCGATGGCGCCAAATGAAACAGCTTGATGCTAGACCGTTTGTTTCCTCAATTATCTCTAAACTGCACAGTGTATTGGCCACATCTTGCGCCGGGATCCGATGGAGTGACTCGTGTTGATTTATATGTTTACCCTTTTATTGTTACCACTGAAGATAGAAGAAAGAAGCGAAGATACATAATTGACGATCAAGCGAGTAATACTTTCCAGTCAGTGCAGTGCAGTGGAAGCCTAATCAATTTTATACCTCCACAAGACCTAGGTTGATTGTCGGTGATTGTTGTGATAAATGAAGTGAAACTACACCAAGCAAGTGTGGGAGAAGAAATGGTGGATTGTGTTCGGAGAGTGCTTATTATTTCCTTGTAAAGTAATTCGAACCAAGTCGGGAAGGTGTTCCAACATACAAGAATATCAGTTATTAAACGAGTGTTGTATGGGGTTCGGGTAGAAGTGAAGCAGCAACAACATCCATAACAACAATAGGAAAAACAACCTTTAATAACATCCACTAAAGTACATCGTGCGCGGGCAACTTGATTATCGCTGCTGCAACGGTGCTTTAAGGGTATTCAACGGAAGGGGCTGTCCAGGAGCCACCAAGCTTGGAAATTGCTTCCAAGGTGCAATGATGCTACTGTCTGCTAGGCGAACTGGTAAATATGGTTTATATTGTTATCGTTTGAGAAGTAACTACCAGAGCTTTAGCACTACGTGGCTTTAGGACATATCGTCGAATGACATATTTGGTCGAAAGAATATATTTTGTTTGATAATAGATTTTGTCGAATGGCAATTTGGTGGAATGTGCATTTAGTCGAATGATAATTGGTCAAAAGCCAAATGGACAACAAAATGTGGCGTAGGATTCCATAATGTTGTCATATTCAAAATAGGTTCATTCTTCTTCCAACAAAACCTTCATTCGCGCCGAAGCCGGTGTGTAGTGGTAAGCGTGATTGCTACTTAGCACCTCAGTGGGCCAGGGTTCAATCGCAGTCGAGAGCGATGGGATTTTTCTGAGGCGAAAAAATCTTTGTTCACGTCTTCCTTCGGAATGGAAGTAAAGTTGTTGGTCCCGGCTCATGTGTTGATGAGTGCGATATGTAGGGTTTCTTAATGTACTTTCACAGTTAATAATTTGAAGTTTTCGACGCCAGGTACCACTTTTGCATTAGTATGGTTGTGTGGCAAGTACAGTTATACTTTATGCCCAGAGAGTCGAGAAATTTTTCCTAGGGAAAAATTCCTAAACCAGAGCGGGAATCGAACCCCCAGCATGATGTTGCTTTGTAGCTGCGTCTTTGCCGACTGAGCACAGTTGTGTTAAAGTTTTGCCATTTATTTCAAACGATTTGTGGATTTGATACATTTTTATTACACATTAGTAAAGGTAGAGCTTCAGTCTAAACTTATTTTGCTTATTTTATTTTTGTTTATTTTTCATGGTTTTGATATCGGCTTTTTCCTCGTTCTCATTCTCAGTTAACGAACTCTTTTTGCAATTTTTGTTCCTTGTTTTTCCGTTTCCAAACGTGTTTTCTCCCCCTTTTTCTGATTATTTTCTTCAGTGAATTCATCCGAAGTGTTAAGATGCAAATCCACGTTTAATTTAAGAATTTGTAGCTGCTGGGATGTTCAACAATGTTTTTTAACGATTTTGTATCCGTTACAGGTGGCTCTTGTACTTCAAGTTTATTGGTTGCTCCAAACGTTGAAATAATATTAAATTCCTCATCCTTTTCCTGAGACACAAGCATTGCCTCATTTGCTGAAGCGTATTCAAAGCTGCAGATTGTACTATCAGCTGATTTGTCTGCGAGTGCTTTTACCCTCTCCGGAAAGTTCGATTGTAAAGTTGAGTAGATTTGGTGGAGAATTTAGAATTTGTTATTTTCGAAGCAAAGCTTTCGCAATTAGCTTATTGTTTGCTCTCAACTTAGTGTTCTAAATGCACTTCCACAGTTCTGAATTGAGAGCTTTCGATGCCAGGTACCATTTTTGCTATAATACTCTATGCTCAGGGAGTAGAGAAATGTTCCTTAACGAAAAATTCCTAGACCAGACCGAGAATCGAACTTAGACACCTCCAGCATGGTGTTGCTTTGTAGCCGCGCCTTTACCGACTGAGCTAAGGGAGGACCCATTTTTATCATTGGTGCTTTCGATTAAATCCATAAATTGCACAAGTGTTGTTTATCTCATTGTAGTTTTTCGTACATTCCTTGTTGGTTTTCAATCCATATGGCTGTACTCGAATAAAATAAGACGCACATAAATAGTCGCCAAAAATTTCTTCAAGCTTTCAGTTCAACAGCTGAGTTTATGAATATGGTGCATGATAAAATTGTAGCTCTTGAACTATTATACAACTTTGTCTAATAGTGCATTGCCCGAACTGGTTTATAAAAAGTGTTATATTCACTGTCATATTCAAATGATATTCAATGATGAATATCATTTGAATATTCAGATATTACGCTCTCGCGTCTTAGGTTTTTAAGTTAGAACAATACATTGTGAACCAAATATATGAATTAGCTTCTGGAGCGAGCTGTTGGCAAATTTAGACTCGTCTCGGTAGATTTGATGTATGGCTGGCTCATCTCTACACACCAACAAATGGCCGGCCAAATCTAGAACTTTTTGGATCATTTATCCATCTTCTTCTTCCTGACCTCCTCAGGAACGGCCAACCATGATGTGGCTACGTAAAACTCCTGCCAAGGTAATTGCTTTGTGTCCGCCTTGTTGTAAGCCTCGTTTTCCATCACGACTCGCCTCGGTTTTGTCAGCCACTCTTGGTACAGCTTCCTGGCGTGGGTTTTGGCTACCGCGTTTTGTTTGTCGTTCCGGTTTGATGCCTGCCTGACCTTGTAGACTTGGAGGCCGCCACGTTTCATAGTTGTTTCGGAGAACCATGTGAAAAGTTCCGCCTTGGACCGTGGATCAAAAGGTTCGGTTGACTCTTGAACAGATTCAACATCTTTCGTGTCTTCGCTGGATCAGCTGTCTTCGGTTTTCTGCCGCTGCCTGACCGCCGTTGGGTCGTCTGAGTCTCCTTGAATGACTTCACCACCCGGGACACTGCCGAATGATCGAACCCCACATAGTTAATATTTGTTTGAAATTTTCAATTGATTTTCATAGCATAGCATAGCATAGCATAGCATAGCATTTTCCGACCATACATAATCCTGGGTTGGCTGTTGTAGAGACGATGGAAGCGCCAGAAGAGCTGCCTTGGGTGTGACAGGCTCCTCATCCATCGATTTCTTTGCACAACACCTGGCCAGGTCCTTATGATCAGCATGGGATGGGAGGGAAGTGTTGATTAGATGTCTACTTAAGAAGATGCTGAGAACTCATGCTACCTTCATAGACATCTGGAGTTGGATGTTGGATGGGATTGTGAGGGAGGCTTTCCTTGGCGAGAAAGCATATTTCTTTTTATATGTATATAGGTCGTTGGGAGTGACGAAACTAAGAAAGTAAATGCACTCCTTTGCTGTCTGCTTTTGTGGGCTGCAACACAGGCAATTCCTATTTGTATCCAGGCTCTTATTGCGTGGGAGCTTGTCTGTCGGTTGGGGCATGAGCACTAACTCTTGTCCTAGCCTTTTTGGCATATGGCCACGGAAAATTTGCACAAGTTAAAAAATGGACCGTTTTGTTCTCCGTGTTTTGTTCTTTGCGACTTTTTGATAATGTTTTTCTCCAACCACTCAGTCAATGTTAGCCCCGCTATATTTTTCACCATTTATAGAATGTTATTTTCACGATCCACAAAATTCAACGACTACGACTATTTTTTATCGAATAGAGAACGCGACCGGTTTTGGTTTGGTTGACTTCCAAAACATTGCTTCATCACAGTTAATTTCAAAAACTACTTTGGATATTACTGTTAGTTGTAATATCAGTATTTTTTATAATTTTCAATTTGCTGTTTTGCAGCGAAAAAACAAACGTCACGTCCGCTCACATGCACAGCCTCCTTTTTTTTATCGAAATTTTCAATTGATTTTCATGTGCATTAAAAAAAAAATCAATTGCAGTCGAATATTTAATTACTCAAGGTGAAAATTACATATGACTTTATTTTAACACAAATAGCAGTTTGACAGCATTATAGAAGTGGTATTTCCAAAGAAGTATAGCAATCGGATTTATTTTTCATTTGAAAACAATCATAATTTGGCACTTGCACTGAAATATCGGTGTTGTTCGACGAATGACAGCTTAAAGAAGGAGGAAATAAAAGAAATGAGCGGTTTATCGGTTGTAGTGAACAAGTATTTGAATTTACACAGTCATGTAAACATGATTTTTTGTCAATCAAAAAATCATAGAGCTTTTTCTTTATTTTTTCATCACGATTTAAACATAAATTACAGGGTATATTTAATTGAAGATGCATGTGTTTTTAAATGTTTTCCAATGCTCAGTTCATTTTGAACTGAATTTCAATTGAAAGTTCAACCACCTTGAGGGAGAACATAAACTTAATTTTCAAACGTTTGCGGTATTAATCAAGTGAAACTTTCATATTTTTTTTCCCGATCCATCTGTGGGACGCATTCGGATTTTCCACGACGGCGCATATCGCTATTTGGCGGAACTGCTCTTTTTCTGATGCCATCTCGATACTAAATAAATGACAGGTTGTTGTGAAATATTGCCTAGTTTCATAAAAATTTCGGCAGCAGGATAAATGCACCCTTCTTTTTGGGGAAATGCTCCTTAAACTTTGGAAAAATGCTCCTTAGTTGCGCTTGCCCGGTATAATGCAATCAGAGGTGTTTACCTTCTGGTTAGCGCTTGCCGGTTGCTTTGACGGGTCTTAAGTTTCTTCAAGATTGTATAGCGGAGCTTCGCTCCGAAATTTTCAAGGTAGTTTTGACGGGTTTAAATTTCATTTTGACGAGTCTTAATTTCATTTTTAAGAGTCTTAATTTCGTTTTGACGGGTCTTAAATTCAGAAATTTAAAACCCGTCAAAACTATAAAATCTTGAAGAAACTGAAGACCCGTCAAAACACCCGGCAAGCGTTAACCAGAAGGTTAATACCTCCGATTGCATTATACCGGGCAAACGCATCTAAGGAGCATTTTTCCAAAGTTTAAGGAGCATTTCCCGAAAAAGAATGGTGCATTTTCCCTTTGCCGTAAAAATTTCATCAAATGTAACCCACACGCTAAAAAACTTAAAAGCTAATGGTTGTGTCTTAATGTTTTCGAGTGAAATCTTCAGTCAAACCTGAAACTGGTGAAGTGTTGAAGCCTTCCAGGATTCGTCCCGAAAAATTTCAAAATCAATCGCGTTTCTGTTCCATGGGAACAGGCCTGATACCTTGAAGTTTTGCAAATTTTTGGATTGTGCCTGAGCTCTGAGATTTTCTCTCCTAAATTTTTCGACAGCCATCGACCTTTGTTCTTTAATGGTTCAAATGCGGCCATGTCTGATGGTTGCATTATAATGTGTACGCATGTGAAATTGTATTTTATTCCACACGAAATAGCAACTTAAAAACAATTATGAATGCTTTTTCCAAATCGCAGGGCAAATATTATCTCAATTTCCTCCTGAAGTAAATGTTCACATACGCTATGCCCAGGGAGTTGAAAAATTTTCCTTTACGAAAAATTCCTAGACCAAACCGGGAATCGAACCCAGTCACTTCCAGCATGGTGTTGCTTTGTAGCTACGCCTTTACCGACTGAGCTAAGGGAGGACCCTTTTTTCTTTAATTACGTGAAAACAAAATTAAAATCCAACAATTTTCCCTCAAAAATCCATCTTGACGGAAATGTTGGAAGTAGCTCGAATGAAAATTGTAACATTTTTGCAAAATTATTCTAAGAAATCTATACAAAATTTTTTGGAGAAGATTGCGACTGCAATTACTTTGCATTTTATCTAGACTTGCCAAGGAACATCGGCGTCAATCAGCTTCATGTGCAGGATATTTTGAAGTTGCAAAAAAGGGGGATTGATGCAGGACTTCTGAAATGGCTTGAATCATATTTGACTAATCGCCAACAAATATTAAAACTTAACGGAAATTAATTGAATCCTATTCAAGTCACTCCAGGTGTCCCGCGAGGCTCCCATTTGGGACCTCTTTTTCTTATTCTCTACGTAAACGACATTTCCTTCATTCTCAAAAAAATAAAATAAATGTACTCATTTATGCCGACGCATGAAACTCTTTCTGGATATTAAGAATGAAGAAGACATTAATATATTCCGGAATGAAATACAATGATTCTACAAATGGTGTAAAAAATCCTATGGGAATTCAATGTAAACAAATGCAACATAATATCATTTAGCAGAAAAATAACATCATCAAACATTACAATTGCATTAGGAAATCAGAATGCAGAAAAATATGAAAGATTCTGGGGTTTAGGAATTATCTTAGTTTCCAAATTAACATTAATTGACCATTACAACACAATAATTCACAGGGCAAACAAAATGTTAGGCTTCAACTGGCGCTTTTGCTATTACTTTCAGGACCCATATACAATTTAAACACTTTATGTTGTCTATGTGAGGTCAATACTGGAATATTGCAGCATTGTATGGTCTCCTTTTTCAATCACGCACGAAGGAAGAATAAAATCAGTACAAACACAATTTTTATGATATGCCTTTCGAAAATTAGGTTTCCTCTTCTACCATATGAAGCACGATGCATGCTTATAAACATCCAGACATTAAAAGAGCGTCGTGATTATGCAATGGTTTCATTTGTAAACGACATTGTTTCGCAGCGCATTGACTCAGCAGTACTTTTGTCAAAATTAAATTTTTATGCCCCTACTCGACAACTCCAACATCAAAATTAATTTTCCTTGAACTAAAGGGTAAAACGGTCAAAATTTGGTCAAGGGAAAACGCGTGTAAATCGGTGAAATCGTTTATTTAAAAAATCAAATTAAATTTCTTTTTCAAGTTCAATTAGTATAAAATTCAGGAAAAATATTCAGTTAGGCTTCCGCTTTTCCAAATCCGAATTGCCGGGCCTTACGCTTGACCCCTGCCATCAGATTTTGTACAGCCACCTTGTCCACCTTCTTCGCCGCAGAAAGCCAGTTTGCCTTGAACTGCTGCTCGTCCTTAGCAGTTTTTTTGGTCTTCTTTAGGTTCCGCTTGACAATAAGGGAGGGTTCTTGTCTTGTCTTTGACAATAGTGGGAGGGTTCTTGTCCTTGGGAACCACCTGCACGTTGTTGGCGGCGTACCACTCCATGGCCTTTTTACCGTAATGGCAAATCCGGCCAAAACAGTACGGAACAACCGTGTTTCTTCAGGAAAGGCAGCAGACGTTTATTCAAACACTCTTTCACGTAAATTTCTTGGTTGACAGTCCCGGAAGCTATGAAAATGCTGTTTTTCAAGCCACAGGTACAGATGGCTTGCCAAACCAGATATTTCTTTGCGAACTTTGACAGTTTCGTGTGCTTGAAAATATCTGCTACCTTTCCCCCTTCCTTTTGCCGTATAAAACTCCTGTCCCGGAAGCTGCTTGTAGTCGGCTTTGACGTAGGTTTCGTCGTCCATTACCACGCAGTCAAACTTCGTCAGCATCGTCGTGTACAGCCTCCGGGATCGCGCTTTGGCCGTCGTATTTTGTTTATCATCGCGATTTGGAGTCACTACCTTCTTGTAAGTCGATAGTCCGGCTCGTTTTTTGGCTCGATGCACGGTTGTAGACGATACACCCAGCTTATTTGCGGCATCTCGGAGAGATAGGTTAGGGTTTCGCTTGAAACTACCGGCAACTCTCTTTGTCGTCTCAGCGGCTTCCGGTTTTCGATTTCCCCCCGATCCAGACTTCCTGGCTGTCGACAAACGTTCCCCAAACACTTTAATTATATTTGTAACGGTTGATTTGGCAACTTTTAGCGATTTTGCCAACTTTGCGTGCGAGTAGCTCGGATTTTCGCGATGCGCGAGCAAAATTTTGATACGCTGCTCTTCTTGCTTGGACGGCATTTTGACAACTGAAGAGTGAATTCCAAAATCAAAATAGGAGCAACATTCTACACACACACACCTTCAAAATGAGGGGTGTTCAGGTTTTTTAAATGCAAAATTGAAAGAAATACGTCAAGTTGATATTGACCAAATTTTGACCGTATCGCCCTCTATCATCGCACAAATTATGCAAAATTTGGGCTATTAAATCGGGTGATGGCCTCTTACAATCAATACTGCGAAACCATTGACCTTACAATGTCTAGGCACTAACTCAAACAATATTTAAACACCATATGGAATCATAACTCGTTGGAAGTAATAATATAAATGCAGACATTACATAATTTTTATTTCCTTTTCCATTATTCTAAGACAAAAATGTAATTTAAGATAAAACTGTAACTGTATATGTACTAGTCTACGACCGGTTTACGGAATAAATAAATAAATAAACTGTTATTGTAGTATTGCTTAGCTTGGCTTAAAAATGAGAAACGCTTCGCGATTTTACGTGTCATCTTTGCGCAGGGCCATGCTAATCTTCTCTGTATCGTTCCAATTTTAGTATTAGTCCAGCCGCTGCACTATGCTATACGTGAAGATACTAGGCTCAAACTCTGAAGTGATGTATAGAGTGCTCAAAAAGTGCCTCAATTTACTATCAATTTCATCGGTTTCATCAAGGCCCAATTATAGCTCCTAGAAACTTTTTTTTTTTAGTTACTCACTCGTTATCAGTTTTGAAGTGGTATAAGTTACATCAAAACGCCAACCTTCAACTGAAAAGTTTGAAGGTCTAAAATTTTGTTGCTAGTAACAAGTGATTTAACTTTGATCATGACGAGAAACTAGTTCGTGGAGCGAAAAATTAATATGCACAAAACATTTCAAACTTCAGAAATAACATGGCAAAACATCTTGAAATGAAGTAACAGAGCAGCCCTAAATAACCCATAGATGCAAAATAATCGATTAATTAGTGGTTACCCGTTCTACTTACTGAGCAGATGGTCGGGAGTTCAATCCCAGGCCCGTCCCCTTCCTTGCCATTTGTCACTTGTCTCTTCCTATCACCACTAGATTGAAAATAAAAAAAAGCAGTCTACTGCGCTTTCATTGATCGCATCACTTACCACAGTGAATCCATGATCTAAAAATAACCTGCCTCACGAACACAATACTATCCTGTCCTTGACTATTGTGGAGACGCAGAGGTAAACACGGTCTCTAACATATATCAGTTCCGCAAAGTGTTACGATTTCCGTTCATCAAGTGGACGTCGAATTCGCTTACCATAACTCGATTTGTGGGAATTATTGAGCCTTTGATGGTCACTTCTTTGCTTCGCTAATTCTGGTTTAGATAAACAGCCTGTGTTTACATTTTCTCAGTGAATGCGTGTTCTAGGGCCCAGTTTTAAATTTTAAGATAGTTCGGGATTTTTCTGTTCAGATTTTATTGAGTAAACAACACTTGTTCTTGTACAAAGATAACAACTGTACAACACGTTTCATCTCCCTTGTCCGAACACAGCATGAAGATGGGTTCAGTGCTCACCGGCCATTAGAATAATTTGACTATATGTTCATGAAGCTAATTGAGGACACCGCTTAATGGTCTACTGGACAAACATTTATTGACTTCCTTTGTTTCGTGCCTGCTCTTGCGTACCTGCTACCTCTTCAGGCAGTAAAATGTTGAACAGCCTCAATGGGCAAACATTAACACTTGCCAAACCGAGTCCTATGCTCATTAAGCAATTTTTTTAAGAGTCAATTTTATTGTTATCGTACGAACGCCTGCGGCAACTGTCAACACCCTTTTTCCGTACACCAAACATCTTCGAATGACTAATTGGGCCTCAATTAATCAGCCTAATTACTCACAATCACTTCCCTCTAGGCATCGTTTACTTGCGTACTACGTTTACTTGACCCCTGTCTGGCTAGCACGCAAATACAAAGGAACATGATATGGCTTCCACTTTTTGACCTGTCTCGGAGTTCAGCTGACACGTTGCTAATATTGTTCACACATGTGTAACAACGCCCATCAACCTAACAGCTCGTCGCAGTTTTGATTGAGCTGTCACATTCCTGCAGCAACAAAACACATTATGTCCATGTCAACGGATTTCCTAGTCTGGAGTCATCAGGAAAGGAAGGACACGCAACAATCGTTTGATCTTGGTACGATATCCCTCTGACGAGCACGGTGCACATTGATCATAGCGTGAAGGCTGCCCGCGCTGATGTGGCACAATCTTCCACCGTCGTCGCGTCGTCGTGCGTCGTTACTTCTATTCTCTGATAGAGACACAGGAAAATGTAGGTCATCAATGTGGTTCTCTCTATACTCGCGCACTCGGAACGGGGACAGGCAATTATTTTGCACGAATCCATGGCACCCCTTCGTTCCTAACCCCCGTTTATTTAGTGGTTAGATGACCTCTGACAGCGCCGCTCGGCACGGAACGGGGTACATTTGATTGAAAGTGAAACTCCCACCGATGGTAAGATGCGAAATCAATCGATTCTCATCATCATCATCCGCAGCATAGTCAGTGTTCACAAAGTCATACAAATACGGCGAATGTACGATGGGCTCGCACGAAGGGGTCGTTTCAATGCTACAACGGTATTCGGAAAATCAAGGGGTCCAAAGCTGTTGGCTCTTTTGTTTGCGGAACCGTTGGCTAGCGAACCCCCTGTCGTCCGATCTTCGATTTTAGATCGAACACCGCAGTTCGATGGCGGTGATGAAACGTGAATTGAGATCGTCTCACCTGTGCACACGATGGGCGCTTGATTGCTGTGTACATGTAGTGCATTTTTTCATACACGACAACCTTCTATGTGTATTGCACTGAACACCTCAATCGAACCTGTGGAGACGATCGACTCTATGGCCGAATAGGAGATCCGAAACAAAAGGTTAGTTCGTGATTTTCATTTCCATTCTTGGCATAGTTAGGCGAGCAGCACAAGAGTTGAAGTGAGAGAGAAAATGTCCAAATCGGGTGGAATCTTGCAAATACGGTGACCGTGCGCGGGGGGTGGTACTTGATTCCATTGCATCGAGCACTCGCGCAGGTTGATGAGGACACACGGAGAGAACCATCGTGTCTTAGCCCTTGCGCTGGCACTCCTTTCTACGATGATGGTGTAGTAATGCAACAGACTATTTAGGCCTATAACTACATGCATAGATGTAATTGAAAACTTCTTTTGTTGATGGTAGAGACACCGTCAGAGTAGCTCCATTGTTTTTTTTTTTGCGCTAAGTTTCGCTCATGCTCTGTCGGTCTAGAGGTGTATTGTGACCATTGCACTATGGGCCAAAAGTCTAGCGGGACCGAATAAACAACTACAAAACGAAACACATCGGCGACTTGCAGTTTTCGGAACTTTACTTGAAAAATTGTGTATCACAGTCGAACTTTCCGTTCGAACAATTATGAAACGAACTATCTCTTATCTTCTCAGCCTCGGCAATGCTTCATATTTTGGGGACCTTACTCTATCACGCTAGATTTCATCCCTGACCCATAGTGCATTTTGGTTGCATCGTCTGCACTGTGTGTAGATGGATTGGCAACTCTTTGAAGAGAATATGAAAAAAGAAAAAAAGGTCGAATCCGAAGCTAATGGAAGACAGGTTGACATTTGACAGCAATAGGCAGCGGCTATCTTACAAGATACTGTGTGGGAAAGTTTAGCATTTGTTGAGGCTAGGTTGCAGTATGACATGGATAGAGAATAAACATTGGGTCCGTTGATGAATGGGCCCAGTTTTGAAACCGGCAAGCGACAAAAACAATGTGTACCTACCTGTTTTAGTTTTCGTTTCGGCATCAGTGATGGTTTATGGCTGCTGGATGGATGTGATATTTGAGAACGCGATTGTATGCTGATTTGCTAATAGTATGAACCTTTAGCATGGATGATTTCATTAATTTAGTTTAATTTTTTGTCTATTTCCAGGTAAGGGCGATCATCTTGTATCAATCAGAAGCTATGATTGTAGTAAGTTTTTCTCCTATGCACTACCAAAAAGTCATGTCATGTAAGTCTTGCCATGAGACTCACACATCCAAAGAAAAAATCTAGGTATCATGAAGGTTCTGTAGATCATTATTTGGACTTGTAGGGTGCTTTAAAACCTGAATAAAACTTTAAATGCTACTTGGGATGAGGGCCTCCTTTAGAACATAGGAATGAATTGAAAAAGACAACAAAATAAATTCAATAGAACACACCTTTTCATTAGTTCCGTATGTTTCGGTGTCGGGACAATTAATTTTACTTGAAATCTTTATTTACGTTCCATGATTTTTGTCATTTTGAATGAATAAAGGCTCGTGTAAAATTAGTAGTTTCTTAGTAAATATATAATGTTGAAATGAGGATTGCCTGCAGTTGTCATGATCATGAGGAGAAACTATGCAAGAAATAGGGGATCAGAAAATCGACGCACATTGGATTGCACGACAACAACTAGATTCTGCTGGGAACTTCTAATTGCTGCCAACTACCTTTAAGAAACATCGTCAACTATACACTCTGTCCAGCTAGCTTAAGAACTTGTTATAGAAGAATTCAGGCTTTTTTTCTTCAGATTTTTAAAGTTGCTTTGAAAGTTTTATGAAGTCCTCCTTCCGTACATTATTTCATAATAATTTGCTTAGTGCTTACCACCAAAATAGGGTCAACTTCGTACCCAAGGACCTTGATCCTCCAAACACCACAGAGTTGTGACCAATCGAAAAAGATCGGGATATTATGAAGAGAAAATTGCGCAAATATTCTATGGCAGTCAAAACAGATCAAGAATTCAAGAAAGCATGGGTCAATGTACAAACACTTGTGAGTGCGTCTAACGTTGTACAAAATCTCAGGGCAGTCTTAAAATTTGGATTTGGTGGTCTTTTGGATTTGGAGCGTAAATTGAATAAAGTGAACAAAGCAAAACTTTGCAAAAATTCTTTATCTAGTACTACGAAAATTTTAAGAAAATTGGTTAAAAGATGGATTTTTGGCAATTTGCTTTGTGTGTTGCAATTTTAACTGGGGCAACTTTTAATTCACGGTTAATTTATCTCAATACTTTGAATTTTTGTCATCGCTTTATATAAAATTTCGGTGAATTTTTGCATATCGACATCCTTCGACATACTTTGAGCTTATCCTTTGACAGTTAGGCTTATTTCATCTGCGACTTACAGACTTGTTTAGTCTCGAATGCTCGACTCAGTGTCGAGCACTCGACACTGAAGAAGTCTGTAAGTCGCAGACGAAATAAGCCTAACTGTCAAAGGATTAGCATTATATAGTGGAATTTAACGGATTTCTCTCGCATTTCCTAGTGATAGTTTGAAAAAGTGTTTCAGTTTTTTATTTTTTATTTTATTAACAATTGATCACTTGAAGTGTTAATTTAAATTTTCCTATTTTTCCAATTATTATTGATTGTTATTTCATAATTTTTAATAAGTAATTCGAAGAAGTCTCATTTTAAAAAAAAGTCAGCTTGAAAGTCCTAAGAAAAAAACAATATGTTTAAAATATATTTCTCTGGAAGTAATTTTAAGACTATAGTTAAAAAAAAAAATACAATAACTTACTTAATGTGTAATATGACATTATTCAAAGCAACTTATTTTCTTTAAAATTTTTAGATAGTAGATAGAAGATAATCTTGTCTCAGCAAAACAATTGATTACCCATCAGTTCAAAGCAGGCAGCAGTTTGCGTAATATCCACACCATAAAGTGTTTGAAGTACCTTAGGATCCTTAACATTGAAGTTTCTACGATATTAAAAATAACTTGCCAGTTGTAATCGACATTGAATTTTTCGAGAAAGTATTTTCCATACACGAAATAGGAAAAATTCCCAGAGTGTTGATGAAAGTTCAAATGAATTTCTGAAATGACTTTAAACTCTAAAGTTAGTTAACATACTCATTAACTACTTCGGAAACTGGAGCAAACCTTGAACAAGTTTTAAGAGAATTATTTATGACTGGAAGTCATAAATAGTAACGACATCAGATGGACTGCCTAGTAATGCTATGCATTATTCCTTTTTCAATTATTATATTCAACTTGCTATTTTAAATTCAGAATACTCTGGAAGGCAAGAAATGTTTTTATTAATATCAGCCAATTATTCTTTAATACCAAGGCCAGTTATCAAGATCAAAATTAGGTATTCATATGCTTTTGTGTTCTGCTCGGGTAGGTCGAAAAAGTGCTAATGGAACGTTTGACCAGCTTTAGGAAGTATTTTCTACGATGGTTGAGAGGGCCACTATCTCTAACGCGTAGAAGATAGTTATGGATCTATTGGTTCGTTGGTTGTTCAACGCGCTTTGCCATTTACTGGACGCGGCGTTTAAAGCAATGCCATGTTCAGTCGAGTAATGGAAATTTCAAACAGCACACGAGAAAATATCAAACAAACTCTTTAATTGACTAACTGATTTGGTCGTCCTGAAAAGGACGGATTTAGTTGACGGGGGAGAAACATGGTTCGCGATTGAACTTGAGCTTTCTTCTTGGTATTCTTGGTTCAGTTTCTCGTTGTTGCGAGTGGCCATCTGCAGGTGACGTGGGATAATTCTTGTCACGTTGATGTCACGGGCGGCTTTTTCCCACCAACTCGTAGGCTTCAGAGCCATGTTTCTCGCAGCGAGGTTGACGGGATCATCGGCACCAACAGCCAATTTCACCAACGCCTCTCTGGGCAACGACTGCTCGCCAGTGCTGCCGCCAACTACGATCCAACTGCAGATCCTACTTTGCACAGCTCCACGACCGCCGAAAAACTAAATCAAATTGTTGTAGTAAAATTCTTGTTTATTTTGCATTCTTTGTCTAATATACTAATTTACAATTTTTAAGAGTTTCAGCCCAATGGGCTCTTCAGCTATGTTTAGTGTGTTTTATGTTTTTTTAATTAATTTTCTTACTAGCCTTTGGGCATTGTTAGTTAAATCTGATAACCTACTTAACCTACAACTACAACTACAGTTTGAAAATCCTAGGGTTGGGGGACCAGATTCCGGATGATCTGGTGATTCGATGTCAGGCAGCGTGCCCTGTACCGATTTATAGACTCACTAAAGCAATCATCGAGCATTTTTATCTCGGCCAGACGGTGGACCTCAGAAGTTCTTGTCCTCGGGGTGTTCAGGATCATTCTGAGGAGCTTATTTTGAACACGCTGAAGCTTCAGGTGATGTGTTTTTGCGCAACTCTCCCAGATTGGAATGCCGTACTCGATGACTGGAAGTATGATTTGCTTGTAGACAGCAAATTTGTTTTTCAGGGATAATGTAGACCTTCTGTTGGTCAATGCTTCAACAGAACGTTACACTTTGTGACAGTTTTGTCAACCTGCTCCCTGAAAATAAGCTTGCTGTCTATGGTAACGCCAAGATAGACAGCTGATTTGGCCCATTCCACCGTTGTGTTGTTTAGGCTAATTTTACAATCCTCAGGCGGAACAAGTCTGGGAGAATTGGAGTATGGGAAAAGGATGAACTGGGCCTTCGCCACGTTGATACAGATCTTCCATTCGGTGAAGTATTCTGCCAGAACATTCACCAGGAAGATAGGAAGATTGTATCGTTTTAGTTTATACACCAGCCATCGTGCCACACGTTGTCGAAGGCCTTCTCAATATCGAGAAGTACCATGGCAGATGATTTCGCAACAGACAAGCCGACGGTGGATCGCTTTCTCAAATGGTTTCGATACTCCTCAGAGAAGGCTGATGGGCCTATAGCTCTTGGAACATGAAGGATCTTTCCCAGGTTTCTGGATGGGGATGACTTTGGCTGACTTCCAATACGAGGGAAAGTAGCCAAGTCAGAGGCATTGGTTGAAAACCATCGCCAGATGGTTATAGAACTGGGGGCTCAATTGCTTGAGCTCCAAGTTCATGATGTTGTCGAAACCTGGGGCCTTCATGTTCATTGAGCCTATGATATAAGTCAACAATTCGTCAGCTGAGATCTCCAACTCCTCAGTGAAGTCGTTGGGGCTTATATGGATGGTAGTAATAAGCGCGCTAACGGCAGCTTCGTATGGACTGACGATGTTTTGTCCGAGATTGTTGGAGCTGACGAAGTGTTGACTTTTCTCAGCAGCCTTTTCTGCAGGAGTTAGTAAATCAAAATGCGAAGGTGTACCCCTTATATAACATTCTTGGCTGCCTAGGAGACGTTCGTTACTTAAATATGAAGTCTGTGCTAGGAAAGTACTGTGTATATGGTAAATTTACTCTGAAAAATCGGCATTATAAGACATCACCTCATATTTGCGTTAATTTTATTAGTTACATGTTAAAAATCAATAGATTTAAATATTGGAATCAAAGCGTAGTAAATGTCTTAATCTAATGCTGCAAACATTTTGAAAATCGATCGTGAAATTACTTAGTAATTAACGTTCAAAACCTGATCGTTTTTCGTGACGATCCAAATTTTCGCAATTTGAATGTGTACCCCAGTATCGAAAACACAGACGTAGTCCTACGTCAAAATGAAGCGGTCTTAATCCCAAGATCAAGAACTCAATCAATGCACCAACGAACCAAGACGAATCAATCAGGCCGAGGGGGATGGCCTCTGCTGTATACAGAAGTTGTCTCCATTCTATTTGGTCCATGGCAGCACTTCGCCAGCTTCGCAGTCGGCGAAGGGTCTAAAGGTCGCCTTCTTCTTCTTTTGCCGTTGGATCGCTTTTAAATCTCTTGTCATGTGAAGAAACGCGGTTCTGGTCGTGGTCACACCAAGGACGTGTTGATCCTCAACGTGCAAAGTCCATGTTTCGTGGCCGTAGAGAACTATCGACCTAAATCATGTCTTGTAGATGGTTAACTTTGTAGGTCGGCGAATTTTGTTCGATCTTAGCGTCCTCCGGAGTCCAAAGTAGGCATGTTTGCCAGCCGTAATGCGCCTTTTTATCTCTATGCTGGTGTCATTATTGGTGGTCACCATTGAGCCCAGATACCCTAATTTGTCTACCGCCTCGATTTCTTCACCGTCGATCTGAACTCTTTGTTTTAAATGCATTAATAACAAGCCCAATCCTCCTGGATTCAGCCTTAAGTCTGATGCACGTTCCCGCCATCGTCTCAAAGTTGCGTGCTAGGAAATCAACGTCGTCGGCGATACCAAAAAGTTGGGCAGTGGGTCGGGATGGGCTAGTGCGTGCCGGGCCACTCATTTTCTACGATGAAATAGTGTCCAAAAACCTATGATAGTGTTAGATTCCTTTACTTTCTCGAGATCGACATTCGATCATTCTTTGTGTATTTTGTCTAACTTTTTGCATGGCATGGAATGGCAAATTTCTTGAAGTCAACCATGAATCTGCCATTTCAAACACCTGTTATGACTTTACTCATCCTAATCAAATTTACGATTTTTGCTCTTTGTAGCGGTTCAGTTGACCATAATTGTTAAGTCGCAGAGTTTCCCGAACCGTTTGGCAACTTCGCCTTCGATTCAGCTCTAGATATGAATCACGTTTGAGGATTAAGTCGAATTTCTAAATTCGGTCACGTTGTATTGTTCTGATTTGAGGATATTCGTCATGTTGATTATGCTGATATTTGTGGTATAATTTTCCTAATAAAATGAACAGCCAGTTTTGGAAATTCCGATTGAGTTGACGTTGTCGTTATATTGTTATCTCACTTGCCAAACATATGCCTTTGGTTCTCTCAATGGTCAAATGCCATTAAGCCGAATAGGTCATTAGGCCGAATGAGATATTAGGCCGAATGAGTCATTAGGCCGAATGGGTCATTAGGCCGAATTTAGAAAGGTAGAAGATTAAACTGAATATTCAATGAGATCTCTTTTAAGGAAGATCCATGGGAGATTATTTCTTGAAATAATTCTTATAGACATAAATCCAACGAACTTTCGTCGCTTCTTTCAGTCATACAGCATCTAGTAAATCTTTCCGAAGTCAAAACTTTCAGTCTGACAGCATGCCTTTAAGGAGAATACACAATTTCTTGTAATTTTTTTTAACAATGCCCTCGAGGACTTTCATGGCAGATTTTTTTCTTCTTTGAATTATAAGCTGTTCATTCTAATTCAAAATTTCGTCATCTGCTTACAGCCGAAGTTGGAACTTTGTTTGTTTTTAGAAGTTAGAATTTTAGTATTTTTGATTTTTTGTGGGGTTTGTCGCAATGAACTATGAATTTTTCCCTTCTTTCAATCTTGTGTGGTTTTTTTTATCTAAGAACTCGCAGTTTGAGAATTAAGCTTGTTATTTTTAGGACAATAAACAATCGAACTTACTTGGAAGATTTCTTTCGGATTTCAAAATTTTCTATTTTTTAGATTGAACTTGGATTTTCTCGTAATCTTAGGGACAAAAATCCATGAATTGTCATGAGAGATATTTTAATCTTTCAATTGTTAGTAGTTCTTTTAAATTTCAAAACTTTAAATCTGCTTACATGCCTCGTTGATTTTTTTCCATCTTTGAAATTAGAACATAAAGCTATTCCAAGCAAACAGAAATGGATAAATGGATTATCAGTCACTCAGTTAGTTAAGTGACCGGTTAGGCCTATTGGCCTATTCAACTTAATGACCCATCTGGGCTTATGACATTAGGCCTAATGGAATTCGACTCTTCTGTCATGGATTACTAGATTCAACAAGTGACTAGGTCCTCATTTAGGTTAGCAGGTCTCCTTTTTTTTTTAGACGGGATGGAAAATCTGCAACTAGACTCCTGAAGAACTCAGGGTGTGGCAACTCCTCGAGCCACTAAAAACCCACCCGTGCCTTAAGCTCTGGACCCTCCCCGGAATCACTTTTTGGTATTACTTCGGGGAGGGGGCTACTGTGCTTGTTAGGCACCCAATATGTCTAATTACTTAGGGCTTCAGTAGTTCGGTCGTCCCTGCGACCTGCCGTTGGTCGTTTCTCCATTTTTGTTGGAGATCGAGGACGATCTGGGAGGCTGCTATGCATACCGCGTCTCAGATGAACCGATCTTGGCACATCCTCTGGACTAAATTATCCGGAGTCGTGTAGTGTCTCCTTACGGCTATCATGCCGGATCTCGCGCCGTCGAAGCGAGGACATGCGAAGAACACATGTTCCGCTGTTTCCTCCACTTTTGCGCACTCGGTGCATGCAAAGGACTGTGCATGCCCATATTTGTGCAGATATTATCTAAAGCAGCCGTGGCCTGACAAAATCTGCATTAAGTGGAAGTACACTTCACCGTGTCGCCTGCCAACCCATCCGGATAGGTTCGGTTAGCAGGTCTGGGAGGGGAGTGTTGATTAGATGTCCACTAACGAAAATGCTGAGGACTCATGCTACCTAATTGCATTTAGACTTCTGGAATTGGAATTTGAATGGGATGTTACGAAAAGCTTTCCTTGGTGTGAGAGCATATAAGTAGTTGCTTCGATGTGTCCATTATAGACATAACAAAGTAATTGTATGCTTCTTTGTTTTCCGATTTCCTGGGACAGGACACAAACATTCATTGATCACTCATTGTTCATGGGATTTGAATTCAGGAATATAGCCCCTTTACTCTTATCGAATTAGTAAATTTATCCGATCGGACCCACGCAACAGAATTGCATGTATAGGATAAACGTGTAAGTATCGTGGTGATGGTTGGTTTTCCGGGTAAGAAGGACTTTTCATGATTTATTACTTGCTTGTTGTGAACGAGTGTGAATTTATCTCAGAAATTACTCGAAATTTATTCTGATAATACGCCATAGTAATGTTTGTTTTGGTGTTTTAAGGGTTATTATTTTAAATATGAGACTTAATTTTTTTCAATTTTTGATAACATGCCATAAATATTTAAAAAAAAAATTGGTTGTCATATTTATAGCATGCTAGATCAACAATCACACTCAATTTGATGTATACTTGCCTCGTTAGTTTCATGAGGAATCTTGAAATCTTGCCTACGTTAGGAACCATGCCTAGGTGCTTTCATAAGTTTTGGAACAGTTCATTAAAGGACTTATTAAATTGAATTCCATACCCAACATGAGCTGCAGCAGTTGCCATTGTTATGAAACAGGAAGCTTTCTACTATTTAAGTTCTAGTGCAATTGATCTTCCCAAGTGTCTGCATGTGTAAAACCAGACATTTGTGCGACCTTTAGTTGGCATGAATTTTTGGTCAAGTCGTGAAAAAATTGTCATGATATGTAATGCTCAGTGGCCTAGTGATGACCGTTATTGCATATCAAGTACATGATCGTGGGTTCAATACAATACTTATTGAGATTGCATTTCAGTGTTACTTTTAGTGTTGTGTCACCTCAGGATGGTAATAATGAATGAGTTTAACGATTCACGGTGCTTCCAAAAACCGTTTGAATTCACAACATACAGTCTTCATTTGGACATAGAACCTGGAGAAAATTTCCAAAGGAAATCTGAGATAGCACCACTACACAACAGGGAATTTGAACTTTCTAGTCTGTCTTGGGTTCAAATGTGCATGGATGTCAGATGTTGCTTAGAAGTTAAATAGTCAAAAATGTAATAGGAAATGTTAATTTATAGTTATGTGGTAAGTCGGGAAAGAAACCCTAAATGCTTAAACTTGCGATCGCGTATTGCAACTAAACCTACTTGTGGAGTATATGAAGGGCAAAAAGAAAGTGGTTTAATTAATATATAATCCAGGAAACTTTTCGATTTCACTTCCATTTGGTAACGTTTTATGTTAATGTTTTAACGGTTGTGCCTATTTGAATCATTCTCAGGCTGTGGTGTTTCGACTTAATTTCGAGACACAGAAACTGATGTATGATAACATAGTTTATTGAGTAAATTCTCATAGTAAGATTGGACTCATCTACCTAAAATCCAAACAACCATACTGAGGAGAGAAACTTCATTGATGGACTTGAGATTTAATTTTAGCTAATACTGTGGCATTTGAATTACTTATGGATCCAGCAATATTTGGCAAATACAACAGGTTCCTCTACAACTCTGTTACTCCGTTTGGTATACTATCTTTAGATATATCCGTCGTGTCTCAAATCCATGTGTTGTTTTATACTTGACATTTTCAAATTAGCTGACCAGTATCTAGTACGTGACTTTTGCTGATTTTGGAATATTAAATCATCACCATCAACATTTAATGTAGTTGGCAATATCCACCAATGCAAGACTAACTCACCTAAAACCAAATGCAATCGATAATCTGCTTAACAAGTTCGAAACGATTCCAATCGACATGGCCAACATTCGGTAACGAGTTTCATCCTCCGGAAAACTGTATGCTAATCGGCATAGTCGAGAAAAACAATGCTGCCGAGATTATGCGTTGCGTTAGCAGCTTTCACAAAAACAAATCAATCACGCACAATCAATTTTACTAGATTAATTCCTTGTAGCAAGCTAAGTAGCAGTACCACCTGTGCGGGTCAATATGAAATCGTGCACGCGCGCTTACGCGCTACATGCCCATCAATCAGTTGGCCAAAAAATACTAGTTTATGGATTTAATCAAACCATCTTGCCAGTGAGCAGCAAAAAAGCCCACTCACGCGTTTGTGCTCGAATGCTGATCGCCATCGTCATGGAAGCAATCAACGAGGGGAGTCCTCGCCGAAAAAAAACCTTGTACAAAACAGATGATCTTTGACTATGGCCACGGATAATGAGATGTGTACATCGTGCGGCTGTTGCGATCATCATTATCTCGTTACGCGAACTTCAGCCGAGACGGAGACTGAAGATTGCCATCCTTAATACACACACGACTCGCCTCAACGGCCGGACGATGAATCTGACACAGCCTCTTTCATGAGATGATCATCATGCGTCACCACCCTCTCCTACGCCACAAAATAAAATAAAAACAGAAGGATACATTGAACATATTTTTAACGCTTCCATCGCCGACATTGATTGCAAATAACAAGAATGGCTCGCTGTCTTGACGCGCCGATTGTATGTTGAAAACTATCCATTGAATTTGATGACGCCGATGAAATAAAAAAAAAAAACATGTTGAAATGATGTATAGGACGACGACGTTACGCTGATGGACTGGAGTTTGAGTCAAAAGGCAATTTTCGGAAGCAGAGTTTTCGTAGATCAATGCTTAACCACAGCCCTTATTGATGATTGATCGCCATATTAGGAATGGAAGATGTAACACTTGATTGGTATGTTCAACCCGACGCCGAGCGGTAATTGAGTGCTAAGTAGGTTGACGTAATCGACGCCATGTGGATCGATGTAAATTGATGCGGCAGTTGATTAACTCGTAAAGCACGGCATCAAAGTCCAAACCTGTACTGTTGATTCGAATCTCGATGATGGGGGTGAACATACATTGCTTTAGCAGAATGGACGAAGGTTGTTATTGATTCATTTTTCTGAGGGGTCGTCAAAATTGAATCCTATGGTCAAATTTGGAGCACTTACCGTAGATGAGTATAAAATTTTAAATACTTATTCAATGCACAGCCTTTAATTAATTAAGTCGCTCAGATAGCTTAGTCAGTAAGTGTGTTGGTAATCAAACCGGAGGCGGTGGGTTCGATTCCCGGTCCGGTCGAGGTTATGTTTCTGGTTGTAAATTTCCTCGACTTTTTTGGGTATAGAGTATCATTGTGCTTGCAATACAATTTTCAAATTCATGCATAATCTTGATGATAGGAACCCGATTGAAGAGCTCAGATTAAGAGGTAAAATACCTGAGGATAATACCTAAAAATTGCAAGCAAAATATCTCTCGAATAACAAACCTTGTTATTTCGGATACCTGGTAATACCTGAGAGGTACTATTTTTGTATTGTCTTACCTCAATTTGGTATCCGGATAACATTCTGGGTTGTGACGCACTGACATCCGATTCTGTAACATTTGGAGGACCCATGAGACGGTCGAATGATGTGCATTCATCAGTTTTTCCATGACGTGATGCGATAACCCAGGATTTAGAATGTTAGCGAATAGTTTGCAGAACTTCTTCCATCTCGACCGAAATTTCAAGTCAGCTGCACAACTAAGCGGATGTAAACAATTCACTCTAAAGATAAACTGGGCAAAATTTGGTTATTGTCAGTTGAGTATGAAAAAGTTACGCATGTTTGAAAAAGTCGCAATAATTATCGACTCATCCTTTATCACTGTTCAATCACAATCTTCTGACGGTTTCTTCACAATGCCACTTACTAGACTGACGCCAAGAATCCAGTTGTGAATGGGATCAGGCAGCGATTTGCATACCGAAGCTGTGAGTCCTTAAAAGTCAAGTGAGTAAACAATGCACGTGTCGTGAGTACAAAGCAATTTTGGCTACTCCTAGAATGGGACCTCTTCCAAAATCCAGGATGATGCCGTTTTACCGTCCGCTCAGTATGGTTGGAAGTGATTACTTTCGGCCCTATACAATCAAAGTATTGCGAAGACCAGTGAAAAGGTGGCCCGTTCTTTTAACCTGCTTTACCATCAGAGCAGTCCATTTGGCGATAGCAGCTACCTTATCGACGGTTTCAAGCAAGAAGGCGAATCAATTGTACCAAATGCTATCATTACGCCTTTTGAACAATGCACGAAATGTATTTCGTGAAAATCAGCCAATTACTTCTTCTCTTCCATCGTACCCGCATGGGTTGGTGTTGCTGCTGAGATGAGCGGGAATGATCGGATTATCCTGAAATAAAAATAAAAACCTCGTCAAAAGTTGTGAACTCATTCTCATAAATCATATTACTTCTCACGAGTCACTATGGCCTTGTGAGAACAACCACTTAATAACCTTCTCAAAAGTTCTGGATCAAATACAATGTCAGAAATTTTAAAGGGTGTTCCGATCAAAATTTGGTGGACTTAAACTTGACGCATTTCCTTTCATCGTGCATTAAAAAATTTTGCACACCCCTCATTTTGAAGATGTGTGCGTGTAGCAACATGCCTCTATTTTCATTTTGAGATTAGCACTTCAGTTATCAAAACGTCGTCGAAGAAAGAGAAGCAACGCATTAAAATTTTGCACTTGCATGGCGAAAATCCAAACTACTCTCACACCAACTTGGCGAAATTGTTGAATGTGGCTAAATCAACTGTTACCAACGTATTAAAAGTGTTCGGTGAACGTTTGTCGACAGCCAGGAAAGCTGGATCGGAGGGAAATCGAAAGCCGGAGGCCACAGCGACGACAAAAAGAGTTGCCCGCTGTTTCGAGCGGAACCCCAACCTCTCCGTCCGAGATGTCGCAAAGAAGCTGGGAGTGGCGCCTTCAACCGTGAATAGAGCTAAAAAACGAGCTGGACTGTCGACTTGCAAGAAAGTGGTGACTCTAAATCCCGACACAAACAAAACACCCGACATCCCGACATAAACAAAACACGTCGGCCAAATCACGATTGCGAAAGTTGTACACGACGATGCTGACGAACTTTGATTGCGTGGTACAGGACGATGAAACTTACGTCAAGGCAGACTTTAAACAGCTTCCTGGACAGGAATTTTATACGGCAACCGGACGGAGAAAATAAATTTATCTGAGCGAGTGCCTACAAAAACGTCTACTGCCTTTCCTGAAGCGACACAATTGTTCCGTTCTATTTTGGCCGGATTTGGCATCTTGCCATTACGGAAAAAAGGCCATGGAGTGATATGCTGCCAACAACGTTCAAGTGGTGCCCAAGGACAAGAACCCTTCCAACACGCCAGAGCTCCGCCCAATCGAACAATATTGGGCCATCGTCAAGCGGAACCTTAAGAAGACTCAAAAAGCTGTTGTGAGCGAGAAACAGTTCAAAGCAAACTGGCGTTCTGCGGTGAATAAAGTGGACAAGGAGACTGTACATAATCGTATGGCAGGTGTTAAACAAAAAACCTTGCAATTCGAATTTGGCAAAAAGGAAGCTCAGCTGAATATTTATCCTGTATATACTGAACTTGAAAAAAAAAAAGAATTTGACTTATTAATAAAAACTTTGATCGACTCACACACATTACTATTTGACCAAACTTTGTTCGGAACACCCTTTAAAAACGAGAAACGGTCCCTCATAGTTGGCGATTTTTTTTCATCGATAAGGCAGATCTGTCAATGCAACCACCAAAGAGACATATCTTTTTCTAGGAACAAACTGTTCGTTAGTCTTTGTGTTGTTTTCGTACAAAACACGCATGTTCTTTTAGTTTAAACTTAAAGCATAAAACGCTTCTTACTTTTGACAGTTGTTGTGTGGAAGTGAATAATAGTATAAATCAGTTTCGTTGCATAAAACAACAAATAGATTCGTGAGTCATATCTTCGATTTCGTATTATAATTTAAATAATAAAATTTTCAGTGTAGAGGCAGACCATATTCGCTGACGAACGTATCCGGGTAAAAATGATACAGTTCGCAGAGTAGACGTGGATATATCTATCGACGTTCTGAGACGACCAGCCATCGACTGGCCGTGTTGGATGTTGATCTGAACTGTGATGCCTAAACTATAGTCATATGACGAGGGGGAGTTAGAACGAACGGCCTTCGTACAGAAGTCGGGCATGACGATGATATTGTTCCTCAATTGCTCTACTTACACTATTCGACATAGCTTATATATTACTTTCCATGGTCAATAGAAGTTGAAGTTGGGATCAACAGTAAGAAGGAGTAGTTATTTTAAAAATCTTATGCTAACGTTTGAAATTTATTTTATTGTTGTCTGAATGTAAATTACTTCGGAGACTAAAACTTCATCTGAAATTTGTTTAGCATCATTGATTTGTGCCTTAAAAATTTCAAAGTGGCGATGCAAATCGACCATTATGGCATCCATTTGTGTGTTTCCTAGACCGTCACTTTAATAACATTTGTCACAGTTGACTTGGAAAGTCTACTGAGTTTCAGCAAGTCTACTGAGATGTAATTTGCTTATGTCCCCGCAAAATTTTGATACGCTGTTCATCTTGCTTCGACGCCATTTTGAAAGTTGAATCAAATTTAAAAAAAATTAAGCAACATTCCGCAATAATCTAATCTAATCTCACACTAACGCAGCCAATTTTTGAAAGCATCCTGGAAAATGACGACTTCTTGAAAACCTAATTTTTCTTGTTACCCGCCTGGCCGACTGCGTTGCATGTACCGCAGAGAGTATTCCAAGAAACAGAGCGATTTCAGAAAGAGTGTCTGAAATCGCTCTACTACTTCGAATCAAGGGAAGGAAGAGGCGTGGACCTCCCGTACTAAACGCTTCCATATAGAGTTGAATAATGGGATGATTTTTATTTTATCGTTGAGGGCATAGATGCTAGAAAGATAAGTTTATGCTCCGCAATGTCTTGTGATATAGTGGACGGATTATTATAATTTGAGATAACTCAACGCAGACGTCTTCCAAATTTGGCAGATCGACAGGCAATCGTTGGAGACCTACCTGGTACCTCATAGCAATATGCTTAGAGGCGGACCGGAAGATTTGATGAGATACCTCTCTCCAAAAAAATTATGCAACATTCCGTACGTACACTTTCCAATCAAAACATGGACGGGCTGACTTCGGCTATATACTGCAGATTTCACCATTTTATTCGGTCCATGACTGAATGCCAGCCTCAAATTCTGCGAAGGGTCCGCAGGTCGCCTTCTAAACGGTCCACCTTGCTAGTTGCGCCCTTCTTCTTCTTCTTTTGCTCGTCAGATTGTTATCGAGAATCATTTTAACTGGGCTATCGTCCGGCATTTTTACGACATGCCCAGCTCACCAAAGTCGACCGATTTTAGCGGTATGATCGTTGGGAGCTGGGGTTCTCCCAGCAACCGATGAAATTCGTGGTTCATTCGCCTCCACCACGTTCCGTCTTCCATTTGCATTCCACCGTAGATCGTACGTGACACCTTCCATTCGATGACACCAAGGGTGCGTTGGTCCACCACTAGCAATGTCCATGGTTCGTGGCCGTTGAGGACTACCGGTCTAATTAAAGCGTTTCCCGAAATATTTTTTGTAACTTTGTCGCGTCAGTGATCTGAGTCAACGTAAGAATTTCTTCCAGTGTATGGTTCAGCTGTCCGTGGATCCTTTTACCTTCACGTTGACGTGCATATTGTTTATTTTTAAATTGAAGTTTTCAAAATGGCGTCTCGACAACAGGAGCTGCGAAATCTTATTTTGCACAAGTGGTTAGAAAATTCAATCGTTCACCGAAAACAATCGCGATTTCGGTCGGGGTTACGCAACAAACGGTGTCGAATGTCATCAGCAAGTACAAACTACAAACCAAAACAGTTCAAAGAGATCCAACAAAGCAGTCAAAAAAGGGAACACACAACAAACAAGATGAGGAACAAGTGGTGAAAGTATACAAGAGGAAGCTCAAAATGTCGGTCAGAGATGTTGCCAAAAACTGTATGTAGCTAAGTCAACTGTGCACGAAATTAAAATGAGAAACCTCGCAGAGAAGGGCTTGAAAAAGCGAAAGGTTTTGCCCGAAAGCTATATGATTCGTTGTTAACCAAACATACAGGTTGCATCGTACAGGACGATGAAACATACATCGAGGCTGACTTTTCACCAATCTCTGGTAATAAATGCTACACTACGAAGGACAGAGGAAGCCTAGAGTTTAAGTTTAAAGAACAGAAGATAAGAAAATCTCGTTTGGCAAGCCATCTGTACGTGCGGTGAAATCAGCCAACCATTCATCTCAACCGGGAATATTAACATTGAAATCTACAGGAAAAAGTGCCTTCAAAAACACCTTTTGCCATTTCTAAGGCAGCATTCTCAAAAGACCATATTTTGGCCCGATTTGGCATCTTGCCACTACTCAACAGTGACGAAGAAATGGTACGAGGAAGATAATGTCATTGTGGTTCTTCACGACATTAACCCTCCAAAACTGTCCAGAGCTCCGACCGATCGAAAAATTTTGGGCAATAATGAAGGCTGATTGTGGGAAAATGGGAGAAGAGTCAAAACCGGTTCAAAACTTACAGGCAGAAGTGAACCAAAGATTACAATATCATAGACGAGAAGCTTGTTCAAACCTTGATGGCAGGAGTCAAGTCAAAGGTCCGAAAGTTTGGGCGTGAGGTTGAAATTTAAATCTATTATTGCAAAAGTGTAAAGAAACAAACTAGAGGAAAATAAATGTTGAGAAAAAGATTTGTTTGGATTTCTGTTCAACCTATAACGTTCGTGTGATGATACAAAATTTATTTTCGGACACGCTTCAGTGTTTTGTAGATGGTTAACTTTGTAGTTCTAGCAATCTTTGTTCGATCTTAGCGTCCTTTGAAGCCCAAAGTGGGCACAATTGCCAGCCATAATACGCCTTTGTATCTCATTTCGTACGTACACATCTACGAAATAATGGGGTGTTTATGTTTCTTGAAAACAACATAAAAAGAAACACTTCTAATCGAACCTCACGCCTTATCGACAAAACCAAGTGAGGCCTTTCCATTCTTTACCTTATAAAGTCTGATTCACTTAGAATCCAGGCATAGAAAAACCAGTTGTAAATGTAAATGTGTCCAAATGTAGGTATTTGATTTTACTTGCGTGAAAAATTGCAAAATTACTCTGACGGTGTTTGAATGAACTCGTGGACTTGCTATGAAAGTCCCGCCTTCATCTGCCGCCCAGAATTATCAACCGCAGCGGACAGTTTTTTGCCTGAAAAATTGACAACAATGTATATTTCGTCGTCCATGATAAGCCTTTACCTTTGTCGTATAACTCGTCTTATTCGGTTACTTGAAGGCACGACATCTGCTCGCAGGCGGATCCTTCGGGCGGTACTTTTCATTTTTATTATGACAGCCAGATGTGAGAGTTCTGGGTCTTCATTCATCGACCTCAACACCTTCCAGTTCAGCTGCCGAGCTGAAGTTCCGGCACGATGTTTGCTTTAAATTTTCCAGGTCACACTTGAGCGATTACGTAACCGCTTGAGAGCATCTCTCACGGTAGAAACGGAAATTCCCTATTTTTCGCAATATTTCAACCACTTGGATTATTCGACGTCGATTTTATCTCGTTTTCCATATTGCACAACTTTTTTAATACTGCAAGTTAACATTCATAACTGAAACATACAGTATGGTAAAAAAGTATATCCATTCCGGGAGTTTTACACTAGTTTTCGGTATTTTGAACGTGAACTGTAATTTATTCAAATGATTTATCAATTGAATCCACTAAAATGGTTCTGGAACAATATCTTATGTTAATAATTGACAGGTAGTTGAACATACACACTAAATTTAAATTAGGTAAATTTTGATTATTTTTTCCGACACACTGCACAATAATATAAATTTTAATCTATTATCCCACAACCATGGATAATGCCAGTTTAAAACGATACGCCATTAATAGATAGTAACAATAGATTAAAACTACGCCAAAAAGTTGTACTAAAATGCGATTATATGGGGTGGATTAACTTTTTTGACATACTGTATGTACTATATAAACAAATCGAAGTCAAAACATTTTAAATTTGACCACTAGAGGCGCTGATATAGAGAAAAAATAAACTGTCCGGATTATTAGTGAACCAGACTTTAATTGTTTCTTTATTTTTCTTCCATGATTTCACATCGATTTACCTTTTCCCACTTTTAATACAGCAACGGTAAGACGGAATCAAGGGGAGTAATTAATCTCTCATAAAGCCTTCCATTTCTTTCGCAACCACAAAATCAGTCTTAAAAGTTGCTTGCCCTAAATATGCATCCAAATACTCAGGAAAACCGCTGACCTGCGCACTCCATACCGCATTGGTTCCAACAAGCCAAGCTCTGTACTGGAAAGTTTACTTCATTTCACGCTCCGTGAAGTCGGAAATTAATCTATTCCGTTGCTGCACACACAACCCCAGGCCGAAGACTTTACTGACAACGATAGTGGCTCCTAGCTTTGTTTTGGTTTCAGTACGTGCCCCCACATGGTACGCAATAGTGAACATTCTGCTTTTATGCTACCATTGCACGCCACCAACCAACCACCCCTGCAACGTCCGACAGCTGGGTGGGGTTTTGTTTTGGATTTTTGCGAAAAGCTTTCCGAATGATGGATGAGCAACCGGTCGGTCGATCGTTTTCGTAACCCAGTAGTGACTTGGTGGAACTCGTGTATCGGTAAATACCTACTTAGTTGCAACATATTACACTTCCATTACTGATTTACGGACTGCTTTGAACCCCCGCGAGTGCACGCTTGGCTAACAGAACCATATAACATCGAATCGGAAGTTAAGTGGAGAAAAATATGCATCCTCGAGGCCCGGCTGGTCACGCAACACTTTATGAGTGCTGCATAATTGTGACTCATCGCGCGAAAGTTACATTGCTTTCGTACAGTCGGAGATGGCATAACCGCTTTATGCTCGTTGGTACCCAGTAAGCTTTACGGACAGACGTGGTCGCGAGATGACCTCAATAAAGGGAGAAAGGTTTCTCTTAAGAAGATGAAGCTTGTACATTCCGATTGATGAATACCTCACAGATGAGTCAGAACGCACTCATACATTGTGATTCACCGTCGGTTCCAAAACCAATAAAAGAAGTCCAATGCAACAAAGCAGTTGCTGCTTGATCTGGAAAATCGCCGATATTAGTCGCCTGATTAGTTCTCCTCGGAAACCGCACCCATCGAATTTACCATGTATACGAAAGTCACCACTAATTAATCGAACCAATTAGTTTATCACCATGACAGCAGCACACACTTTTAAATTCGAAAGGCACCTGTTTGACCATGACTCTCGTTGACTCCGTCGTCGTCTATCGCCTGGAGGTAATTTAATTTTTAAACTTTACAACTAGCCTCTTTGCATCTCATGTAGTGAGCTGTGCAGGTCTGGTTTGGTTGCTCCACTAAAACCACAGTCTGTCCGCAGCTGGTAGCATGTTGTCAGTTGCGTTTCATGGTATTAAATATATATAAACGTTTTTTTTTCGCTGCTACCTAAACTATACCGGACTGCGTGTGGTGCGTTGAATCGCCGGGACAAAGTCAAGTGAGAGAAGTTATCCTTGACTAGTGCGAAAGAAGAAACAGGCAGAATTGAGACATAAACGCGCCGACAGGGTTTACCAAACGGATACACACACGGATCTGAGCTGATCCGTGCAACGGGGTGGCGATGAACCGATTAAACCAAGTTCTAATTTGGGTTGGGATTACCAGATAATTTGCGAATTTAGTGCTCTTGTGTTGAGATCCTTAAAGATAACATTTTGTGGATTTGTTTGCACGGGGAAGGTAAAGCACATTATTTTTTGCCACCTTAATAGGAAGTCATGCCGTTTTGGTCAGAGCTGCTTAATCTCGACTATGCAAAATTATATTGACCATACAACTTTGATTATTCTTCCATCAAATCATTGTCTGCGAATCTAACATTGAGAGACTCTCTTTGGTTACTTTCTCTTTTATTCATATTTCAATCACCTTGACGTTTTTCATTCTATTATTTCTAGAGTATGCTAGCCAGCACGGTTGTGTTTCGATCTGTACTGAAGAATCCCTCAAAAATTTTGTAATGGCACTGTAGTAATTGAAAGATAGCGAGACAGGAGAGAATCTCTCATTGTTAGATTCGCCCTATTGAAAAGAGTACCTAGAATTTTATTGTCAAATTACAGGGTGAGTGTGAATTCCTGTCAGCGAAGTATATGGTTATGAGAAAGAGAAGATTCCATGAATTTTAATTTTCAATTTATTTCCTGTTTGGTATATCATTTGTCTTAAATTAGTTCAGTTCAAATCTTTCCCCCTTTGCCTTAAGTGCCAGCCGTATGCGTTGTCGGGAAGCGACACAGCTAGCACGCATGATATCATTCTATATTTTCACCAAACGTTTCTTAAAAATGTCCACGGATAGTCTTTTAGTATTCCCTAGTTTTCCAGCATGTAGTCCCGTGCATCGAAATCGAGAGGATGCAAATCAGGTGAAAAGACAGGCCATTCTTTCGAAGAAATAAAATCCGGAAAATTGTCACACCAAGACTGTGTCGTTTTTGCCTGGTGGGACGGTGCAGCGTCTTGTTGAAAGCAGTCTGGTGCATTCATGTAGTACTTCTTAACGAAGGGATACAAATGGGTCTTCAAAACATTATCGATTTAATATTTACTGTTAATTTTAACATTAGGTTCAATGAACATCAATGGAACCTTCAAAGTTTTGGAGAAACATCCCCAAATCATCACCCTTGAAACATGCTGGAACCCTTTGAATAGCAAGTTTATCACGAGGAATATCAGAAAGATGTGCTGCATACACCCGATAATTTTGCCAGTTGTGGTGATCCTGAAGCATGAACATTTTTTCGTCCGAAAACAAAATTTCACAATCACCGTTCTGCTTGAGTAGCTTCCGCCATCTTTCGATTCTTACAAACTTCTGCTTTTCAGTCAAGCCACGCACCCGTTGCTTTTTGTAGGGATGCAGTCCAAGGTCGTCTTTCAAAACACTCCTGATCGTTGACTGCGACATTCCCAGTTTTTTGGCCATCTTTCGGCCAGACTTACCAGGATTCCACCGAATTCTCTCTCTTTCTCTCGTTTGATGGCCTCCATCACACCTGACAATACGTTTACGGCCAGGTCTGGGAGGTATTTTCCATGAACCGGTTTATTTGTAGTGTTTGATGTTTGATGAATCTTTCGTCTATTCCGAGTGGTTTCAATTTGTTTAAAATAGTAGGCGGTCTGAAATGTTAAAAAAAAAGGCTTATAACGAGCTCCCTTTTCGCGTCCATGATTACCACGAGTCTCAAATGAATGAAAATTCCGAACAAACTTGTAACCCGTGTTGAAATTTGAATACATTGGGGGGAGAAATTTGCAAAAATGTCTGTTATTATCCCATCTAAAGTTACACATATTTAAAAAAAAAACACTGACAGGAATCACCACTCACCCTGTAAACAATTTTTTTAAGGCTTCCACAGTTGAACATTTTTGCGGGATTTAAAAGCGCTGTTTCGTCAAGTTAAGTGAAATTCCGTTTCACATTAATTACTTTTTACGTTTCGCTTTGTATCGCATGAAAAAAATCTTATTTTCCATACCCTCACCACGCTGTCGACCAAGGTTCGAATCATGATGACGACTCTTAACTGTTTTATGTTGCATTGTTGCCAATATAATGCCTGTTTTCTTCAAGTCACGATACATAACGAAAGAAAGTCATACAAAATTGCTATACAATTTTGCTTATTTTATTAAATATCTATCATCATTTCCATTCTTATATTTTGAATACTTCTGTCAAAATTAACATTTAGATATATTCAAATGTTAATCTTAATGAAATATCAGAGACTTTGAATCCATAGAACTGTGTTGAAGTCAAGAAAGTTTTATTGAAGATCATAAAGTTTCTGTAAAAGATCAGTGAATTCCATAGACGTAACCTCAGCAAACTTCTTTGAAAAATATCGAGCTTCTTAAAAAAAATCCTTTGTAGAAAATGGGCAAATTTCCATTATGGCTGAAACTGTTTTGTATTATATACTTCTCGGGTCTCCTCAAACCTGACCCATTATCTTATGCACAGTTGCACTTCCCACCATTTTCACCACCTTTGGCCAAAGAATACGTGTATCTGAACTCATTGGTGACCGTCGATAACGACACCGACAGAGAGATTCAAAAGCGCATTAAGGCTGGGAATTATGCCTGGCCTACTTTGGACTCCAAAGGACGCTAAGATCGAACAAAGTTCGCTGAGCTACAAACTTGACCATCTACAAGGTAGTTATTAGACCGGTAGTCTTCTATGGCCACGGAACATGGACATTGTTTGTGGAATTGTGTTCATACAGAAAGTGTTGCGAACGATCTATGGCGGAGTTGAGATGGAAGACGAAACGTGGAGAAGGCGAGTAAACCACGAATTGTATCGATTGATGAGAGTACCGTTCACACCGCTAAAATCGGTCGACAACGGTGGGCTGGGCATGTCGTTAAAATGTCGGCGACAGCTCAGTTAAAATGATTCTCGATAACGACAACGGGCACAAAAAGAAGAGGCGAGCAATATGGATCGATCAAGCAGAAGGTGACCGGTGGATCCTTTGCAGACTGCTAGGCTGGCGAATTGCAGCCATGGACCGCATAGAATGGAGCCATGCACCGAATAAAAGGCGGACTGGTACATCATGTTGCTTTATCATGACAAAACACGTTTCTGGAGGCATTTCATGATGTACTTTTAGATGTATTATCTCCAATGTGACATACGGGCTAGATATTGAGCCGCACTCGAATATTACTTGCAACACCTTCTTGCTCATTTTTTCGTTAAAAAATGACCTATTCCGTTTTTGAGATACAAGTCCTTACGTACAGTGATGTATTGTGGATCGGGTTTTGTTTTATCTTCCATGATGATCCAATCAAAATTGCTGCATATAATTTAATTATATAGTTTCCGGACTCTTGGTTTCACAGATTTACGTTCCTTTACGGATTTCTTCTACTTCCGGTGTGTCTTGAGCCCAAGTCGCTTTTTGGCACGCATCACGTTAGAGTTCGACATCCTTACTTTTTGTGCCACTTCCCAAACGAAAGCCGTTGGTTTCTGATTCTAGGCATCCCTGAATTTCTAGTCAACAACAGGACTCACTAAACCCAGATGTCCCGCCACTTCTCGGTGTATCTTTAAAAGTTCACCATTCTCCACACTTTCTTACTGCAGTTCGTATTGCTCCGATGTTCGCTCACAGTTATACAGGATACTCTTTCTCTGCTCCGGAGCTATACCACGCATTTTGGAGGCAACCAGAAACAAATTTTTCTTTCAAGAATGAGTGTGTATGTGTGTGTGAACTCAATTTAACACCCATTGACTGGTAATGGTATCTATTTGCAACAATCCTTTAAGTGAACATGGAAAGCAGCTTCAATCCGGGAGCTAGAAAGTGATTGCTCTACTGCAGATCCAGCAACCTATTTCAGAATGTCTGGAGAGTCACCATTCCAGGGCTACTTTAATGTACAATAAGCCAATATTACCGATATCATTTGGATAAGGTTAATACAACACAATTCCAGTTTTGTAAATGTAAAAAAAAACCAGGAACGTGTTTAGTATTGTATGAAAATTGTGTTTTGAAATATGTTTATAATCAGATAGATCTCACCAAAGCCTGCCTCCAAAATATTTCTAGCTTGTTCATTGGCGTTGGCTTCGTTCGTTACTTTTGACCAGCAAATGGCCATTATGTACATTGCACTGGTTTTCTTTTTATTATACACAATTTTTCCAAACAAAATTAAGTTGATATAAATCTTCCTTCGGGTGCGGGGCGTAGCACTAAAAAAACTAAAAAACGGGGAAATACTACCGACCATTACATATTTTGGAAGAGATTCGATTAGAAGCTGACTAAAAGTTAATTGGTACGAGCCTCGCGCGCCGCTAGTACGCCTCTAGTGTTGGGAATCGAAAATCTTTGACAGTTTATTGTTTACACTTCTATAGAGAACAACCGGTGCAAGTTTGATCGAAGTAGTCGATCGCGTTCAGAAATAACGTCAAATGGATCTCGAAAGAAGAAAAAATATTGCGCACAAACCTGGAAAATCCGGAGTGGTTCCGGTTGGCTGAAGATGCCGAAAACAACAGTTTGGCGGGTGCTCAAAACCTTCAAAGAAACCCTGAGTGTGGAAAGGAATCATCGGACCTACGAAAAAACTGGAACCAGGGATCGTCAGCTGCGCAGCAAGACGTTGACGTGCGTTAAAGCCAACCCACATCATTAGATCCGAAATATGGCCAGAAGATACAACGCCAACTTTCAAACGGTGCGGAACATCCTTGCCATGGAAGGACACAAGTCGTTCAAAGGCAGTAAACATCCGAACCGGCACATGCAGCAGAATTCCGTGGCCAAAAAGTGTGCAAGGCTCTTGTACGACCGTGTTTTGACGAAACACAAAGGCTGCACTTTGATCGATAGCGAAACATACGTCAAACTCGATTTTAAGCAGCTTCCTGGTCAAAGGTTTTACGTGGGAATGTGCCGATTAGATTCAAGTTCGTGTTTGCCGACAAGTTCGCGAAGAAGGCCTTGATTCGGCGAGCGATTTGCAGCCCCAAGCTAATGAATCCTCCGAATTGCCCAGAATTTCGACAAAGCAGCGACTTCGACGAAGAGGCGAGGTAGTCAAGGCCATCCAGCAAATCCGGTAATGGTAATGGAAGAAATGCGCTGATTCCTTGTCCGTTTCGACTGTGCGGACACTGATGGGCTCCATCAAGAGGATGGTTCGAGATTTCGTTCGAACTGGAGAAATTTAACCACCTAATGCTATAACTTTGAATATTTAATAAAACTACTGTAAAGCAACCATTAATTTTTAAACTTATTGAATAACGAATTACAGGTCTTTTTGTGCGTACCTGTTAGTCAGCCCTCACATTCACTACTCCTTACTCAAATCCTTAAGGCCAGGCGCCCACTGATGTGGCGGGGGTGACATCTGCCAGCATGCGAAAATATCTTGTCGACGTTCGCCTCACGCCACAAGATTTTGACTCAATATTTTGGCATGTTATGTGATGCCATACTTCCGCCACATCAGTGGGCTTCTCGACTAAGGAATAACGCGAACGTTGAACTAGGAAATATTGTTTGATTTGTTTTCGCGACAACTACGCAGCAAAGAGCAAAATACTTCGGATTCAAAGAACGGCTTGCTGCGATCTCCCACAAATGTGTAAACAAATGAACGCAGCCAAGAGAATTTGAGAAAATTTATTCGATCCAAAATGACCGTTAACATTAAGTGGCCGTTTAATAACTGAATAAACTTATGTTAAGCCATTCCGCTTTGATTGAAAAAAAAAAAAAAAAATGTTTTATCAATGAAAATTTCATAACTGCAAGGAATTTATTCTGTTATTTCATGAAGTTTTGTTGAATTCTATTAGATTGTATTTTTGAGGAACTTTCTTCATTTTTTGTTTTGCATATTTTAAAGAAACTTCTTGAATGAACCCGCCAACATTGTTTATTTCACAAGAACCTCTGAACTTCGGAAAAACTTTTGAAGTCTCACAGTATTCTATACTCCAGAAATCCCTTTTGAATGAATTAGTCATTAAAAGTTTAATTAACAAAAACACTTCTCGATAGATATTTTGGAAGTTTCATTTGATTTTTATTTTGATCAGCAGCTTCGATCAATTATAGAAAACTGTATGGATGCTGAGAAATATTCCTAAACATAATGTTTAAAAATGTTTTGAAAGGCTAGCTGGCTCATTGGTAGAATAAAAACTTGTGAAAATTTATTGTTTAAAAATTTTGTTAAGTGTTAATGAGCTCCTGAAAGTAAAGAGGGTTCCAAAAATCAAAACATTCTGTGGGTTACCACATGGTCTGCCTTCATGAAAAATATCTTTATAAAAGTCTTTAAAACGAAGACAAGTCCTTAAATCTGGCATCCCTGTAAGGCACAGCTGGGAACTCGAAGTGGTTTGATGGAATTACTGACTTTATGGTAGGAAACCCGGTTATCTACTTGCTTGACAGCTTGTAACAGAATGCAGTGGTATGGACTTCAGCATTCCTTAAGAGCATAACTACATTCAATCGTCTCAAACCTCAAACACTTACGAACTGTAAAGGTTTTTTGGCGAAAAATAATTTTCGAATAATTGAGATCCACTGAATTTATAATTTCTGAGTTTTTGAGTTATTTTCTATGTAAATATGTATGAGTATTGTTTCATATTTTCTCTATTGAATGAAAAATCAAGTAGACATTTGAAAAATTTCAAACATCTGTCCACTCGCCTATGCCCTCACAGACTAATCGCTCACCCTTCCTCTTAACGCTAGCGCCCAGAATTGATCTAATTAAAACATTCATATTCAAAGTTGAGACGATTCGAAAACCAAAACTCCCGAGGCCATTGGATTCCCACGATAAATTAGAAACCCCTTAAGATGCTCACCTCCAGCACGTTCGTAATTAGTACAGGGCTTCCAAAGAACTTAATATATATTTTGAGACTCCTCCGCCATCTGGAAGGGGGAGGGAGGGGAGTTTCCAAACAAATCCAACACAAATTTCTGCATAACTCGAGAACTAATCAAGTAAATGGAACCACATTTGGTTTCTAAATTGACTCGAGCCCCTCCCTTCTCTGAAAGGAGGGCTCATATACAAATGAAACACAAATTTCTGAATAACTCGAGAACTTATCAAGTTAATGGAACCCAATTTGGCATGTGGACGTTTTCGAAGGCAAAACATGATTCTATTGTGGTTTGAGACTCCTCCGCTCACTGAAAGAGGGGTCTCTCATACAAATGAAACACGAATTTCTGCATAACTCGATAAAATTTAAAGCAAATGGAACCAAATTTGGCATGTGGAGGTTTTTGAGAGAAATAAATGTTTCTTATGTGGCATAAAAATGAAACATAATTTTTAGCATAATTCGAGAGCCAATGAAGCAAATGAAACCAAATTTGGCATTTGGCATGTTGAGGTTTTTGGAGGCAAGAAATGTTTCTATGGCAGTTCAATACCCCTCCCCATTTTGAAGGGGGGGTGCTCCCATACTATTAAAAAGCAAATTTCTGCATAACTCGAGAACTTATCAAGTAAATGAAACCCTTTTTAGCATATGGGGGTTTTTGGAGGCTAGATATCTATACACATAAAAATGAATTTCTGTCTGTCTGTCTGTCAGACCCTTATAGACTCTCTCTGGAAGGAGCGCTCTCATACAAATGAGACACAAATTTCATCATAACCCGAGAACTAATCAAGCAAATTGAATCAAATTTGGCATGTGGGGGGATTTGAAGGCAAAAATGTTTCTATGGTAGTTCAAGACCCCTCCCCTCTCTGAAGAAAGGGGGGAGGGGCTTCAAACAAATGAAACTCAAATTTTTTATATAATCGATGAGCCCAATGTGATGGTTCGAGAACTAATCGAGCAAATAGAACCAAATTTGGCATGTGGGGGGTGAAGGTGGTTTGAGAAACCACCCCCCTCTGGAAGGGAGGGCTCCCATACAAATGAAACACAAATTTCTACCAAAAATGAGAATTATCCAGGTTACTTAAACACAAAACGTGTATTTCTCGGGTAAGAAGCATGTTTTGATAGAAGTTTGAACCCCTGCTTATTCAAGAAAAAAAAACTCATTTCGAAAACAAAACCATAAACGTGCCAGTTATATTAAATTTTCCTTCATTTAGTTGCAAGCGTAGCAGCGCACGCACCAGGTTCAGCTAGTATCTTTATAAAAGTCTTTAAAACGAAGACAAGTCCTTAAATCTGGCATCCCTGTAAGGCACAGCTGGGAACTCGAAGTGGTTTGATTGAATTACTGACCTTATGGTAGGAAACCCGGTTATCTACTTGCTTGACAGCTTGTAACAGAATGCAGTGATATGGACTTCAGCATTCTTTAAGAGCATAAATACATTCAATCGTCTCAAACCTCAAACACTTACTAACTGTAAAGTTTTTTTGGCGAAAAATAATTTTCGAATAATTGAGATCCACTGCATTTATAATTTCTGAGTTTTTGAGTTATTTGCTGTGAAAATATGTATGAGTATTGTTTCATATTTTCTCTATTGAATGACAAATCAAGTAGACATTTGAAAAATTTCAAACATCTGTCCACTCGCCTATGCCCTCACAGACACTTCTGTGCTCACCCTTCCTCTTAACGCTAGCGCCCAGAATTGATCTAATTGAAACATTCATATTCAAGGTTGAGACGATTCGAAAACCGAAACTCCCGAGGCCATTGGATTCCCACGATAAATTTGAAGCCCCTTAAGATGCTCACCGCCAGCACGTTCGTAATTAGTACAGGGCTTCCAAAGAACTTAATATTTTTTTATCACCTCACACTCTATTAGTATCATCCCGTTATTCTTGGGGCTTTGTGATGTAGGCTATGGGATGGTAGGGTAAATGCTTTCATTTTACGACCGCACCCAAACCGCGTTGTTAGCGCGCTTACGGCTTCTGGTGTTCGTTTCTTTTTTTGTGTTGACTAAGAGGATTAAATCAACTTCTTCCAATGAAAACTTTCCTTCAGCTTGGTTTCCAGAACCCGCTCACAGTTGCGGCGTTCAAGGTTTTACATAAAATATCGCTTTATTACATCACTTCTAATAATTTTCACCCCAATGCACGGCAACCTGGTCGTCATGTTCGTAGGCGAATGTTCGAAAGCATTCCAGTCATTTAACATCGCGGCTAATAGAGATTGCTTAGGGCAGGCAACAGCAGAGTAGATATTTGTCCTCTTAAGTGGTGATCCATTCAAAAACTAGTGCTGCTACCGAAGCCGGACAAGCCACCGGCAGACGCAACATCGTATGGACCCATATACATGTTGGATACACTCGGTAAGCTGGAAAATGTCAACCTCAACAGGTTGCCGACGTCTAGCGGAGCATGGCTTGTCATCAAACCAATCAAAACTTCGTCAAGAATGCCTTCAATAGTGCTAGTTTGGGAAGCCATTGCCGAAGCGCTGCACATAATGAGGGTTCCTGATTATTTGTGCAGGATTCTGGAAGGCTACTTTCAGAACCGAGTTCTAGTTTGCGAACAGAAATGTATCAGAGGTTGTTTAGGATCACGGTGAAAGTTCCACAAGGTTCCATCCTTGGCCAGACGCTTGTCCTGACAGTGTCAGGTGAGACGCTGGAAGAAGAAGAAATGTTGTCGACCGAAGCGATCGACTCGATTGAAGACTGGATGAATGGAGCAAAGTTGCAGATAGTCTACCACCAAATGGAACTGCTAAATATTGGTCAGCAACTGTAAAGTGGTGCAGTGGACAGAAATCATCGCTGGAGGACATGTCATAGCCTCAAAGTACCTGATAGTGAATAGCTTCGTCGACTATGCCTGTGAGAAGGCGGTGAAGGTTATCAACGCAGTAGCTAAAATCATGCCGAATGACAGTCGCCAAGCAGCAGCAAGAGACGTCTCCTTGCAAGTGTTTCCTCATCGTTACTGAGGTATGAGATCGACCTTGGGTTTCAGCGCTTTCAAGACCATCTTGTCGGAGGCAGTATTCGCTATCGCCGGAATGATCCCGATCGGCATTGGTTAACTTTCACTTGACGCGGTTTCTGTCAGGTCAAGCCTGCTACAGGAAGTAACTACACAGATTCGGACACGCGGTTTTCCCTACCTGTCTGAAGTGTGCAGACCTCAAAGAGTTACTAGAGCACATGGTTTTTGACTGCCCATGGTTCGGTTCAATGCGAAGCGCGATGTTTGTCATGAGCGGAGCAGATACTAGCCCAGACAATGTCATCCATAAATTATGTCACAATAAAATCACGTGGAACGCGATTAAGTAATGGAGCCAAATTATGTTGGATTTTTCATCAAATATCATCTCCTATCGCCCCAGTAAATATTTGCCATAATGAACCGAACACCCTATACTTGGCCGTTGATGGTGCCGGTCGTTATGTATGGCTTGCTGAATTTACCGCACCCACAGATCGCCTTACACAACAATTACTTCTTGGCGAATTTGTCGACCTTCTTCTTCCAGAGCTTCTCCGGAACATCTAGACTTGCTGACAAAAAATTCCAGGGGATCTGCTTGGCGTCCGCTTTAATGTACGTCTCGTCCATAACGATGTTTTTCGGCTGCACCAACCACTCGCGGTACAGCTTCCTGGCGTGCGATTGACCACCGTATTCTGTTTATCGGTTTGGTTAGGCGCCTTTTCTTCCTTGAAGACATGAAGTCCGGAACCCCAAACGGGGATACGGTCAAAATTTGGTCAATATCAACTTGACGTATTTCTTTCAATTTTGCATTTAAAAAACCTGAACACCCCTCATTTTGAAGGTGTGTGTGTGTAGAATGTTGCTCCTATTTTGATTTTGGAATTCACTCTTCAGTTGTCAAAATGCCGTCCAAGCAAGAAGAGAGCAGCGTATCAAAATTTTGCTCGCGCATCGCGAAAATCCGAGCTACTCGCACGCAAAGTTGGCAAAATCGCTAAAAGTTGCCAAATCAACCGTTACAAATGTAATTTAAGTGTTTGGGGAACGTTTGTCAACAGCCAGGAAGTCTGGATCGGGGGGAAATCGAAAACCGGAAGCCGCTGAGACGACAAAGAGAGTTGCCGGTAGTTTCAAGCGAAACCCTAACCTATCTCTCCGAGATGCCGCAAATAAGCTGGGTGTATCGTCTACAACCGTGCATCGAGCCAAAAAACGAGCCGGACTATCGACTTACAAGAAGGTAGTGACTCCAAATCGCGATGATAAACAAAATACGACGGCCAAAGCGCGATCCCGGAGGCTGTACACGACGATGCTGACGAAGTTTGACTGCGTGGTAATGGACGACGAAACCTACGTCAAAGCCGACTACAAGCAGCTTCCGGGACAGGAGTTTTATACGGCAAAAGGAAGGGAAAGGTAGCAGATATTTTCAAGCACACGAAACTGTCAAAGTTCGCAAAGAAATATCTGGTTTGGCAAGCCATCTGTACCTGTGGCTTGAAAAGCAGCATTTTCATAGCTTCCGGGACTGTCAACCAAGAAATTTACGTGAAAGAGTGTTTGAATAAACGTCTGCTGCCTTTCCTGAAGAAACACGGTTGTTCCGTACTGTTTTGGCCGGATTTGGCATCTTGCCATTACGGTAAAAAGGCCATGGAGTGGTACGCCGCCAACAACGTGCAGGTGGTTCCCAAGGACAAGAACCCTCCCAACACGCCAGAGCTCCGCCCAATTGAGAAATACTGGGCTATTGTCAAGCGGAACCTAAAGAAGACAAAAAAAAAACTGCTAAGGACGAGCAGCAGTTCAAGGCAAACTGGCTTTCTGCGGCGAAGAAGGTGGACAAGGTGGCTGTACAAAATCTGATGGCAGGGGTCAAGCGTAAGGCCCGGCAATTCGGATTTGGAAAAGCGGAAGCCTAACTGAATATTTTTCCTGAATTTTATACTAATTGAATTTGAAAAAGAAATTTAATTTGATTTTTTAAATAAACGATTTCACCGATTTACACGCGTTTTCCCTTGACCAAATTTTGACCGTATCACCCTTTAGATGGAATAATTGACCACTAGATGGAAGAATTGATCTTGGCCATGTTCCAAATCAAATGGTTCGGATTGCGCTTGAAGTAATCCCTCACCTTCCTTGCGTTCACGGGGTCGGTCATCTTCGCTTTTCTTCCGCTGCCAGATCGCCGCTGGGTCATATGGGTCTCCTTGAACGATTTTACCACACGGGACCCGGTCGAATTGTCGTTTTCTAACTGATTCGCGATCCACCTGTGGGGCTGGCGTGGATTTTCCACGATCGCATTTATAATTTTTTGTCGAAGCACTTCTTGCCTGGAAGCCATCTCTATAACCGCTTGACAAAATTTTGCACATGTGAATATTACACTCTAAACTAGTTTTACCCAACATTTCATCAATTTTTACACACACAAAAAAAAGTTATTCACAAAAGAAAGTGTTGCATTTTTTTCGAGTACATTCTTCAATGTTTGTCAAAGAGTTTCTCTCCATGATAGTGGAATTGTCTTCAACTTGTTTGATTACAATCGCGGATTCTCAAAATTTATTGGAAATATTTATCTCTATATGTTTGGTTCTAATTTTATATATCCCATCTTTCATCTGCACTCCATAGTTTTTTGTACGTTTGATGAATGTATTGTATATTGTTCGAACTTTGCAAAACATTGATAATGTGTAAAATGTGTGGTTAATAAAATACACAAACTACATTTCGTTCTTAACTGGCGTGAATGCATAGCTGTTCTATTACCACAAAGGAAATCAAGCAAAGTTGTAGTTGTTATGGTAAAAGCACTAAAGAACATGAAAATGCACATGAACAGCGTTGCCTGTTTTTCTTGTAGATCCCCATTTAAATGACTTCTTTTTGGTTATGGCGTTAATTTGTGTTTTGTGTATCAAAAGTGTTTGTCTCTTGATATTTTCGTCATCGTGCTTGTTCTTTTTACGAGTGATGCTGATTTGATTAAATAGTAGTTCATTGATCATCGCAGTGATTCAGTACAAAATAGGACTATGTGTAGTCATTCGTTATTGAAGAAAAATTAAGGCTAGCTTTTGATTGAATTGATTCCACAAACTCTTGTGATATAGTGTTCTTTCTCCGCAGTAAATTTAGCTAAGATGATCATTCTCGTTCACTAATTCTATAAACTTCTCTAATGTTACAAATTACAATTACTGTCAAGCACAGCGAAAATTTGATAAAGATTTCGCGAAGTGAATTTTAACATTAACTTGCATGTCATATTTAGTGGATGTCTATATTACGATCTTTATGTGTTACAACAACGAGAATTTCCAAATTTGGTTAAATATCCGTAAATAACTGACATCTCAGAACCAACGAATCGATAAACCTTTTTGAATATGTATGTGATAATTAAATAAATTAAGCTCTCTATGGATATGTTTCAAAGTAAAATTGTTAACGAAGACCTAAAACTGCATCTAAACGAAAACCAAATCTGGATGCTCAAGCACCCAAAACAAATTAATGACTTCCTTTATTAACTCTAATTCACCACATCACTGTCACATCAAAATATATTATTTCGAGAAGTTTATGATGTCGAAACGATTTTAACGAGGATCAAACATTTTCAGTTTGTCATTTTTCAGCACTTAAACCAAACACGGGTTGACCGTGTTTCAAAAACATTCTCCACGCACCACGTGTCACCAATGACAGGTTTGAGTGCTGTGTTATTATTGTTTTTGCGACATTACTCCACACCACCACCACCGCTCACAGCCAGTTGCAACTCTATTTCCAAGGTTCCAATGGCTGACTCTCAAAAACCATGTATCTCAAACTCATCGCACCATTCTTCGCTAATTAAAGATGTTGTTTCGGCTGCCTTGAGAGAGTACAGAACGGTTCAACCGAGCAAGTTGAGACTTATTCGTAAGATACGGACGGTGAAGTGAAAATTATACACACCCTCGCACGAGCGCTCGATCAAAGATGATGGCTGAAGTGCGCACATAAACGGAGCTTAAGTACCTCTTGATGCTTATGCATATGCATTTTCACCGTCTTAGATGGGTGTTTCAAGGGCTGCATCACGCAACCAATCAACGCGTGCAGCATCTTCGTGACCTTAGGAGCGCACACGATGAGTCGCTTTGAAAATTACCATTGAATAGGTTTTGTTTTTCCATGTTGTGTCAATGGCGAATCACGTCCCAGCATCTCAACGCGGTCAAATGTAATGTTTGGGAACAACATTGTTGTCTGCAATCGGATGTTTCTGCCTATCATGTTAAATAATGTAATTACAAACGGTTGAGACTAAAAGCGTGCGGATCTTTTACGCGCAAAGTCCTTTTACGGTCAAATCGAGCACTGCTATTAAAATGACGGAAATCGTCGAACCGATTGGCGTTGCTCTGAACAGGGAGATGGAATCGATTATGGCACGCGGGTTGACGGCTTGTATCTCGAGCTTGAAGTTCAACCTTGGAGCATGCAGTGCTTCGCTCACTCCAATCGACACGCAGTATTTAATGCAATGTGAAGTGAGTGCAAGGTGTTACGGATCATCAGATAACGGCCCATCTGACAGAATAAGGTAGCGCATACTACGGCCTGCTGAGGAACCGAGACGAGATAATCGTAATGATGATAGGTTTGTGTTCGGAAACTCCACCGGACTTTGCGAAGTGGCGTGTGCTGATCATGGCGGTGTAAGTATTTTTGGTCGATTCAATCGTGGCCTCCGTTCGATGTGGTGAAATATGTAAATTATACATTTCTTTTATTGCATGGTAATCTTTCGGTCAGATCTTGATTGCTTATTGTGCGCAGATAGTGGTGAGAAGTGGTCTATTAAGCGCACCATTGAGATCAATGCGGTGCTATTCTTTCTGTTGATTGGGCTTGACGATGTAAGGCTAATTTTGTTTTGCAAATTTTAAGTCCCCAAGCTTTGACATTCCACTGCCTGGCGTGACGATTGTTTAAGGAAGCAGTGATATAATCTTTGAAAATAAGTTATTAGCAATCATCAAAAGCCGCACAAATTAGATCAATGTCATTTTATAATGCAAAAAGTGTGTAGATTTCACTAAAGCCTGTATACATGCTTCGCGTGGAGTTTCAAGGATATTATAAAGTATAGAAACAGTACAAAACCCTCATCCACAACATCACTCAACATATTTTTTCCGATGTTTAAATATTATTATTTTTACAGCAGAACAACAGAAAGAACCTGTTTAATCTAGCAATTGAAATGTTTGTTGTTTGTGACGCAGAGACTAGTTGAAGCATCCTGAATTTAATAATTGTCAAATTGTTTCCCTTGTAGATCGAAAGATAATCTTATTACAATTTGATTGAGCAAACATTTTTGTTGCTGTTTGCATTATTTTTTTCCACTTCGTGAAAATGCGTAAATTTCGAGTGTCAACCTGTTTTTACATAAATTTCGTGTTATTTTCTGAATATTCAAAAATAAAATAATTCAAACATTATTTTGCCATACCAGCAACAAGTTCATTTCGGTTTGTCACCAAACATACAGTAGACGCGAATGCAATTGCAACGCTAATCGCTGCTGGAATTGTTGTGGATGGACGCCATCAGTTGTGGACTCTTACGGATTTTATAGACATTGGAAATCGACTATATATTATAGCAGAAAAATTATGTTGTTCGGATACCATGCATAGTTAAGACTTTGAAACTGTAGTCACAACACAAACACAACTAATCTTAAATCTATCAGTCCTGTAGGAAAATTTCTATGATTACAAATTTCTAGCGGCTGGAGCGAAAACCGAACCCTCACCTGATGGCATTCACAACACGGGTGACGTCAGTGACCGCACGGCTATCAGACCCATGAAGTGCTTTCAGAGTCAATTTTAGTGACAGGGGGTCTTGAGCCTATGGCGCCGCTCATAAACCGGTAATTATAATTCCATGGTACACTACATGATTGCTAATACGAGAGGAAACTGCTTTAAATACGTTGCTGCCGTTCAGCCGTTGCGATGTTTTTTTCGCTTTGTAAGATTCTCATGTTGAAAATATCAGTATCTTTTTCATGTTTATTCTCTCCAAATTGGGTGACTCAATCCAGATAATGTTCAAACCACATTTGATGCATCTTCATCAAGAAGTGATGCAATGATACATGATCTTGTGGTGATAATTTTGAAACAAATCAACAAGGCATAAAAATACTGAACCCACCCCACCCAACCCAACAAAAAAAAAAAAAAAAAAAAAAAAAAAAAAAAAAAAAAAAAAAAAAAAAAAAAAAAAAAAAAATAAATTTGTGGCTGAGTAAAAAAAAAACAAAAAAGATTTATTAGTCCCCCCCAAACCAAAAAAAAAAACGAGTTTTTTGCCCTTTTTTTATTCCATACTAACCACCCCACCCCCCCCCCCCCGCCCCCACGGGAAAGGGAGAAGAACCCCACCGAAATGGAGGATAACACGCGTACAGTTTGTGCCCCGCGAAAAAAAAAAAATAAACCAGTGTTTATGTTTGTCAGTTGTGTATGTATGTATGTATGTATGTAAAAGATACCACTCATCGTTGCAGGCACAGCCATAAGACAGTGGATCGTCCTCTACGAATGATTTGATCAAGTTCGACATCTGCCTGTATTCAATTTAACACTGTCTGAAGGGCCAAAAACGGATGGGCGGACTCGTAAGCAGAGACACTTACGCGTAATCCGCGGGATAATGAGAATCTCCTTCCAATGCTAGAATCCTACAACCTAATGTCGAACAAGCCATCAAACGTGAGGACTTCCCAATGAGTGGGTAGAAGAGCTCGCCATCAATTCACGAATTGTTAATGACAGGGAGTTGGCAATTCCTCCCCCCCCCCCCTCCCCCCCGCCTTCATGGCCCTCCCCCCCCTTTTTTTTTATTATATAAATAAATTATAATAATAAAATAGTATATTTTTTTTTTATAAAAAATTTTCCTCCCCTCCCTCCCTAAAAAATAATAAAAAAAAAAAAACAAACAAAAAAAACATAAAAAAATTATATCTGCTTTGTGCCTCATACAGCCCAACATTGGTAGTTGAATTAACCCCGGATGTGAAACCTTCTTTCCCAACCATTTCGTAATTAAATGAAGTATAAACATGCATTATGGCATTTCAGTTTACACTAAATAATAAAAAATATGTACGTATTTATAACATATGGGTCATAATCAGTAGAATTTAAAAGCATTTTTTAATTTTAATAATATCCAATGATCTAATTTAATAGAAAAGAACCTTGAGCTACAATAAAAAAAAATAGCTATACTATCTGGAACAAACTTCCTTGTACCCTTGAAGCAGATAAAATTCAATTATTATTATTATTTTTAATAATAATTTCAATATGTTTTTATTAATATATAATGATGAAAATAATACGATGTTGCAATAAAATACTAAATAATGTATATATAATTATAAAATGCAGCCATTTGCCTCTTCGGCAGCGGTGTTAGTTGCTTTAAACTCTGAAATAACGGAAATTTTCAATGTGATATAATGAAACATAGTTGATCTCCTGGCAGCCGTTTTGCTAGGAAAATGTAAGCAAACAATAAGGCGAAATAAATTCCCTATGGATATGATTATTACCTAAAAACGGAAGCTTAATAAATCTGAAATAAAAAGAAATAAAATTAAAAACAAGAGGAAATTTGATTTATCCGCTAACTTTTGTTTCCCACTGGGCCCATAAATGATTCTTTATGCCTGTCTAATAGAAGATGTAGGATCAATGTTAGGCCTTGTATTTTTAATTGTCTTATGATAAAGAAGGGAAAAAATTGCATTAAAAACCATCGTATCTTTTCATATACATAGCGTGAGTTAGGTTGGCTTAGACTCACAACGATGCATACATGCGAAGCTGAAAATAGCATTAAAAATATTGTGAAGGTTTTGTGATAATATAAAATTATAATAACCATTACACTTGTTATGTCTGCAGATTGTGGTTCTGCTACAATTGTAAACGGACTTGCATTATCATAGCCACGAGGGAAAAAATAATCTTATGTTATTATACCTGAAATAAGCACTGAAATTATTATTATCTAAAATTAGCAGCGTCGGACCGTATTAAGAATACTTCCATTTTTCGTGGCAGGGATAGATTTCAGCATTCTACCTTACCGGGTCGCGCTGCCGATGCCAGGACAGACCGCACCTCCTTGGTGGACACAGACGCTCGGCACGCACCTCCTCAATCTAGCTGAAGTCAGAAGGACAACAGTGCCCAGGCTGCACTACCAGCTAAGTACGCAACCCTTAGCTGGCGGTCTTTGTTATCTCTAGACCCGTGGAAGCATGAGGTAGGAACTTGTGAGGACCAGGGCTATGTTGCGGGTACGCACGCTCCCTGCCCATTGTCGACTCACCATTTTGCAGCCCACCAGTGTTTATGTTTGTCAGTTAGGCCCTAATGAAAAAAAATGGTCAAATTGAATTTAATAGACATTTTTAAACACTTGAACAGTATAAACCTAGGGGTGAACCAATCTTTATCAGTTCTTATCGGTTTCCAGGGTTTCAAAAAGTTTGACTTCTAATTTGTTTGAAAAAATAGTGAATATTCCGCTAATGGCAAGAGAAGATGAAACAAGCCCTATTCCACGAGAATGAGGGTTCTTGGAATATATAATATGTGATACGTGATACGAATGGCTTTACTGAAGTCCAATGTTCAGGTTTGATAACAGTATCTATAGCTTGTTAGTTTGCTAAACATTGATTCTTAGAAACTTGAAACTTGGATTGGAGTGCAGCGGGCTGAGCTCGTTTTTTTTTCTCCTGCCCTTGTTGCACAGCACCAGTTCATAGTCTGGCCGTCTGACGAAATGATGCTGCCATTAGTAAATAGCAAAACAATCCGAAACTGGTGGGTTTATTCACAGTTTGACTTAATTGGAGACACGAAATTAATTTATTCTCGAAAAAGGCAAAGGCGAACACTAGTAGTAGTAAATACGATATCAAATTACAAATACAGAAATTTCTCTACATAACTCTGATTTTGAAAATAACCTTTTCAAAATCAGAGTTACGTAGAGAAATTTAAAAACATTGAAAATGTATTGTGTCCTATTGTGCACACACGAGAGCTCATAATATATTATACTAACAAGCAGTTTGTTTGACAGCTGCTGTGCAAAAACAGAGAGACAACAACTGACAGTGCTCGCTTGCTGAGCGACGTGAGTTACTCGAGGTACCTCAAAAGCAACTATGAAATTGATCGCGATAAGGAGCTGTCTTGCCCCTTGGTGTTAACGTTCTAATCTGCCACAAACGAAATAATGTCCTGCAACGATCCAATCATCTCTGGAAAAAGAAAATTGGTAGCTCCAGTGCCAGTGTAAACAAATATCTGCACATCACACTTGTTTGCCGGCCCAAGGATCAAAGGTTTTCGATGCTGGAACCGATCCTTGTATTGACCCCGTAAATTTTCCGTTTGTACGGATCGAGAGCGCACACAATTTCTCCGAACGCGTGAGTTTGATTTTCCGGGAAATAGGTGCTTTCCAGTTTGGTTTTCAAACTGGGAACATTATCACACGCAATAACACAAACCACTACGATGTTTCTGCTACTTCCAGAGAACTGGTTTGGTTGGTGCCGGCGGAGGAAGACGCACGAGCAAGCGTCAAATGCACACGTAGTGTCTGTCAAGTTCCGCTATACGGATTCTTCCTTTTCTAGTTCAGTCTTATTTTTCCAGGCTTCTTAATTTGAATGTTTTGAGAAAACAGCGAAAAAAATTGACAGCTATAAAAACATGTCCACAAGCGACAAAGGCTTACTTTGATCTCGTTTAAAGGCGACGGATATTCTGACTAAAACTTTGGGTATTTTCGAGGTTTAACGATTTGCGGAAATTATAGGCTTCAAAAACTTATTGACCTTTGCATAGCTCACATTGACAGATGGTTTGTGGATTATAGTCCCAAGAAACAATATGAACTGAATTAAAGATGGATAAGCCATTATGTAGATAAACAAGCTAATATTAGCTCAATCTTACTTGGGTTGTGGGCCCCTCGTGGTAAAGGGAGGGTTCTAAAGTAGAACTACTGAAGTTTACTTGGTGCACTACTCCGCCAGCGGACAAAATCCCTCCTTCCATCGATATTGCTCAGCTGTATTGGAAACAAATGATGAGAAGGTTGACCAACAAGGTTGAGCAAAATTGCTCAACATGTACTCATCCAAATGTATGAAGAAAGCTAATAGTTTCAGTTTTTATCGGTAGATGGTGTTGTAATTGTCCAAGGGGAGAAGTATATCATCAAGTCTTCCGGTCCGTTTTTAAGCATATTGCTGTGAGGTACCAGTTCGTTACCCTCCGATTTTCTGTTGATCTGCCAAATTTGGAAGACGTCTGCATTGAGCTGTCTCAAATTACCAAAGATTGGTAGAGCAAATTGAAGATAATAAAAAAAATTGGATTATCGAACAAGTCTCCCCCCGGTCGATACAAAACAGATAAGCGTGGAAATCAATAGAAGCATAATGTTACCGGAAGGCAAGACAACTTCTAGGGACTCTAATTTCACCAAATCCTTCAATCTTATAGTAATTTTCAACATAGATAGCTAGGTTTCTTTTTTAAAATGTTCAACTTCCAGTAGCAACATAATTTGTAGAATGTAGTTGTATAAATTGAAAATCAACACCAAAACCACCATCACACTTTGTGAGTGGCACCAATAGCATCCTCGTTGTTGATTTAAATCAGTCCAAAGTAAGAGCCGCGTCACTTGAAATTTACCTTGTTTCCTTAATGAAAAAATCCTATCACACTTTTTGAATTACCCTTTTTTTTGTTGGATCGTAGAACCACTGCGTCCACAGAGTTGAACTTTTGTGGTATACCCCTGTTTACTATTCGGTCAACAGGTTGAACACCATTTATCATGTGAACAGCCTAAGACGCGTTTTTTCCCAGTCAGGCAAAATTGAATTTATAAAACCCACCACCTTTCCAGGAGTCGCAGTCCAAATTTCTTTAGGTTGCATATAGTCACTGTAAAGGAATTCAAATCTGCGCTTGTATAAAGCATCACAACTACAGAGCAGTTGTTCCGAGGCTTCGCGTTCCATGTTGCAGAAACGACAGATATCATTCTCAACCTGGCCAATGTTTTTCAAATGATATCTACTCGGGCAGTGTCCGGTTACTAGGCCAGTATAGGAACAAAGAACTGTTTTACTGAGCTCCAAGAGCTTTTTACTGATTGTGACATTTGGAACTTTAAACCTCTTCGATTGAACACTAGCCTGGGACAAAATTTAAATTCCAGTTCCCTAATGATTTTCGGAAGCCTTTTGGACCCAGTAATAACTGTGCAAAATTTCAGCTCGTTTGGTGAAACTATATTTTAGCGCTAGTGGTTTTAATTTTACATAGGATTTTCCATGGGAAAACTTACTTTTACAGATGAAAATCTGGCAAGGTGATCCATTGTCCTTGAAATATAAATCAATACAACCACTTCCTGGGACATTTTTCAAGGAAACTTTTCTTCCAAGACCGCAAAGCGATCCGACGTTTGTGGAAAAAGTTATTAAGCTGAAACTGATTACTATCCAATCAAACGGTTCATTGAACTGTTTTCTCTTGCAGCACTGCCACCTGCAACCTGCTGCTGGCTGCGCGAAGCAACCCCTGTGTTTGTTTAGAGCGGTTCCATATCATTTCAGCAACGAGTAATTTTCATATTTTTTTATTTGCATGAAACCTTGCATACAAGTTTTTGGGGAAGAAAAACGCCGTTTTGCATACTTGGTTCGCCATTTTGAATAAATATGTTCACTCAGCATAGAGGAACTGTGCTGCTAGAAAAAACAGTACAATGAGCCGTTCGATTGGATAGCAATCAGTTTAAGCTTAATAACTTTTTCCACAATTGTCGGATCGCTTTGCGGTCTTCTAAGAAAAGTTTCTTTGAAAAATTTCCCAGCAAGGTAAGGGATTGATTTATTTTTAGAGGACAACGGATCACCTCGCCAGATATTTCTTTGAAAGGGTAAGTTTTCCCATATAAAATACTATGGAAAATTAAAACTGCGAGCGCTAAAATATAGTTTCACCGATCGAGTTGAAATTTTGCACAGTTATTAAAGGAACCAAAAGGCTCCCAAAAATCAATAGGGAACGAAAATAATTTTGTTTCATATATCCGTGTCCCAGGCTATTGAACACATTTTGTGGTGACCAACCAGTTGGTCATCACCCTTTGTTCTTCCCAAGATTTTAGTTCCATTTTTATGGCACAGTACAATATACCGCTGAATGGTTCTGGGCCAATAAACTGTGCTCTTGAACCTTTTTTTTAGCAATGCCCTTCAATGCCATAGTGTCCCTGAATCCAGAATAAATTTACGGAGTTCTCGTGGCACACTTTTCGCAGTGAAAGATTTTTTCCCAGACAAGTTTGGACGTGCATTTATAATTACCCAACGCTTTGAGTGCCGCTTGGCTGTCTGTAAAAATACAAATATATGCAAATCTATATTTCTTCTTCAGACAAACGTTAACACATTTTATTATAGCAAAAATCTCCACTTGGAACACCGTTGGATAGTTTCCCAATTTCTACACAATTGATGGAGTGCTGCGTTTTTTTCCCCCCCCCCCCCAAAAAAAAACTTTTCCCTCCCCCCCAATTTGGTTTGTCTCAAACTTGCCTTAAAAATCTCAATTAATGGCGACATCAAAACTGCTTCGCCGTTTTGAAGCATTGCTGGAAATATTCCTGTAGATTTGTAAGGCTGAAAAGATCTCAATACATTTTCTACCCTGGCTTTCTTAACGATTTTGTCAGCCAAGTCTTTTGCGGCATTTTCTGTTTAAACAGACATTTGAGATGTCCTTGTAGAACATCTTTCACCTACAATTGATCCATTACTGGTTGGATCTACACACAAAACTGATCCATGAAAACGGGTTTCCATAATCAACTTTAACGTTTCACTATGAGTTTTTGTAAAAACTCCATCCTAATTTTTCAGATTACCAAGTTCAATCGTGTGATCCTTTCAAGAGCCCTCTGAAATCTTGTGACTTCCGAAGTATTGCTTATGTTTTCACACGTTAGAGCCCAGGATCTTCGTTTGGATTATCTATTTCATGATTGTACTCAGTATGTGCACTCCTATAAGGGGTCCAATCTGAGGTTCTTTTTGCTTTATTAAACAATCTACGAGACGTTTTACCCAGACATTCCAATTTAGAGTTCCACCACGGAACATCCCTGTTAGAGGACGATTCGTTGATAGGACAACTAATGTTGAAGAAATTTAAAATCTTACCCTTTACCTTTTGGGAAAATGATTCCAACATCTGAACTGAAACAATCTTTCCACCTTCTGTAAATAACTCCGAATTCAAATATTGTGCATATTGATCCCAGTTAGTTTTTGTCGGATTTCTAAACGTAATAGTTAACCGATTTCCCCCACTCCATTCAAAAACAATCTGATCTGACAACGGCCCTTACAGCATCCGTACTGTGGATTTAAATGGGGTCGAATCGGCTCTCAAGCTTTTTGATTAAATATAAGTTTGTTTTCTCAATAAAATAAACACACTCTGTGAGTGACCTTAAAGGCGTTGGTTTAAATCGGTCCTCAAGCATCACTTAAAAATTTACCATGTTTTTCTAATAAAAAAAAACCACCATCACTTGCTATAGCTAGTGATTAAAAAACAACAAAGCAAGTAACATATCGAGATTAATCTCGGTGAGATTAAACATTTCGATCATTGAAGATGGGACATTTCTACGTCATGGACCCATTTTTTTTTACATTTCTACGATACGTACCCATTGTTTTACTTATCGATATCGACGGTGCCGTAGACTCCGTAAACTGTCATTTGCGGTCAAAAATACAACATGAACGTACTGTTACTGCATCTGGTGATGACGTTGAACATTGAAAACTTGCACCTCATTGTGCAGATTTACTGGTAGAAATTTGGCCCAAATAACGTGCAATTGGGCGAATAACGCGTAGATTACATATCAGGCATTCTCATTTAACGTTAATACTATCCTGAGCTACATGAAAAGTGTGAGTGAGAGGGCTTTTGAACACGTCTCCATACCAATAGACAGTGTTACCACCAGACCCTAGTTTCTATCCCAGACCATATGATGTACTTCTCTGATTTATCCAATTCTCACAATTCTATCTCGTACTTTCACAACACGACCAGTCATCTTATCTCTAAGTTGATCTGCATTTGAGTTGAATTCGAGTGAAGTCTGTTAAATTTGTGAAAATCTGTTGGTCACTGAATGTCAAGGATTCAATTTTTGACGAAATCGAATTAAAATTGGACATAATTTTAAGTTGGGATTACTTAACCCGGCAGTTCCTGATGCAAGCATATCATGCAGAAGTAAAAGAAAATATTCTTGCGATCGAATTTATAGTCTAGTAGAGAGAAAAATTCAAAAATTATTAACGACAATGAAGCAGTTGTTGTTAAGAATAAGTTGGAAAATGTTTTGTGTAAATGGAATGATCTCACCATATTCTACTATTCGTAATCATTTAATTTTCCTAAGATATAAGTTCCCTGAGCACCTCTTAGGTCGAAATATTACGGAACACCACTGATTTTCGTCTCGAAATTTTCAATTATAAGTACTCGAAATACCGAACTAATATAACCCTAATATAACCCGAAGCAAAAAAAAAAACAAATCGATCCCCTAAAAAATTTACCCTCTCTTCATTGCAGTAAACAACAAGTAACTGGTCTCTTTTTTTGTTTCATAATTATCGAGATTTTCAGCCTCAGGTTGGTTCATCTTAAGAAATTGGTCTTCTTTTAGTGAACCTAGTATTATATAAGTCTTGTTTAGCTACAAACAATGATACACCGGTCAAAAACCTCTGTATGTATGAGACTGTAAATAATCCGACACTTTTTTTTAATTAAAATCATCCCTTATTTAGTGAATTAAGACACCCCCAAGAACTTTCATAATTCTTGGTACATCTTTTTCTGAAGACCACTTTTTCGAAACAACAAAGTTGCTTGAACTACAATTCCGCAAAAAAAAAAACTGGAATCACACCACCTTCCTACTTTGCGTCCGTGAAATACTAGGAACAGCGCCACCCTAGTGGTGAAGTTTTGAACTAATAAACAGTCATTACAAGACGGTCAACTGTTTTAGGATCAAAATGGTACAGGACGCCATGTACCGAAGGTCACCCTTGGGTGTTAATAATTTCGCGTGCAAATAGCTTTTCGGATCCATATCATTCACATCAAAGTGAAGAGCAAAAATTTTACTCGGGAAACGTTACGAATATAGTACTCGTTGTATTGTGGCACAGTGCGAAATTTGTACGGTTCGATTTTGGTACGATTCGAATGGTTTTTTTAAACAATATTTTAACCAGACGACCGATTTCACAGAAAATCACATGCAATTCTGTTAAGTGGCTTTCGAGAAATATCCCATAATTACTGGATTCTCAGTTTTTCCGGAAAATCTTATGTCCAGTAAAGAACAAATAATTGGCCTTCTTTGAATGAATGTTGTATGAAGTAAGACTTTATTAGTTACAAACAATGACATACCAGATAATGATTACACATTTGTGAGTTATCTCTAACTCGATGGATCATTTTTGATTTTTTTTTCCTATGATTGACGAATAACGTATTTATTTAGTAAACACACTTCGAAACTTAAGCTCGATGAACAGGTTGATTGTATGTATGAAACTGTACACAAACGGACATTGTTGCAATCATCCCTAATTTTCAAGAAATAACATATTCCCAAGTATTTCATAATTCGCCTTATTTTTTTTTCTGAAGGCCACTTTTTCGAAACAACAAAGTTGCTTGAAATAAAATTCCGTAATAACATTGGACAACATAACCTCCCTACTTTTCGCCACCCTAGCGGTGAAGTATTGAACTAAGAAACCAGATAGTCTAACTTTTTTACGAATAAAATTGTAGAAGACACCATGTACCGAGAGGTCACCCTTAGGTGTCAATAATTTCGCTTGCAAAAGGCGTTTTCGATCATTTTTTCTACATCAGAGCCATGAGCAAAAATCTTACTGCGGAAACGTTACGAATACAGTACTCGTTGGATTGTGATTTGGTAGGATACTGCCAAAGCTCGATTTAGAAACAATTCAATGTGGCAAAATCTATTGGTTTTTCAAACAAGATTTTTACCATACCTCGTAACCAGACGACAGATTTCAATATAATTCACAACTGACTACACACACTGACAGCTAAACCATACACTGAAAGAAATTCTTACGTTGACTCAGACCACTGACACGGCAAAGTTACAAAAAATATTTCCAGACACGCTTTATATATAGGATGCTGGGACATTGGAGCATCTTTTCTATTTGAAGGAGGATATTATAATATGAGTGCCATGTCCCTTAAATTCCTACGCCAAACTTACCTGTATAGAAATCCTGTATACCTAATGGTAACAAAACACAAGTCCATTTCAATTATCACACTCATAGCCGAAATATAAACCATCATAACCTACAAACAGTGACGGCAACAGCTACAGACTATCAATCAAACTCGGTCGAAAGTCCGCGGAATTGGTTCGAGGTTGCCTGCATGCTCAAAGCGACGTGTGCAGTGGATAATTTCCAAAACAAAAGCTGAATATCAATGTGCGGGTTTTGTTTACGTTCCGAAATGTGGGGAATCCTATGCTGAAGCAGAGCTCTCGAATCAAATTTAACTGAGCCGAAATCAAAACCGCGAAATGCTGGTGTTGGTATTGCGCATCTCGTTGAATATTTGGGAATCGAAGAGCTGAAGATCATGCCTTCTCAACATTCGATCCGACGAAGGTCACCCTATGTGGAGTGTGTTTGCTGACAAAATACAACGTCGGAACGAATATCCGATGCAGCTGTGCCTCCTTACCTACCTACACAAGTGGGGTACTTAACGAGGTGTGAACAAAAGCTCGAACAAGAATGATGATTATTTTGATATTGAACAAGTTGATCATGCCGGTCAAATGCTTATTGAAGCAGGCAGTCACTTTTGCACGGCGAGCTTTGTTTTGGACCATTTTGTTGGTTTTCGCTCTTGAGCCGTGTTACGAAGTGCCCTGCCATACGACACTAGTGGTTCCTCATCGCTTGACTTTGACGCACTTTTTTATTTGGTTGGCGCTTACTGGGAATAAAACAAAAAATAATCCATCAAATTTTCCACAATCACCTCTCGCAAGAATACATTATTCCGAAACCTTGTAATTTGAATTAATTGCCTTGAGGAATTCCACGAAAAAAGATCCACCCCGTAATAAACAAAAAAAACTTCACAACATCTAATTCACGGGTCGTCGTCACGGGTGCAAGCGAAACAAACATTCGTTCCAAGGCATTGTTCGATTCACACTTCGGGGGGAAAAATATGGCCACATCGAGAATGTCTCACACCCGACGCAAGCAGCTGGCTGTCCGAGCTGCCATCATATATCATTAAAGTAAGAAGTTCTGGGCTTGGCCTGCACTGATGAGTGTTTTTTTTTTTCGTTTTCGGGCATCCATAATAAAACTAATTTCATTCGTCAACGCAGGTCACCCTCGCCTAACACCGGGACATCGGAGCGGAAAAGGACTGGTCAAATGCTTTTAGAACAAGGCGTTGATGTAGTGTAGATTTTTCACTCGGCTGCCTGGCGTTTTCATAATTTCTCACGTCCAGTCCAGAAGCACTTTGGAAAGATATGTGTGAGAACAAACGAATCCAAGTGTAACGAATGACAGAACACTTTCCAAATGTGCATCGTATTTTCTAATGAGCGTCGGGTTTCAAAGAAGCCCGCATTTTCGTTGGAGGGTGATAGTTGTGGTCAAAGTGGGTCCTTTTGATGATATGATGATGATTTCAAAATGTCTAAACTGTCTCCATCGTCATTTCGCTACTATGGATTTTTTTGTACACGAAATCTTGATAAGATACGCCCGTGTTTGTCAAGAAGTTCCTTGCCCTTTGGTTCTCAGAACACAACCACAATGACGAGACCAGAGCTAACATCTAATTCCTCAGTCATTATTCTCAAATTGCAGTTAATTATTTAGAATGCGTTTACTGGTCATAACTTATTTTTCAGTTGCGTAATTACATCCTATTTGTTATGATATCAATTTTATACCAACGAACGCACAGCCTCGGGGACATTCCCAGGATCAGCGGAAAGCACCACAATAACCATTACCGCGAATCGTGATCATACAACTCCCGTTGACGGCTGAAATTGCCTTTTTCCCTGTTTGATGCTCTTAAATCGTTTCCCTACCCCTTTCTTCGTAGCAAGCCACCGTAATTGCCAACTCACATTCCTTGCACGCGCGATCCTCATCGAAAGAATGAATGAAACGCATCTTTGTGGATCGACCCCAACGCATGCATACAAAAAAGACAGAAAAAAAAATCAACAACGATGAATGGGGCGCTGCCTGGACGTTTCTCTCCCATAGCGACCGACATTCCAATGTGATGAGCTGCCCAGCAAAAATGAACGCAAATAACTCATGCATTCTTTTCCCTCTGTTTCTCCCCTTTCGTGATTCAGGTAACGGAAGTTCACCCGCCCAAAACTCGTCTCGAAGCATCAGCCCGAACACGCAGAACCTTCAGCAGCAGCATCCGAACGGCCACCTGCAGCAGGGATCGCATCTCATCTCGGGCTCCGGATCGGATCGGACGCTTCATCAGCCCCTGCCACAGCAGCAACAACAGCCGGGCAATCAGTCACCCCTGTCGATACCGCAGCAGCAGCATCCCCCTCAGCAATTGCAAGCCCAAGGGCCAAACTCTCAGCAACCTTCCCACTCACCATCGCTGCAGCATCAACAGTTGCAGCATCAGCAGTCTTCCCAGTCGCATCATCTCAACAGCAGTTCGAGCAGTTTAGGCAACATCACGCCCACCTTCGTTCAGCCACAGGTGAGTGTGTAGATCGATTTGGGGAACAATTTGGAATCTCACAGAATTTAAATGGACAACCAATTATACTGCCAATAACGATTTAATTACGTCAGAGAGGGAGCACCCTTATCGATGTTGAACGATCTAAAAAGCTACGTTCAAGCTGCTGCACGTGATTCTTGGAAAAACAAAACGGGAACCATAAAACGCCATCAGCAACTTCTACTAAATCGATCATCAGAATCGTAGTCACCATCAGTCAGTTGGGGTCAGGCTTGGCCGTTCGGTGATTAGTGGTTGCCCGTTGGTTGTCGATGCATTCTCAAAATAATATCTCATCATCCATTCCTCTGCTTTGCCTGTTCGGGTGGAGTAACATATATTAGAATAACGTATGTGCTGTGCGCGCTGCGTCGCCGTCCGCCGTGTCGTATGTGGCTGCCCACTTGCGTAGTCCAAAATCGTGAGAAAATTTCAACTGTGGCTGGCACAGAAGTTCGATCGTAATAGGAATTTGGATAATCACATACTGGAACGGGGAAGGTGATTCAATCCTACATACACCAACAGTATTGTGGAATGTGAGGCAAAAGTGGGCAGATCGTTTCAGGAGGATATCGACCATCGTTGATCGGTTGAGGCTCAGAATGGGCGGTACGATCTGGAACGAAGTGCAGAAAATATTAGTGTTTGGATAGGCAGAGGAACAAATTCGCAACTGAGATGGGTTCGGAATTTAACATTCTCGCGAATGTCTTTGCAGAGGGTATCTAAAGCTTGAGTCATTTAATATCTGGACGCAAAAAAAACGGATGAAAAAAAAAATGATTAGGTTTCAAAATTGAGGTCATTTAAAGCACTTTAAAGGAAAATTAGCGAAAAAAGTGTGTATTCCGATTTGGAAATGATGAAATCCTGAACTTTTCAGCGAATACCACTCATCATATTTTTGATACTCTGTTGGCTACCCTGACTGGCCAGTATGTTCCACCATTTCTTCATCTCTGTTGCCTCCTGCATTACCTTTTAACTCTTCGTCAACTTTTGTGTGACAACCCGGATAAAAATAACCATACAATTACAATACAATAATATAAAATAACCTTAAAATCTATTTCCGACCATTAATCTTACTGTTCATGAATCAGATATATGAAAAAGAATATTGTCATTACAATAGATCTACTATTTATTCCATATGCTAGGATTTTCAACAATTGTGACACAATACAATCAATAGTTATTGACTCATAACCACCCCCCTTTTCTATTGTCGATCTCTTAATTAACATAAGATTCCTTTTGTCATCTTATCGTTGTGAACAATACTTTTAATTGTACGTACAATAGATCCTGTTGTATGGTTACAATACATTTAATTGTAAATCTATGAGATTTTTTTTTTCAGGATCTGCCCATTATTTCTCAATTGGGCGGAATCAAAGGCAGTTGGGTGAATTGCTGTTCTTTTCGAAGAAATCCATCCCATTGCCTCGACTGTCTACTGTAGTACTTCTCCGATGTAGTGGACGCTTACCAAATTAGGCCAAAACTTTATAGGCCCATTGTGAGCTTTAATGTGCGAAAAAATAAGGTTTTTTCAGGCACTCCTGCTTGTACATTTTGGAATCCATAGTCTTGTTTGTCACGAAAATTCGGGTTTTTTGTCCGCATTTGCAAATAAAATGCCAGATCATAAGCCTTCTTGCGAATGTATCGCCAAAAATGAATTTGAATTTGCTAGGGACATCACCTCGATCAGTGGCTTTAAAGAAATTTGTCCGGGAAACTGCCCATAATCCATCTTCTCCTTTGTTTCGTCTATGAGAATGCATGCTTCTTACTTCGTAGGAACCGCATTGCACAACTTCCGGGCACCTTTTGGACCACTAGATTCTGCTTCTGCGTCATGTTTGGTTGCTTACTGGCCCAAAAAGCTCGAAATCCTTCTCGCAGACGAATGCTTCCGACGGTAATTTGACTGGCATTGAATTTCTTGGCGATATCATAATCCGACAGCTCTGGGTTTGCCCTAATCGTTCACAACACCTTCAAATGCAGCTTTTTAACCTTAGTTCCACTGCGATGCTTGATATGGTTCTGTCGATCGATAGTATGTAGCTCACAAAAATGTTTGAGAACGTTGCACACGGTCGATTTAAAGACTGTATTCGATGAAATTTGGACACACAAAATAGGTCACCAAAATTTTTTCTTGAGACCGATTCTTTTCAAACTTTCTGGAAATAAATTACTACTAAATGGTTAAGTTTTGACATCATTGGTTTATTGAAACTCTTCCCCCAACTCAAATGCCCGCACCTTTGCCTTGACCCCTTTCATCAAATTTTGGGCAATGATAGGACCGACTTGCTTACTTACCTTTAACCACACTTTCTTTAGTTCAAGTTCATTTTCTATCAGTTTTGGAGTTTTAACGAGCTTTGCCTTCATGATTGCCCAAAATTTTTCAATTGGGCGAAGTTCCGGAGTGTTTGGAGGGTTGACGTATCTTGGTACAAAAACTACATTATTATCTTTTTACCAGTCTAAGACGGGCCGGGCATAGTGGCAAGATGCCAAATCCGGCCAAAACAGTGTCGGGCCATCGTGAGATCTCAAGAAGGGCAGAAGTCGTTTTTGGAGGCATTCGTCCTTGTAGATTTGTCCGTTGATGGTCCCAGAGGTGATGAAGGGCTGACTCATTTTGCCACATCCGCAGATCGCTTGCCAGACAAGGAATTTTTTGGCGAATTTCGACAGTTTCTTCTTCCGTACACTCTCCGGAACGGCCAACTTAGAGGTGGCGACGTAGTGTTCCTGTCCTGGCATTTGTTTGGTGTCGGCTTTAATGTAGGTCTCATCGTCCATCACAATGCAGAACGGTTTTGTCAAACACTCCCTGTACAGTTTTCTTGCACGAGTTTTGGCCACCGAGTTCTGTTTATCGCTCCGGTTCGGTGCCTTCTGGACCTTGTACACATGTAATCCAGAACGTTTCATTGTTTTCTGCACAAAACAAACTGAAACTTTCGCCTTTTCGGCAACATCCCTGATCGAAATGTTGGGATAACGCTTAAATTGGTTCAATACCATCCTAGCCTTCTCCGGATTTGATGTGCCACGTTTTTTGCCACTACGATTTTTCCGCTTGGTTGTCTTACGGTCCTTGAACGTTTTGATCACATGAGATACGGTTGAATGTGCGATTCCGAGCTGTTTTCCGATCCATCGATGAGAAGCGTTTTGGTTTTCGAAGTGAGTGCCCAAAATTTGTTGGCGTTCGAAGCCATCACTGAAATCACTCGACCGATTTTCACGAAACACATTACACAATTGACACAACACAATGAAATACATTCAGTTAAAATTTCAATAATTTTTACCCACACGCTAAAAAGTTACGAACAATTGCGTGTGTCCAAATTTCATCGAATACAGTCTTTAGCCGTTTTAACGACTTCGCGATTTTTTAACCTGACCACGTAGGATTTTCGAAGTGCGTGTTCAAAACTAATTTTCGGTTCGCGGCTTCACTCAAGTATCCATTTTGAAACGAAATGGATCGTGACGAACTTTTCCGCACTGAAAGAAGAGACATTTCAAAACAAACTGCTTTCAAAACATTCCAGATCTGACCCCCAGCAGCGCTGTAATAAAATAAACAGTTTGTTCAGATATTAAATTTGTTGTTGTTTTTTTTATGAATGACACTTTAAATGACTCAAGCTTTAGTAACTGTTTTTTAAGGTATGCAAGTTCTTAGGGATTGCTGCTATTGCGAATTTTATGGATGCTACTTTAGATGATTCTTCGCATTGATTTTTCAGAAATGTTGGCTTCTTTGGTAAGTTTCCTGGTGGAACGTACCGGGTTGTGAGCAATCTTTACCCGGACCAGTTTGATGACGTTTGGCGTACGTGCAAACCGTGGACCTCCACTTCCTGGCTTTCGCTGCTTAGGACTTACATTTTCACAAATTGTGCAATAAAACAATTCCGATGTTCTGATGCAGCACTTGAAAGTAAACATAAACAAATATACTGTCAACAGAAATAAGTCATTAGATACACACATTAACCCAATAATAAAGTTTAAACTTTTTCGCATTGTTTCCGGCCACACCCTGTTTATAATTTGTACCCGAAATTACATAGATTTAATCCGTTGGAGAAAACCCTGAAATGACCGTCATCTTTATTTCATTTCTTCAATTTTGGTTCAGTCGGCTCTCCAAAGCACGCTGGGTGGTGCCGCTAACCCATCCCGTTCGCTCAAGTGTCTAACATCTTATGAAATAATTTTTTTAGTGTGTACTTAGATTCTACGGTAAAGTCTCTACCTACATGGAACAATCTAAATTGTCTGGTAAGCAACCGACAAATCAGACTGAGTGGATGGTACCACCCACCACGAAGTAAGAATCCCGACAATTTTGCGCTGTTAAAATCTCCCGTTTATTTCTTAGCAGTGTTGGGAAAAACTCAAATCTTCAAAACTCTTGCGTGAGTCTATGCATCCATTAAATTTGTCATGTCGAATTCATCGCCTTAAAAAAAGCCAATGAGTTTTCTCGTTCAAAAAATTCATTACTTCGTCTTTGGACGTGGATAACTGTTATTGATGTTTTTTCAATAAATACCGGAGAGCTAACACCGCCTGCATTGGCATGCAATAACTTGTCGTTTGAGTTGTTGTTATGAGTTTTAAGACGAAATGAATTGTGGCGTTGTGAGTAACGTTTGCATTAAAAAAAATTGACTTTTTTCGGATGGTGATAAAAATAATTGCTTTTGATAAATTGCCCATGGAAGGTAATTATTTAAGCTTACTTGCAAAACGATTCTACGCCCTTGCGAGCGGCCTTCCGGCAGTTAACCGGAACATTCGCCATGGCGGACGAAAACATGCGTTTAGGCATGTTTTTGAGCTCTTTCTTCGTTTTATTTATCAATTCCCCCTCAGTTTTCGCGACAAAATTGTTGGAGTAGATCTTACGCTTCAGGTTGGTCCAGAAATTCTCGATGGGACGCAGCTGGGGGACGTTGGGCGGGTTCGCCGACTTGGGTACCACATCGATATTCAGCCGCTCCATCTCCTCCAACGATCGCTTCAAGTAGTGGGCCGACGCCAGATCCGGCCAGAACACCGCGTCTTCGCCCTTATGGTATTTCTTGATGGACGACGGAACTTTCGGCAGGCATTTCGTACTATAAATTTCCCCGTTCACGACCAGTCTGGAGCGAAAGAAGAGCGGCTTTGACATCCCCTTCTCGCTGATTGTCAGCCACAGCAGCACCTTCTTGGGGAACTTGGTGTGTGAAACCTTCGTGGGGGAAGTGAAATACGAAGTGCCCTGCGAGTCGTTGCCATCCAGGGTGAGATAGGTCTCGTCGTCCATCATTACCGCCACGTCGCGATTCGCCGGGAAAATCGAGTTGACCATCTGACTCAGCCGCTGCCGCTGCGTCATTGCCTGCAGTTTTGAAACCAGTGGACGCGATTTCCGCTTCTTGACATGTATGTTCATGTTCGCCAGGTACTTTTTCACTGTTTGGCCGGTTGAACCGACCTCCCGGCCAAGCGCACGCAGCGATGTAGCCACTTTTCCCTCGGTCTTCTTCTTCAGCATCCTTTGGAGCTTCTTTTCGCTCAGGGTCGTCGGCCGTCCAGAACCAGGCTTTCTTTCGATGCTCTGATTGTTGTCTAATAGTGCCAAGATGTTGTAGATGCCGGAACGGGCGTATCCGGCGTCCAGAAAGTGTCGCACGATGTCCGTTTTTGACGCGGCGGGGTGCCGTTCTTTGAACGCGCACACTTCTGAACGGAGTTGCTTCACTGTTTTCGCCATCACGGTTAGAGTTCGACTGATAGAGCTGTCAAATTTTGTCTGCTGACTCATGGGTTACTATGATTGATGCTGCATGGGTAATTTTGTCAGTGCGGGTGAAGGTAAACCCATGAAAAATTGGCAATTTTTGTCCATTTTTTTTAATGCAAACGTTATTAGTGCGTGAAAATGCATGATAATCTCTGGTATGAGATTTGGTTGCCTCACTCACACATGCCTTTATTCACGTAAGTAGTCTCAATGTATCAGATTTAAGAACGATTTTCTCAACACTGGCTCTTAGTCAACAGCCAAAAGCCAAGAGTCTCTTAAGTCACAAAAAGCTAAAACAGTATCCGAACAAATAGTTTCTTCGGTGGTAGTTTTTAGGTCTTTCTTGAGTGGAATTTCAAAAGATTGCTCTCTGGACTCCCTAGAAATGAGTGGCATGTTTCTTTTCGCTCGAGTGCAGTCAGTTCAATCGAAGATGGCGTCGAAACAGCAAGCACTCCGCGAGCGTGTTGTACGGTTTTACGAAACGCATGGTCATTGTGGAAAAAAGTTTACGGTAGACCACTTTCGAGATGAAAACGTGCCCGTGAGTACAGTTTACCGGATCCTTGCATTCCTGAGCGTGGAGCGGAAGGCCGGTAGCGGCCGCTCGGCGAAGATAATGACGAAGAAGAAGAAAGAAGCGTTGAAAAAGCTGTTCAACAACAAGGACGGAACGAGTTTGCATGACGCCGGCCAAAAATATCACTGCTCCCATACCTTGATTCACCGAATCCTCAAGATGGAAGACATCATCTTTCGGAAGAAAACTCGGTCCCCCGAGTACACGAAAGAGCAGATAGCGACCGTGAAATCGCAGTGCCGGTAGATGACGAAGAACTACCGCAGGACGTCGTTCGTGCTGGACGACAAAAGTTATTTTCCGCTCTTGAAGACCCACATTCCAGGAAATGACAGCTACTATTCCAGCGACAAGTCGGCCACACTCCCCGAGGTAAAATATAAGTTTGAGCATGTATTCGAAAAAAAAAAGTTATGCTGTACATCGCCATATCGGGCAGAGGGATTTCAAAGCCGTGGTTCAAGCCGAGCGGTCTGGCCATTAATCAACAAGTGTAACAGGAGGAGTGTCTTGAGAAAATTCTTCTGCCGTTCTTAAAGGAGCATCATGCGGATGGGAAGTACGTCTTCTGACCGGACAAGGCGTCTTCCCATTACGCCAAGAAGACGCTGGAGTATCTTGAGCAGAAAAAGATACCGTACGTGACGATAGAAAGGAAACCTATTTGACCAACTGTGCCCTTTTTCCCGCCTACACAGAAACAAAAGCGTTCACGAAAAGAAAACGGACCGTGAACTAGTTCACGTTTTCAGGATTTTTCCCTCCGTGATTTAGTTCATGATTAGTGATTTTTTATTTTCGGCTTGTTCCCATGACTCAGTGCACGGATCTGGGCACGGATTTTTTTCCGTGTAGTGTACAAAAATAATTGGCGGGCCAGGGACACGAAGCAGTTGGCCACGAAGATCCGGAATTGAATCCGGAAGATGGACGTCAATTCCGTCCAGCGCTCTTGTGAGAGCATCGCGACTAAGTTGCTTCGTACGGCTGACCCTTCTCAAATATTCATTGACGTTTTTTTTTTGAAGAGTAAACATTATGTTTTTAATAAAAAATACTGAATTCGTTGAAAACAATTTTTTTTTACTGTATGACTGAAAAAATTGTCATTTTTTATTGAACACCTGTTCGACAGTTCTGCTAATTTTCGGTAGAAAAGAAGTTTATAATAGACCCTAATTACATGCAACAAAAATCAGTTCAATTGGTTGCAGGACAGATGAGAAATCATTAATAGGAGACCTTACTCTACCTGCGTTTACCTAAGTGTTCTGAATCAAAATCAAGACCGATTCCTGAAGAACCTTAGAATACTTAGGCCCAGGGGCTCATCCTTTCTCTACCAAAGATCACAGCTGGCAGACTAAGGGGACGAGAGGTCTCATAAAACGCTATTTCTGATTCAGTCGAGCACTCATTGATATAATAAGTCCAGCAAGGTTTTCTTCACAATAGAGTTCAAGTGAGACTGCGGGGTAGTTCAAAATGGTCCTCTCCATACGGAATTGCGGTATGCTTTATCGCACCCATATCACAGCAAACAGATCCCAGAATGGTCATATCCACTTGTCTCAGTAGGCATTTGACACTTCTTACTACACATGGCTTGATTTGGACTAGTTGGGACATGTTTTATGACAACGACATCCTTGTGTATGTTTAATCACCTATGATATTCAGGTTTCCATTCTAAAGTTTTTGTCACTTACAAACTTTGTTTGACCTGCAGAATTAAAACAACCAGGAAATTTACTTCCTCTGTAATTATTTTGGTCCAGGCCCCCAAGCATTCCTGTTTTAAAATTACACCCTTCATCCAACGAGCCGCGAACACCACTTAATCGCAATCGCTCTATGCACGTTCCGAACAACCTTTCTTATCTGATTATTTCTTTTTCTTTATCTTTATTTCAGTCACCCACCCACTCTTTCAAAACGGCGTCCATCAACGGTGCAGGTCATCATACAAACGGAGGCGAGCTAAATATGCCTGGTGGTCCGACAGCAGCGCCCGGAACACCAAACTCAAAGGCTAAGGTAAATGTCCGTCACGGTAGAAACATTTCCCATGTCTATCAGAGCCGGCTTCTTGCTCGAACCGCGAATCTTGATGTCATCAGTCGGTGACTAATTTAATTTGCATTCAAATTTAACGCCGATCCTGGAGTTTTTTTTTCCCATGGCAATGCATGAATTCAGCGTTGATCAGGACGAATGCACTTTTTTGTGTTTAGCGAATGCATGGCATATAACTTAATGTGCTTAATCGTCACTTTCGGTTTCCGCCGTTCTGCTGTATGATTCGATCGTCCATGATACGCAAGAAGAGTGCCAAAGCCGGAAATGACAGTCATTTGGGGCTTTGTTTCGTGCAGATGGGTTTAATTGAAAGCGATAAAATATTCGGTTAATTAATTATTCTTCCATTTGTCTTTTTTCGCCCTCCATGTTACCCGTGTAGGATGTCTCGCCTCGGGTGAAGATTGTGGTAGCATTGTATCCCTTTAAGGCGATAGAGAGTGGCGATTTATCGCTTGAAAAGGTAGGTTTCTCGCTTCCATTGATGATTTGTTTTGGTTAACCATTTCGGGTCGATTTTTCTTCGTTTTAGAACGCCGAATACGAGGTAATCGATGACTCCCAGGAACACTGGTGGAAGGTCAAAGACCAGCATGGTACGATCGGTTACATCCCTAGCAACTACGTCAAAGAGAAGGAATTGCTGGGACTGCAAAAGTACGACTGGTACGTGGGGGACATGTCCCGCCAGCGGGCCGAATCGCTGCTCAAACAGAACGACAAAGAAGGCTGCTTCGTGGTGAGAAAATCGTCCACCAAGGGCCTGTATACCCTTTCGCTACATACCAAAGTGTAAGTTGAGAATCGTTGGAAGGTTAGTGCATCCGGTTAATATCAAATTTCACCACTTTTCTCTCTTGACAGACCCCAATCCCATGTAAAGCACTACCACATCAAACAAAATGCACGTATGGAGTTTTACCTTTCCGAAAAGCATTGCTGTGAATCGATTCAGGATTTGATTAACTACCATCGACACAATTCCGGTGGTTTAGCGTGCAGACTGAAAACTTCCCCCTGTGATCGGCCGGTACCACCGACCGCCGGTCTATCCCATGGTATGTCGATAATCATGTCTAGTGTTATTTAGGTTTCCTATGATTTCAATTCTACCCACAGACAAATGGGAGATCCACCCTTCGGAACTGATGATCCTGGAGGAGCTTGGTTCCGGTCAGTTTGGCGTTGTGCGACGAGCAAAATGGCGCGGATCGATCGATACAGCCGTCAAGATGATGAAGGTCGGCACCATGTCCGAGGACGATTTCATCGAGGAAGCAAAAGTCATGACGTGCGTTTTTCTTAAATTTTATCGCTTTCTTTTACTTTTTACTAACGCGAATTTTTTTTTATCTCAAAACAGAAAACTCCAACATCCCAACCTGGTACAATTGTACGGCGTTTGCTCCAAGCATCGACCAATCTACATCATCACCGAGTACATGAAGCATGGTTCCCTACTCAACTATCTGCGAAGGCATGAGCAATCGCTGATTGGCAATATGGGTCTGCTGCTTGACATGTGCATACAGGTACTTGCCTTAAATTCATCTTACTTGAGTCCAATCCCAACAACCATTCCATATTCGATCCGATAAACCAGGTTTGCAAAGGAATGTCCTATCTCGAACGTCACAACTACATTCACCGGGATCTGGCGGCGCGCAACTGCCTGGTCGGATCGGAAAACACCGTCAAAGTGGCCGATTTCGGGCTGGCCCGGTACGTCCTGGACGATCAATACACCAGCTCCGGTGGTACCAAGTTTCCGATCAAGTGGGCGCCACCAGAAGTGCTCAACTATACCCGATTTTCGTCCAAAAGCGATGTTTGGGCCTACGGTGAGTTAAGTTTGCGGTTTAGATTAATTGAAGATGTGCAGGTATTAAAGTTTTTTCTTGTGAAAATTTTAGGTGTCCTGATGTGGGAGGTGTTCACGTGCGGAAAGATGCCCTACGGTCGCCTAAAGAATACCGAAGTGGTCGAACACGTTCAGCGAGGAATCATTCTAGAAAAACCCAAAGCATGTGCGAAGGAAATTTACGACGTAAGTATTTCAAAATTAAATATTTCTCTGGGTTGTATTTGCTTTTTTTTTTAAATTATTCAAAGCATTCTAGAATGTCGAAAAATTGAGAACATTTCGTCAGTGGGGATTTTTTCTGGGATTTCTGAATGCCTGGACTGTTTACAGGGATAACGAACATTTGAACCTTTATTTGCTCCAATGGCGATATAACATTTCCCGGAAATCCAATTTCTCGGAATGTCACTTCCCGAAATGCCATCGGGAAGCGTGTTTTGCGTTGAGGCCACCACGATGTCATGTCGAAGAACCGTAGCCGCTAATAAGCTCGATGAGTTTGAACTGGAAACTCGGCAGCGGGCGACAGTTGACAGGGGGACGATCCGATCAATCCAAACGCGTCGATAGTTTGGAATGTAAACGTTCACTTTAGGCTTGAGCTGTGTTTCGGTAATAATAGCGATGTCCCACTCAACGAGGTAATAGATGAGTTCTAGATGTTTGTTCTTAATAGAACAAGCATTCCAGTTCAGGATGCTGCTGGAGGCTTCTCTGTCCATGTTTGTTGATAAAGTTCATCAGCCGGCGTTGATTTGTTGCTCCTTGGTAAGGCAACAGCGCAGTTGTTGATGCAGGGTTTGAATGAACATCATTATTTGGATTTCCCCAGACTAGAGGGGAGGCACGTTGCACTGTGGCGGCCGCTGCACTGAGGAGGTTGGTAGGCGGAGCTGCCGATGGTTTAATTTGGAGCTAAAAATCCCGTGCATCACCAGTACAGTATGGATATTGAAACACTGGAGCGTGTTACTTTTATCTGCGATCTGGGCGTAACCATCGATGAGAAGCTTAGGTTCAATGAACCTATTGGGATTAAGACCTTCAAAGCATTTTCTGTTCTTGGGTTCATTCGTCGACATGCTTCCAAATTTACTGATTTCGTACTACGTGGCGCATATTATTTCAGTTTAACGGGTGCAGGAAATGTTCGTACGATGTTCACTGCGGCTGCATCACTGGAACGATCCAAACAATCTCCATCCCTATCCCGAGCGCTAATGTTTTGTTACGTCAAAGTTATATTTATTTATCTTCCGGGCGTTTCCGTTTAGAATGTTTGATACCGTTGGGTGGGTCAGCTGTGCGAAGGGTCCGCATTTTGTCTTCTACTTGATCGATCTTCCTTGCTCGTTGCGCGCCTCTTCTTTTTGTGCCCGTCAGATCGTTATCGAGAATCATTTTAACTGGACTGTTGCTCGACATTCTTACGACACCCGACACCGTAGTCGACCGATTTTAGCGGTTTGAACGATGGGATTTTCTCCCAGCAACTGACTTCACGTTCCGTCATTATATTGGCGGTCACCAATGAGCCCAGGTACACGAATGCACCTACCGGGGCGGTTCATAACCGACAATCTGAACTATACGATATCACTGTTGTCGGCGAAGCCAAAAAGTTGGACAGACTTCCTGAAGATCATAACCAGTTTTGTATATCCCCGTTCTGTGAATCAAACCCTCAAATGCAATGTTTATTCATCACCTTGCTGTAACCATATCAGAGAATCGAAGGGAATCCGCACTCGGACAACACACATCACTCGATCCATCGTTGCTTTGACGAAATCGATGAAAATTTACTATGTGGGTTTGATATTTTCGCGACAAGTCTGCAATAGGTACTTGTTGTTCGAAGAGAAAATTTCGGTTTCTTTTGAGTGGAATTCACCTTCTTAGTGGTGTAGTGGTCTAACCTCCAAATCCCTTGCCAACCAAATTTATATGCTAAACGTCAATCTATAGTTTTTCCTCTGTTCATGACTTGCGGTCGATCAGTTGACAGAACGGGAGCGACAATAAAATTAATACGCTAGTAATTAATATAGGTCGGGAGCGATCTGGCTCCCTGACACTAACCTTTCCTAGGTTAACTGTGGTAACGAGGAGACTTGCGGATGTAGTCGTAACCGCCGTAACACTTGTCGAATGCTGAAAACTCTGGTCCGTGGGCACCCTCGAATTCACATTCCCCCACGTACTCCTTTGCAATTGATGACAGACGGCGGCATCGAACTTGGGAGAGCAACTTGTAAAGGACGAACACGAAATTATTGCGACACATTCAACAGGGCATAACTTTTTTACCATTGGGTAAAAATCAACCAAATTTTGCACACTTTCTCATTGATGTGTATTGCTTACATGCTGTCAAACTCGAAGTCGTGTTTTTCGATTCAACGAAAATGGAGGTGAACCAACGCGAGTCGAGAGAACAAATTCTTTCCAAACGCCTGGAATTTCCTGACCTGTCGCACCGGCAGTTGGGAAAAACGTTGAACATTCACCATTCAACCGTCTCCAGAGTGTTGAAGCGGTTCCAAGAGCGGTTGACGTTGGACCACGGCAAATGAGCTGGAAGAAAATCGGGACCGGAGAACAAAAAGACGGAGGGAAAGGTGAAGCGGATGATTAAAGCAAATCCCAACGTCTCAAGCCGTGATTTGGCTAAAAAGATCGGCATGTCGCAGAGCTACGTCCAGAATGCAAAGAAGAGAGCTGGACTACATACATACAAGGTACAGAACTTCTCAAACCGCGATGAGCGGCAACAATCGACGGCTAAAACTCGGGCACGGAAGCTCTACGAGAAGATGCTGACAAAATATGGCTGCTGTGTGATGGACGACGAAACGTATATAAAAGCCGATTCTAAGCAAATTCCGGGGTTGGAGTTTTTCACCGGCAAGAGCAAGTTCTATGTGGACGACAAATTTAAGAAGAAGAAAATGTCGAAGTTCGCCTCCAAATATCTCATTTGGCAGGCCATCTGCTCTTGCGGACTGAGGAGTGAGCCTTTCGTGACAAAGGGCGCAGTAAATGGCGAGATCTACAAATCTGAGTGCCTCGAGAAGCGCCTTTTGCCGTTCTTGCAGCAGCACGACGAAGCTCCGCTATTTTGGCCAGATTTGGCATCATGCCACTATTCTAAAAGTGTCCTGGAGTGGTATGAGGCCAATTCTGTCCATTTTGTTCCAAAGGACATGAATCCGCCAAACTGTCCGGAGCTGCGCCCGGTGGAGCAGTACTGGGCAATGATGAAGCGGGAACTTCGGAAGAGCAAGAAGACAGTCAAAGACGAGAAGGACATGTTAAGAAAATGGAAAAAAAACTGAGAAACTTGTACCGGATGACACTGTACAGACTTTGATGGAGGGCATCAAGTGAAAATGCGTGCAATGTTACACTCAAGGCTCCATCGATTAACTTTTCTTTTGATTTTTGAAGTAAATATATGTATAAAACTACCCTAAAATTTTGGTTTGATTCTAAACATTATAAGAAAATTGGCATGACATTTTCGGTGTCGCAATAATTTCGTGTTCGCCCTTTAGGCGACACGGAGCTTGTCACCCTGTTTTTCTATCGATGAGGCACATAATACTTTCCATTCAATCAACTACTATTGAAGTTTTTATTTATCTGATTATCTGAAAGATAACTACATTTTTGAAGATGATGTTGATGTATTTATTTTCAAGGCATAACCTTATTATATCATTACCTGGCAAACAATATCCCTCCAACGTTCTCGGATCATGGCTGCTCCCATCCAATCCCGTGGGCACCTTGTACTCCATAGATTTTGCTTCACCTGGTCTGATTCCATAGACCTTTTCGGATTAATGTATCATATGCGGCTTGGAAGTCGATGAATAGATGGTGCGTAGGGGCTCTATATTGACGGCACTTTTGGAAGATCTACCGCAAAGTGAAGATTTGGTCCGTTGTAGACCGGCCTTCGATGAAGCCGGCCTGATAACTTCCCACGAATCTATTTGCTAGTGGCGACAGTCGCTGAAAGATGATTTGGGATAGCATTTTAAAGGTGATCGAACGAGAATTTTCGCCCTTCTTGTAGATAGCTGTTCGTTATCCCAAACCCTGAATCAGTCGATACAGGCAACTTGTTCGGGCCCATCTTAAGAAGTTCTGCTCCGATACTATCCCTTCCAACCGATTTGTTATTCTTCAGCTGCTTAATGGCATCCTTAACCTCATCTATCGTCAGGGGTGGTACATCTCCGTCACTTGCTGCATCGCCGACGGCACTTCCTTTGCTGTCTTGGTTCTCTTCCTGTACTCCATTCAGATGTTCTTCGAAGTGCTGCTTCCACTTTTCGGTCACCTCACAATTGTTTGTCAGAATACTGCCATCCTTGTCCCGACACATTTCAGCTCGCGGCACGAAGCCTCTGCTGGATCTGTTGAGGTTCTGGTAGGACATTCGCGTTTCATGTGAGCGGTGCAGCTGTTCTAGCTCCACACACTTCTCCTCCTGGTGGCACTTTTTTTTCTCACGGAAGAGTTGTGTTTGCTGCCCCCGCTTCTATCTGTATCGTTCCACTATCTGACGGGTAGCTTAACGTAGCATAAGTGCCCGCGTTACGTTCTTCTCTTTCAACACCTGTTGACATTCCTCGTCGAACCACTCGTTCTGTTGGCTTAGTTCCACGTAACCTAAGACGTACTCCGCTGCGCTGCTGATAGCTGTTTTCACGGTGTTCCAACAGTACTCATGAGGGGATTCGTTGGACTCATCCTCTTCCGGCAGCGCAGTTTCGCGCGATTGCGCGTAGCCTGCGGTTACGTAAGATTGCTTCAGTTGCGCGAGATTGTACCGTGGCGGGCGTCAGTACCGAAAGTCGTTCACTACGGAAAGATTTGGTCGCTCTTAACCATCACTAGATAATGGTCCGAATCGATGTGGGCGCCTCGATAGGTTCTGACGTCGATGATGTCTGAGAAGTGCCGACCATCTATCAAAACGTAGTCGATTTGTGATTCCGTTTGGTTTGGTGACCTCCAGGCGTACCGATGTGAGAGGCTGTGCTGGAAGAAGCTATTAAGCACGAGCATGTTTTTGGAGGCGGCGAAGTCGATAAGTCGAAGGCCATTGCAGTTGGTCAGCAGGTGTGCGCTGGAGGTTTATATTCCTCCTCCTGGCCAACCTGGCGTTGAAATCCCCAATGATGATCTTGGTGTTATGGCTTGGGGAGTGGTCGTATTCACGCTCCACTTGCGCGTGGAATTCTTCTTTGTCATCATCAGTGCAGCCAAGGTGAGGGCTATGCACGTAAATGATGTTGATGTTGAAGACTCTTGATCCTCAACCTGCACATTCTTGGGTTCATCGGCCACCATCCAATCACTCGCTTCTGCATCTCACCCATCACGATAAAATCTGTTCCCTGCTCAAGTGTATTGCCGTAGCTCTTGTGGATGGTATGATGGGATATCCCGGAACTGTTGCAACGCTACGATGTCGAACTTGCGGTTCTGCAATTCGTCGGAAAACACGGGAGGACTTTCGAAAAAATATAAATGAGAGATCGGCAGTTCCACGTCCCGAGTTTCCATCGGTTTTTTTTATCGGTGTTGGCTCGCAGGGCCCACAACCAACCCCACTATCTCGCAGGAGGACCATCGTGATTCTGTTGTTCAATAGTTTCAAGCACCACCAAGACTTTAAGCTTTTCTATTTAGTGTCCTGGCCGACATAAAGAACAGACGCTGCTTTCAGTCCTTGGCCTGGAATCAAACGCTCGATTGTAGTTCATTTGGCGTTACCCAGGCTGCACCACGGGAAACCGAACTACCTTACAGGACTTGGAAGATGATGATAATTGCTGAATAGATGGACTTGTAAAAATAAATGGTAACGCCGACCAGGCGGTGGATAAAGCTACCTTCAATGGAAAGTTGCAGCAAAGTTGTACATAAGACTGTGGACTTTTATTTTTTATTTTTATTTCTTTTATTTTTCGATCATGAGTTAATTTGAGTAAAGATCTATAAATACTTTAAAAGTAAAGAAGTAGATGGAATGAAATAATCCACATCATTCACAATAGATAATAAAATAGAAACAGTCTGCAATCATATAGGATTTAGCACCTGTTCATCAATATTGTGTGAAAGGATGTAAAACAACCCGTCTCCTTTATCGGCTCAGTGTAGTAAAAACCCATTCATTCATTCGGTTTTTTTTAGAGATTTCATTTCCAGCGGCCAAGCGTAATGTTTAAATTTCCTCGATTCTTATGTTACATCATTAAAATATTTGTCTGTCTCATGATAGTTGGCCAAATTGCTGGTCACAGTTGACACATTGTCAGTGAAAAAAAATATGGTACAAGAAGCATTGACTCTATTATATGCAGTTTTGTCTTCAAACAAATATTTAGAATCTTCTAATAACAGTAATCTACTCAAAATATGCTTTTATTGCTCAAAATAAGCTTTAATTTATATTTTAATTTTTGATAACCCAAGTCTCTGTTGATGTATTACTAAACATCTCCGCTTTCTTTTTTCAACAGGTGATGAAAAAATGTTGGTCGCACGGCCCCGAAGACAGGCCCGGTTTCCGGATACTCAAGGATCAGTTGGCAGCCGTCGCCCAAGGCCTCACAGACTAAAAAAAAACTCCTGATAATCTCAGCCACAAACACCGATGATGCAGAAACACATACACACAACAGACACCTTATACAGCAACACACACCTACAAACTACAAATTCGTCGTATATAATATATACATAAAAAATACCAATTTTATCCTAGAGCTAGTAGGGAATTCTGTTTAGTCTTTCGAAGCATCTCTATCCATATTGAATTTACTCACTTGGTAGCTCCAAGATTAACTAGTGAAGGCTGGAATAATGGAGGACAGTGTTGATTTTGTTTTATATTGGGAGATATCGTGCTTACAAGCAAAGCATACAAAGTGTAAACTTAACCATATCTTTGATACTGAAGAAAGTAAAATTTAGCAAAAACGTGAAAAAGATACGAAACCCTTGTCTGCCACCAGTAAAACAGTCGAACCCGAATGCAGTTTCCAATTTACCACCCACACAGATGAAAAAAAAAAATAGTAAGTAGGTAAACAGACTTGAGGAAACCGAAAATTTAAACACTCCAGTAAATAGACTAATTAAACATTACATTTACGGATAGCGTTATAACCTAACATACATTCAAACGCAAAGAGCAGTCATTATCATTTTGATCCTTTTCGGTGCTGATCCTCGAAATGAAAGGGACACCAACCATTCCTAGAATCGAGTAACGCGAACTTCTCATTTTCCTGTAGACGAAATTCTTATTTCTCACCTGAATCTCAATAACAATACAGACGACCTACACACTGACTGATGCACACAACAGAAAAACACAAAACCAGTTAGTATAACAGCAACTAGGTAATCAGCAAATACGAATGCAAATTTAAATCAAAATCATAGGTTTTCCAGTTTTATGCTGCGGCAGCGCCAAATGAAAAGTCCGGATGACGGGAGAAAGGGAATAAGCAAGAAAAGATACAATAATTTTTGTGACTACTTATAGTGTTTTAGAGGAGGAGATCAGATTCGGCGGAATAACGAAAAAGGATTGAAGTCAGAGGAAATATGAGCGATATGATTTTGTTTTTGTCTCAGTTTGGATTTATGATTTTTCAACACCAAGTGACTTGAACTATCCAAGTTTAATCGTGCAACAATATTTTCAGTCACATTATCATTTTTTTTATTGCAACATTAGTGGAAACAAACGAAACAATAGTAGAAAAAGTAGCTTTTAGAGGGATGAATCGATCGGAAGCAGAAGCAAGAAAGCATAAGTGATATTTAATATCTTTAGTTTACTTTAAGAGATGTTTATTTAACTGTACCATGTCTGTGTCAGAATTGAATGCATTATTTTATGATCGTCGTTTGTTTCTGTATCACATTCTCTTTTTCTCCCAACTGAAGTCATTTATTTTGAGTAAATAGGTTTTTTTTTCGTAGCTTAGCTTTGATTTTTTTTTTGTGTATAGTGAAAGTTCAATTTGCGTAAGACATCATTTGATTTTGTTCTTCCTTTCAGTGAAACAAGCAAACAAAACAATAAAGATACATGACTACATGCGAGCGTCGTTTCAACGTTTCATGTTCTCATGTGCACGCGATAGTTAGCATTATTTATCGTATTCCAATAATGCTTGTATTCGATGAAAAAAAAAGTCGTTTGTAAACAAACACAAAAATATTCAAGAGAAAACAAGAAATGCCATTTTTACAATACTTGAGTATAGAACTTTAATGTTTAACAAGAAAAAGAAGAGAAAAAACTTCAGCAGAAAGAGTAAAACACACAAAACAAAACAAACAAGCATATACCTATTAATGAGCGTAGAATTATACGGATTCAAAATCAAGCCAATATTCATAGGATTTGAAGTAACCGATAGTTCCAGTAAGACTATCCAGACCGACATAGAGAGATGCGATTGAATCAAAATAATACGAAAATCGTTGAATCTACCAACACAAAGAAAGGAAACTCATGATGAATTGTCGAATATTTTTTTCGAATCATATATTATACATTTTTACGTAAGCGAGCTCATGTGTCTATACACTGGCTCTGCCTCGTGGAGAGGAGACGAAAATTAAAGAGTTGAATCCTACCGAAGCTGTTCGATATCGGTATAGGGTGAAGTAGCAGGGGTTCATCGAAAGTGGCGAACAAATAGCAAATACACTCTGTTCGTTCTATGTCGAAGGCTAGATGGATTCACGTAAGCAAAAGAAACAGGATTACAAACATGGATGTCTTTTATTCGAAATCAACTAAAACCAATAATACAAATCGAAAGCAGATTATGTCTTGTATGAAAAATAACCGGGCTGTTTGTGATGCTGAAAGAACAAAAAAGAAAGCCAGCATTTGTTTCCTTATCAGAAGGTTCACACCAAATGACGTATCGACTCACTCACAGAAAGCACATGTATTGACTGGATTGATTCAAAATCGTGCCCCGCATGATGAAACCCGCACGTTCCTTAACACCCTCCTTCGCAATGTTTAAGCAGAAAAGGCCATCACCCTGCCGAAGTCCTTTACGTGTTTCAAACGAGTTCAATAAAGAACTCGACACTTCACCCAGCACTGTACACCATCCATCGTGACCTCGATCAGTCTAGTATGTTTCCCGGGAAAACCCATAATCTTCCATAGTTCTTCATGATCAATAGTATCGTATGGGGCCTTGAAATCGATAAATAGGTGGTGCGTAGGAACTTGATATTCGTGACACTTTTGGAGCATCTACCGCAACGTAAAGATTTGGTCTGTTGTCGATCACCCTTCAATAAAAACGGCTTGATAACTTCCCACAAATCTGCTTGCTCGCAGCGATAGACGGCGGAAAATGAGCTAAAAAAGTAGTTTGTAGGCCACGTTGAGAATAGTGATCGTTTGGTAGTTCTCACATTCCAACTTGTCGCCCTCTTTGTATATTGGGCATATTAAGAATGTGCACAGCAACAATTAATCAACGGAAAAGTAGTGTTATTAGAAAGAACATATGGGAAATCAACATATAAACGTTTAATCAATAGTTCAACAAAATACAAATATACAAAATAGTTTGTTTAGTCAATTGGATGTGTTGTATTTAAATGCTTCGTTTGACACAATCCATGAGTTTTTATACAGTGTCATCCGACACTAATTTGTTGTCAGACTTTTGTCAGTTGTGCCGGGATTTTTTTCTCATAAATCGCTGTGCTATTTCTTTTTAACGAAAGCCCTATACATTTCGATCGGACGGAGTTCTGGCGAATTTGGTGGATGGTGGGGCCCTTCTCCCCTTCCCGTCACTTGCCACGCTCTGGCAGTGTACCAATTCAGAGCCAGCTTTCCATAATGGCAAGATGCCAGGTCAGGCCAGTACAGCACCGTACCGTTATGTTTCAGAATGAATGGCAATAGTCGTTTATTAAAGCATTTTTCCACGTAAATTTATCCATGACCATTTAAGTCGTGATGAATATGTCGCTTCTAAGACCGCATCCACAAATTGCCTACCAAACGAGAAATATCTTTGAAACTTTGACAAATTTTTTTTTGCATAAAATGTTTAGCAACCGATGTAAACAACTCTAGTCCCGGAATCGGCTTTGAATCAGCTCTGCAATATGTTTCATCGTCCATTATCAAACTGTCGTACTCCTTCAACACAATGTCATATAATTTCCGCGCTCGCGATTTTGCGGTCTTGTTCTGCGTATCGTTAAGATTTGGAGAAACACCTAATGCGCGCATTAAAAAAAGCGACTATTTTCGGATGGGTGGTAAAAAAGAACGGAAAAATATGTTTTAACAAAACAATTAAGAAATTAAAAACATCACAAAAATATTTCTACTCCCTGTCTTGCGGCAGTTAGCCGGAACTTTGGCCATAGGTGAAAAAAAAGAAGCTTGTTGGCATATTCTCCAGTTATACATATCACAACGTTTTGCTATCTTTATTCTATACCCAGCCATGGTGAAAACACCAAACCGTTCTGCACGAGAGCCGAACTTGACTGCAAACACAACACCATGTGGCTATAATTTACCACTTCAGTTTCGTGCTTATAGATGAACCCGCAACGCACTGGACGCGACACGAGTGTACACGCTCTTGTGTTTCGTCTAAGAACCCGTGTTTTGATTTTCCCGAAACCCCCGCGCCCCGAGTTGACAAGCACAAAAGAACGCTCCCCATACACCCACTGTAACACAGTGTACAACAGGGATAGAGTTTCGCGTCGCGGAAGTCTAAAATATGATGATTCTACTTCTTAACGTTGTTTTCTTGGTTGTTGGGTGACGGGCGCATAAGTTGATTGAGTTTAACAAGCACGGCATGGGTAGAAATCAGTGAATCAAAAATTCGCGAATGCATGAATGATAAAGACATTGTCCTAACTTTTCAATGTTGGGACAAAAAATAATGTATCTTTATCATTGTTGCATACTCAACACAATAATGACAAATTGCATGGCAGTAGAATCAAGATATTAATGTTTCACTACACCCGATTGTTATTTAGGAAAGAGACAAGGCGTTGTTTGTATATTGCTTTGTATGGAACAAAAATAAATTCAACAATGTCACATATTGCATCTACCGAAAAGAGACAATGTTGAGTTTTATCCCTCCTTCTCTCTCAAAAATTTTGTCGAGTGATAGGGGATAGTTGGTAAAGATGGAAGATGGATACCTACTGCTTTAATGAAAAACATACGATTTGCCATAAATTTCAGTTTGTTCTGTTGACATGAACTAAAGTATATCATACATGATGTTTTAAAATCATAAGATAATTAATTTATTCCTAAAAATAATTTGATTTGCAACAGCTAGTGTTCATCTTTTCAACCATGGTCCATTTCTAGCGACATTCCCCTATTTATTGCATACGTTTCATCAAAGCTTTTGCAATACCGACTAGTGCTGTTCTTCCAATATTCGAGCGATCAGTAATTTCCATTCCCTGTGGCATTTCCTCAGTACGATGTGTTGCGTTGTGTTGTTTAAAAAAAATAAAAAAATGGATTCTACATCTGTCAAAGAGGACAAAGAAAATATGTCCGAAAAAGTTCGAAACATATTTCGTTCCGAGAACGGGGATCTTAGTTGTAGCGTGGTTCTTAATTGCAAGTTCAGTCCGAAAACGTTTGTGTTGACAAATTATTTGCGCCACATCAAGAACTCTCACCCGGAGAGTTACAATGTGTTTCGGTGGGCATGGGTTACTTTTGAAGATATTAGCTAAAATATTTCCAAGCTATCATGAGACGCGTCAAATCACATAAGGATTCGATTACAAGATGCATGGTAGTCATACAGAGTGCTCAGGAGACCGCTGGCCACATCCGGGCATGCTGCGGGTACCTATGGAGATGTGGCCAGTTTTTGATCTGAACCAAAACATTCCATGCGACATCTCTAATTACATTTAAACTCGATAATAAGTGCAATAGTGGTGGAATTAAATGCCCAAAACCTTATTGGCCACATCTGGGCATGTTCCGGGTACACTCGGAGAAGTGGCCAGTATTTTATTTGTACCAAAACATACCATGCAACACCTCAAATAACATTAAAATGTGAATATAAATGCAATAGTGCTGGCATCAATTGCCAAAAACCTTATTTGCTTGTTCTAGGTACATCCGGGGAAAAGCCTTCTTTTTTTTACTCGGACCAGAACATATCATGCGACACCCCAAATCACATACGAAATCCAAAATAAGAGCAATAGTGGTAGAATCAAGTGTCAAGAACTACATTGGCCACATCTGGACCAGATCTGGGTCAGTGATTGTAAATGTACTGTATTTTGGTATTTCTCTTCAGCTCAAAACCTAGAATCTACAATTGTATCGGCAGATAATTCAACAATACAAAGTTGCGATATGCATTCAACCACGTTTATTGAATCTTCTGGAAAGTCAAAATATATTATGTGATAATCTGGGATAATATTGGCCATTCTAAGTTTGCCTTGCAGCTAAAAAAGATACAGTTACAATTGGTTCAGCCAAATCGGAACCAAGAGCCTATCAAGAATCATCAGTTTTGTTACATATTCAATCAGAACATTTCAACTTCATGATGCATTCTTGAAGTGATTTTTGAGTGATTCATCTCCATAATGTACCAAACAAATATTCTGTGAGAATTGACTATCCAATAATGTCGGTTGACCTAAAAGAAGATCCACTGAACATGGTTGAATACATATCGTATATTTGTATAGCCTAAAAAGCTACAGTTAATATTTCAACTCCTAATTTTTGAGCTCCAGAACTGTATGGCTGATAAAGAACATCCAAGATCATCTCATAATGTCTGCTGACCTTCCAGGAGGCTCAATAAACATGTTTGAAAACGTATCATAACTTTGTGTAGCCGAAAAAGGAACAGTTACAATTATAGATCTTATGTTCAGTACTACAAGACAGGTTGGATGATTTAGAATATCCCAGATTATCTCATAATGTTGGTTGCCCTTTCATAAGATCCAATGAACATAGTTGAACACATATCGTACATTTGCACATCTGAAAAAGCTACAGTTTCAATGGTAGATCCTAATCAATGAACTAATGAACAGCCTGGTATGCCGCAGAACATCCCAGATTTCATCATAATATTGGTGGACCTTCCAAAAGATCCATTGAATATGGTTGAATACATATCGTAAATTTGAATAGCTCCAGGACTGCTTGGATGACTTAAAACATCCCAGATTATCTCATTATGTCTGTTGACCTTCCAAAAGACTCAATTAAAATGGTTGAATACATATCGTACATTAGTATAGCTGAAAAAGCAACCGTTACAGTTGTAGATCCTAAGTTCTGAACTCCAGGACAGCTTGATTGACCTAGAACATCCCAAATTATCTCATAGTGTCGGTTGACCTTTCAAAAGATGCAATCAACTTTATTGATTACATATCGCTAATTTGGATAGTTAAAAAGCTACAGTTGCAACTGTAGATCCTAAGTTATGAACTCAGTTTGGAACAGTTTGGATTACCTAGAACATCCCAGTTTATCTCAAAATGTCTGTTGACCATCCAAAAGATTCAGTGAACAAGATTGAATGCATATCGTAACTTTGTGTAATCGGAAAAACTATTGTTACAACTGTAGATCCTCTCTTATTTATCTTCAGTTTATGCTGTTGAAGACCACGTCGAACACACACTTTTTTTATTTTCCTGTCATAATAAACTAATTTGCAACAAATTTGCACAAAGATGGTGTTGGTTTTTTTTATTTTTGTTATTTCATTAAAGCATTTTTCTTCACGTGGAAATCTATCCACAACAAAATTTATAAATATTCAAATCAATAATTTTTTCCACTTCTACCACCGAATTGCCCTATTTTCCATTTTTCTAATAAAAATTATTACCTATCGTTATTGTGTTGCAATACTGACAAAACGTTATTTTTCCCCTTTACCAGAAAACAAGAGCGTTGCAACATGTGTACGAATCACAACATTTTCTTACAGCAACTTGTCTCTTTCCCATCCCCCTTCCAACTTTTGGTTTTTTTCTTCGTATTTTGTTGCAATAAATTCAAGCTACAAAATAACATTGTTGCATAGTGAGAGAATAACGGGTGTATCACTCGTCAAGGTTATCTTGTGTTTTGACGTAGACTACGTCTTACGGCAAGGGTAGGGTGTCAAATGAAAATCTAAAATATTGCGACCGTCACGAAAAACCGTACGTTTTGTACGCGAATAACTCAAATAATCCACGATAGATTTACATGATTTCTTCCTTAATCGGTCGGAAATTTTACCGCGCTCCAATTCAATTGTCAAACATTATTCTCAAACAATAGTAAACTATTGAAAATAACGCAAATATAAGGTGATGTCTTATAATGTCATTTTGCAGAGTAAATTTACCAAATTTCCTATCACAGTTTTCAAATCGAAGCAAGGAACGTCTTGCATCATCTTCTTCTTCTTTGTATTAGAGAGGGACTTTAACCAATCATGTCATTCGTCTCTCCATGTACGTCTCGCATGCAGCTGAGAACGGTATAAAACGCACACTTAGGAAAATTTTGCCTCATTCGTTTGGCAGCATTGAAGCTGTGCGGAGCTGGTCCCTGGTAGCTGGTCGCAGGCAGCTGGTCACAGGCAGTTGGTCGCAGCTGCTGCATTCGTCCGGCAGCGGAGCTGGTCGCAGAGGCACCTGGTAGTTGCGTAACAGATGGTGGTCGCGTAGTAGCAGATGGTGGTAAGTACCAAGGCTCTCCCGAACAGCGATCGTCGCGATGAGGTAAAATGGCGGATTATGGGGGCGCACAATCGCGTCGGTTTGTTCAAGCCGCCATTTTACCTCATCGTGGCGATTGTTTCACCGCGACTTCGAAAACGCTGCTGTATGGGGGAAAGCGTCCTTGGGGGCGAGCAGCAGTAGGAGGAAATAATCTGTCCTGTTGAGGACAATAAATTAAAATAAGAGAGTTGTTTATTAAAGAACTAATCTTAAATTTAGTTCGGTGCTCGATGGAGGGCGAGCCGTCGGTAAACATTTTACCCAGCTGGTTGGCGCAATCCATAAATTGACAATCTGTCCTTTTTAGGACAACCAATTTAATTGAAAGAGTTGTTTATACAAGAATTAAACTTTTATTTCGTTTGGTTTGTGCGCCTAATATCATGGTGCCGATTCGTTCACCGCAACTGCAAAAACGCCTCCATGGAGGGCGAGCCGTCGGGAAAATTTCACCCAGCTGGTTGGCGCAACCCACTAATAAATAATCTGTCCTTTTGAGGACAACCAATCCAGTTCAGAGAGTTGTTTATATAAGGATTAAATTAATATTTCGTTCGATTTGTGCGCCATTTAATCTAGTGCCGATTTGTTCGTCACGACTGCAAAAACGCTACTGTTTGCGGGAGAGCCTCCATGGAAGGCGAGCAGGACAATTCTCCGTCGGTGAAAAAAAATCCTAGCTGGTTGGCGCAACCCGCGATGAATCAATAAATCAATTCAATTTCTAATTTAAGAGAGTTATTTTAATAAGAGTTCATCTTACATTTCGGTCGATTGGCAGTCATATTGGATTATGCCAAGTCGTTACTAGGCAACAAGGCCGGTTCTTTGATTTATTTTCACCGAAAAATCCTACCAGATACAAATCCATCTTTGCTACTTTCAATTTAATATTCTCAGCTTGAGAGTTTGTTTGATTAGGATTTTCGTTTCAAATTGTCGATTTGCAGCCAGTGGTATCAGCAAAACTTGTTTTCCCTTCGTCGCATACCTTAAACCACACAAATTCCCTATCACGGACACCATTTTCGATGTCGAACATGATATTCCGAACCAACATTCTCTGTAAATTCCAATTAGTAGTGTGTTATAAACAGTTGTTCTGTTGTGTTAACGATTCGCGTTGGATAGAGTCCTACCTCTAGGAAGACAAATTTTTTGAGAAACATAGTGAAAGTGAGAATGCCTAACCGATTTGATCCAGAACGCTTGCGCAGATTCAGGAAGCGCATAAAGAGCGAACATACGGGAAATCCTCCGAAACGACCATGCACCGATGCCGAGCGAGCTCGTAGTTATCGGGCGAAATTGAAAGCAGCAAGAGGTAATGCGTTGCCAACAACTAGTTGGGACGCTGGAGAAGGTCCTTCAACTCGAGGTAGGAAATTGATATTTATTAAATTTAAATCAATTTGACAAAGTGCATGTCATCATAGCAATTGAATATCTCTCTATGTTATCGCTCCCTGTCTTAATAAATTTCAACATAGTATTAATTGTATTCTGGTGATGACATGCGCCGCGTGCTTTTACATCATACGAACATACACATGATATCGATACAAATGATGCGCTGAACATGTTTTAATGCGTGATTATTTTATCAGGTGTTTATTTTATATTTATAAGAATTTATTGTATATTAACCAACCTTTTCTCCCACACCCATTGCAAAGAATAATGATATTTTATAAAACTCACTCTATTTTTTTGCGAGATCTAATATATTTATATATATTTCGATTTCCTTAACGTTTTAGCCATAATGGATTCACTAATTTACCTGATATTCACATAGAAACATGAATAATAATTTCACAAGAAAACCATAGACCATACTTTAGATACGCATTTAATCTTATATTCTCAACTGTGGCCTAATGTATTCATCACATAGATTAAAATGTAGAATATTAAAGTTTTCAATGGAAAAGTAAGAGTGAGCGGTTGTGTATTTTTCGAAGGGCTTATTCATACCAACACCTATATAACTAAATGAATAGTGGGAATTTTAATGTTTTGAAATGGAATCGCCGATTGATCACATGAGAAAGTCATTTAGATGTTATTAATTAGCTTTATATTCCGTGTAGTATACCGAATACAGCCGAATGCCCGGAGCGATAAAATAAATAAATGCACGAAAAAAATAAACTTTTCTGAAATTCGTTCAAACAAGAATCCTTAATGATATCCATATCCATCGAAAGTTTTCGACTTTATAATGATGGTGGGGGGGGGGGGGGGGGGGTCTGGTGCTAAAACTAGTTTAAACTATCATTTATTTAATAATTTTATATTCCCTAACAGATCCTCAACTATCTTCTAGGCCTTAGAGATAGCCCATCGTAAAACGTGCAACCGTGGCCGTGTCATCATTTAAACCAAAAGGCCCTTTTCAGGGCCACCAAAGAGTAATAAAGAATGTACAAGAGAATTTTCCCACATACTGACTTCATAAAACCAAACGGCCCTTTTGAGGGCCACCAAATAATATCTCAAGAGCGTACAATAGAATTTTCTTACATACTGGCTTCAAGACGCTGGTCTAATGTCCCATAAGAGCCGCACCCGTCATATTGTGACTTAAACTGCTTCTATCGGTAAGGGTAAGCGACCGGCACGAATACTTGAAACCCTTTTAACGCTAATAATAGCCACACAGAATTTCCCTGACATTATAATGCATCCCTTGGTTTAACGTAGTCTACGTCAACCGGTCGTGTCTTGTACACAACCCCACTGATTTTTTTTAGGTACACAAAGAGAATATTTGACACACTGGTAGAAATAAAAAAAATTAACCACGCGTGTATTCCGCAACGGCCACAACGGAACCACTCGGTGGTGTTTTTCTCGAATATCACACACGGTGTCTGAAGCCAAAACACGAGCACTGGCATTGGTGTTGTACAAACCGCGTGGCGTGTAAGTCTGGAAGCACGAAGTCAAAGTGGTGAATTCACTACACGCGCTAGCGTGGTAAAAAATAGCTCGACGTGCAGTGTAGTGTTTGGACATGGCTGGCCACCATCCCTTCATGCCCTTGGCTTAGATGCAGCTCCACTTAATAGCAAGATCAAATTGAGCCACCGATCTGAATTCACAATATCGCTGTATGAATGGCCAAAAACGGAGGGGTGGACCCGTAAGCAGAGACACTCACGCGAAATCCACGGGAAATTAAGAATCTCCTTCCAACGATACGATCCAACAATTCGAATAACCCAATTCGCAATACTTATTAAGCTTTCTACAGGATGGCTTGTTAAGAAAGGCGCGTCACTCTCACTGAAACTGTTGGAGTAGAATTCGCAGCATCACAATCGAATCGGTAGGATAAAGAAAATGATAATGCTCGTTCCCTCCTAGACTCAGGCAGTCAATCAAGCCATCGTCCAGTTTCAGCTTGAATGATGTTCCTTCCCAACCCAGTATTTATTATATATAATGTACAAAATTTGTCATAATATGCAATATATGCAGTATGTAATAGAGCAATGAAATATATTATTATATTTAGTTAAAATATGCCATGGTTGGAATTCGTCATCCTGTAATTAAAATATGGTTATAAATAAAATAATATGATGAAATAGTTTAAATAGTAATAATAGGCATATGATAATCATATGCAGCTTGGTGCATCTTTACAGCTCAATCAGTGGCAGATGAATATAACTCTGGAATGTGAAGGTCTTATTGCAATTAAATAAAACATAAACCATTTAATTATACATGAATAAAAAAAATATGTATGTATTCATGACATATAGATATACATAATCAGCAGAATTGAAGAGCATTTATTAATTTTAATAAAATTCAATGATTTAAATTCATAGAAAAACACCATTAGATACAATGAAATAAAATATCTGTACTATCTGGAATCTATTTCCTTGTAACCTTGAAGCAAATGAAATTAAATTATTATTAATCTTGTAGTAAATATTTTTAATATGATTATACTTATGATTACATATATATATATATATATATATATATATATATATATATATATATATATATATATATATATAGATAATATATTTATATATATATATATATATATATATATATATATATATATATATATATATATATATATATATATATATATATATATATATATATATATATATATATATATATATATATGTATATGTATATATATATATATATATATATATATATATACATATATATATATAATGATGATATGATGAAAATAATACGATGTTGTAATAGTATACACATAAAAATTAAATGCAACTATTTGTCTCTTCTGCTGTGATGTTAGATGATTGAAACTCTGAAATGGCAAAAAATTCCAAAGTGATATAATGAAAGAAAGTTGAACACCGGGCAGTCAAGCAGAATAGCAAAGAAAATTTAAGCAAACAATTAGCCGGAATAAATTTCTTATGATTATGATTACTGCCCAAAAACGGAAGCTTAATAAATCTATAAAAAAAAAAAGAGAGAGAAAAGAAAAATGAAACTTGAATTCTCCGATAACTCTTGCTTTCGACTGAGCCCATAAATAATTCTTTATATCTGTGCAATAGAAAATGAGAGATCATCGACAATTTTAGTTTTTGAATTATTAAACTTTTTTGGAAACTTTATTTAGTAGAATTTGTCGTATGATCCTTTCTAAAAAAACATTAAAAACCATCCTATCTTTTCAAATACATATCGTGGGTTAGGTGGGCTAAAACTTACGACGATGCATAGATGCGAAACTGAAAATAGCTTTAAAAATATTGTGAAGGGATGTTATAATATAAAATGATAGTAACAATTGTGTCTGTAGACTGATGTCCAGCTGCAATTGTAGACGCTTTTGCATTATCATTGCCACGAAGGAAACAACCAACTTAAAATTATTAAACAACACTTGGGTATTCCATAGATGATCTGAAATTATACACCGTATAAAGAATACTTCAATTTTATGTGGTAGGGTAAGATTTCAGCATGCTACCTTCCTACATCGCGTTGGTGGGACTGCTTCATAAGGTATAGCTGACGCGATACAGCGTTTCTTACTCAGCCGTTGGATACCAGGACAGACGCTGTATGAGCAGCACCTCCTTGGTGGACAGACGCTCGGCACGCACCTCCTCAATCTAGCTGAAGTCAGAAGGACAACAGTGCCCAGGCTGCACTACTAGCTAAGTACGCAACCCTTAGCTGGCGGTCTTTGTCATCTCTTGACCCGTGGAAGCATGAGGTAGGAACTTGTGAGGACCATAGCTATGCTGCGGGGACGCACGCTCCATCCCAGATGTCTACTCACCATTTTGCAGCCCTTATGCCGAAACATAATTCATATGTATAAAAGACTGGACTCGGAAAAATCGAGACACACAAAAATGATCAACAAAATTTCATTTTAAATCGGAAACTTCTCAAATTTTCAGGAATTAAATAACTATATATTAGCTATGTTTTGGCATAATTTATTTATTGATTTTCCTCCCCCAAGCTGAATGCATTTGTACATTTCTTTTAACACTGCTCATGAGATCTTGGGCGAGGCTTTGACCATCTTCCTTACACAATTTCTCCCAGTTTTTCTTCAAAGCTTCATCGGTTTTGAATGTGTTTCCGCTTTTCTTCAACATCTTCTGCATTATCGCCCAAAACTTTTCGATCGGACGAAGTTCTGGTGTATTTAACGGGTTCGCCTCCTTCGGGACCACATTAACGCCCTTCGCTTCGTACAAATCCATTACAGGCTTGGCGTAATGGCACGAAGCGAGATCCGTCCAGAACAGCGTGGGACCACGGTGAGAGCGGAGGAAGGGTAGCAAGGGCTTCTGCAAGCATTCCTCTCGATCCCCCCCCCCCCCCCCCCCCTCTCCCCCCCCCCCCCCCCGCTCTCCCCCCCCCCCCACACCCCACCACCCATTCTTTCCCCAAAACCCCCCCAAACCACCCCCCCCCCATCCAAAAAATTGCACTTTTTTTCCAGTACAGCCTTATACCCATTGACTGCTTGACTACCAAACAGAGCTAAAAGGATGTTGCGATATATTGCAACATCCTCACTTTATAACCCTAATGAATAACTTTTTATAACCGATTTTTAACCTTTTACAAGCGATACATGCTATCCCAATATTGTGGTGCATCATTTTCGAGTAATGTGGTGCGCCATACCCCAATGTTGGGGTGCATATTGAGCAATGAAACAGGCGTTTTAACCCGGTGTCGTCTTGGGATCAAATTGGAAAAGGTTTAAAAAATCATGAAAAATCATCGTTTTGAATTTAAATCACATTCGATCTACAAAGAAAACATTGTAATGCACCATAATGAGTTACTTCTTCCTTAATTTCACGATGTTGCTTAAACGGTGCGTTTTGTACCATCCTTCCTTCCAAGCTATATCTCGAGATCCTGGCCATCCAGGAAGATGCCGTCTTGGACAAGGTTGTATAGCTAGTCACCTGAAAGCCGTAAGTCGATGTCTGACGCAATTTTGGTGACTTCCGGTTTTAGAAAAACTGGGAATTGCAGGCAAAAACCCTGCAAAATGGATATTTTTGGATCGGAAAGGGCGTATAAAGGCAGACAATCGATGTCTGAAGCCATTTTGGAATAAAAGATAGTGGCTTCTTTTGCATAAAAAGTGAGAAATAGAGTCAAATACCCTGCAGTACGGATATTTTTGGATCAGGAGCGGCCAATTAAGGCTGGAAATCGATTTCCGTCGTCGTTTTGAAACCCATGATGGCGGCTTCTGTTTCGAAAAAAAGTGTCAATATTCGATACTTTTAGATCGGAAATGGCGTAGAATGGCTAAAAATCGATGGCTGACGCCATTTCGAAATCCAAGATGACGGCTTCTGTTTAGTAAAAAGTTTTACTAGTTGGCGCTAGGATATATACAAACTGTTCGTACATTTTTCTAGACGCTAAAAATCTTGGGGTACATACATTTCGAGGTTTTGAGCATTGAGAAAAATTTTGTCTTCAAAAAAGTTGTTCAGAAGTGAAGTGCTATCGGTTCATGAATGAATACTTCGGCTTTTTTTTTGTTCGGGCTCTTTCATTTAGGCAACGATTCATCGTAACAAAAGATTTGAAGGTGATATAGCTGACATATTGACAGGTTATATCTTCCGCAATAAAATTCAAATTCAACTTAAAAGTTTTGCGAATTGTAAAATTGTAAATTCAAATTTTAAAAATTTTGCCTATAATTTTTCCTCCGTTTCTTCTTCTACTTTTATTTAAATTTTTATAGTATATATTATCTGTGTGTGCCAACCTGCAAAAAACCCAGAAGCAATACGACCCCTTCTTCTCTTTTTGTGTCTACCCCCAGACAAACAAAGCATGGCGTAGAGCGCCGGTCAGGGGAGTGTGGAGGACACCACCCCGGCAGTGTTTTTCCGCTGGTGGTGAGGGGTGTTGTTCGTTGCTGGTTGCCGTCCGGACTTTTTGGATCGGAAACGGGATCAACCGAAATTAAGCTAAGTATTTCTTATATTTCTGACACCAGAATAGTGTTGAGCCCTCGTAGCGAATGTTGTGCAGTGGAGAAAATTCCTTTAATCGCACATACATTTTTTGATGGCTCCAAATATTGAGTTGCAAACCGGGAAGCAGGGTGCGACCTACCTCCTGGGTGCCTTTTAGTCATGTTGTTTATTTCCCGTTCTCGTTTGGTTGATGGTTTCAGCACGCTTTGGAGTCATCTTTGCATTCCGAAGCCATTTAGCTTGGGAGCATGTATATCAATTGAAGGCTCAGTTTGTTTTTGAGCATTTCAGCATGAACATGTGGATTTCACTTCTGAATTTCAGCTACTATTTTCATAGAAAACTGGCATCATAGGCATTATGTGATTGTATTTGAATAAATTTGTTTGGTGATGTTATGGTTGGATGGGCCATTTGTTTCAGGAATTATACGGCCGGGCTCTTTGATCACTTATACTGCTGTGGATTGTAGGGAGTTTTTTTTTTTTAAAAAAAAAGATGCCTTTGTTGCTCTCCAGAAAAAAAACATAACGCGTCTGTTGATTGAGGTTTTGTCTGTGATAGTTGTAGTGATCTACTTTGTTTTCAAATACCTAATTTTTCTGTTCAGTACCAGATCAGTGGATGTCCTGCAAAATGGTGAGTCGGCAACTGGGATGAACCGTGCGTCCCCGCAACATATCTCTGGTTCTCACTGGTTTCTACTTCATGCTACCACTGGTCAGGAGATGACAAGGACCACCATGGTTGCGTACTTGGCTGGTAGTGCAGCCTGGGCACTGTTGTCCTCCTGACTTCAGCTAGATTGAGGAGGTGCGTGGTCGAGCGTCTATCCACCAAGGAGGTGTAGCTCAAACAGCGTCTGTCCTGGCATCCAGCGGCTGAGTAAGAAATGCTGTAATGCGTCAACTATACCTTAGGCGTCAGTCCCACCAACGCGATGTAGGAACCGCGACCCCGGTCTTACCCTACCACGAAAAATTTTTGTTTTCTATACGGTGTATTTCGGATCATCCATGGTTTTAAAATATGTTTTCCCTCGAGGCTATGATGCAGGTCCGTCTACAATTGCAGCAGGACCACAATCCGCAACATGCAGACATTACAAATATTATTGTTATTATAATTCTATATTATAACATTCCTTCACAATATTTTTCATGCTATGTTCAGCTTCGCATTTATGCATAGTTGTATGTTTTGGCTTATCTTACTCACGTTCTGTGTTTGAAAATATAGGAGGGTTGTTTACGTTTTTTTTTAGAAAGGATTATATACGACAAATTATACAGAAAATTGTTTTTTTTTTCATCCAGGGAATTAATTAAAATACTAACATTGTTTATGCCTCTACATTTTCTATTTCACAGACATAAAGAATTATTTATGGGAAACAGCAGTTGCCAAAAAATTAAATTTTTCAGTCGTTTTTTAATTTTTATTTTTTATTT